>JAWNKZ010000041.1:15970000-16455000 GCA_035041615.1 Drosophila anomalipes
GAATTTGAAAGATGCTAGTCGCGAGTCTGGTCGCACACTGATTAAATTTCACACTCAAATGGGGTGTGCGTCCAAGTGTGTGTGTGTACAAGTATATATACATATATAACTATATAACGACTTGTGCTAATTGGCATCTTTGATTTGCCGCACAAAAAAAAAAAAAAAAAACAGCGAGTGGCATAGATTCTGCACTTGCCACAACATAAATATCTGCGCTACGAATTTTCAATTCAATGCTAATTAAGTCATCAAGTGATGTTTTTTTCTTTTTTATGGATGGGCAACATTTGAATGCTGGCGAACAGGCTGACAAGGCGGCACCCAAAGGCAAAAGAGCATTGCTGGTGGTAAATGTTTTGCCACTGCCACAAACAACAACAGCAACAGCAACAACAGCAACAGCAGTAGCAGCAGCAACAACAACCAACGAATCCATCAAAATAGCACGTTTTTAGTGTCCACACGAATACAATGACCAGCTAACAGTAGTTTCCAGGTAATTAATTGGTAAAAAACAGATTGAAAAAAAGAAAAAAAAACAAATATGTATTTAAATGTCGAAAGAAAGGGGCACATTTAAATTTTAAACACAACAAATCATGTTTTTATACTCAACGACAACAACAACAACAACGACATCCAACTAACTAGCTTAAGCTGGACAAACAAGCGGCTAATTAAATTGTCAGCCACAAACACGAATGCAGCCACGAAGATAAAAAAGAGAGCTGAGAATTGATAACTGCTTTATTTAAGATATATGCTGAATCTTTGCTTTAGATCTACGAAGCTGACCAGTTTTAATTTTACTTGAATACCATGAGCAACTAACTATTTAATGATCGGGAGAAAAAATCAATCATATAGAAAATTGTTTGATGGAGCAGCACAGACTAATGATACTTAAGTCTAGACAATCTTTAGACGGTTTTAGTTTAGTTCGAGCTGATTATCTTCAAAATTCCAACAATTTAATTTTTATTTTTGCTCTATTTTGGGAATCCCCAACAAGAATGCTCTGTCATCTGTAGCAGTAGCTATCACAGTCGTGTGATGCTGAACGTTTTTGAAATCCGGGAAAAATAATTATATTTTGCAAAATGTATAAATCTGAAAATTAAAAAAAAATATTTCTTATTATGTAAAACTGATCTACAGTTAGCAAAAAACATATTTATGGTAAGAAAAAAAATAAGTCAGTTGGAAATAAATAAATTATTTGAATTTTGTTGGCTTAAAAAGCTTTTGCGACATTTTTGTAGGTCTTACAAGAAAAGCGAATTAGTGGAAAATTAAAACTAGGCCTTCTTAAAGAGATCTTCGACACTATAGGTTTAAATGTAAAGAGTTAAGTTTTGTATTTAGTTGAATCTCTAAGGCGATTAAGACAATATTCATAGTCAAGTTCATGGCGAACAGACAACGAATAATAGTAAATAAATACAAGTTATCGGCCGCTATCAATGAAACCATAATTATGACATAAAATGCGTTATTGGCTAATGGAGAATATGCGATAATACAATAATAATGCTTGAGTACGAGTCCGACAATAACTGAGTAGTTTTCCAACGGCGCTTTCGTGTTCATACATTGTATACAGCTAACCAATTAAAGGCCATCAAAATTGGCTAAAAATCTTAAAAGCCGTCAAGTTGAGAACAAGCGAACGCGATACGAATCACATTTGTATATGTGTATCTGTATGTGTGTGTGTGTGTGTGTATATTGCTACAAGTTTTTATTAGCCAAGAGTCTTTGGCTCTGACTGTGGCTGTGGCTTTGACTGTGACTTTGGAAGTGGTGGGCAATGCTTCTGCCATTTGTTTTTATGGCTTATCAGCAATTGCCACAGCGCGGTGGCTTCCTCTCTCAGTTGTCGAGGCGTAACAATGTTGTTCTTGTTCTCGTTGTTGCCTTTTATTGTTGTTGTTCTTGTTGCTGAGGCGCGATGCGTCAGTTCGTTAGCTGCTCAACGAACAACAAACAGCACAGCAACAACACACGACTCCACAACAACAACAACAACAACAATAGCACCAACAACAACAACAACAACAGCAACAGCAGCAACAACGCCATCAGTTTGAACGACGTCAACGTCATGTCTGCTATGATTATGCCCGGAAGCACTAATTACCTTATTTACACTTTTACAACTCTTATGGCAGCCAAGTTGCGCATGCGCAGATCTCTGCAGATCGCCGATATATACATACATATACATATACATATATACATATATGCATATACACATATCGGCAATCTCTAACAGTTGTTTATGGCTTATGGAAGCTGCGGTTTGTGTTTGACGGATGCCGTTTTCAGCTGTGTACAAAAGTGAAAACATTATTGGTCAACATTGATAATCATATGGCATATTATGCACTTCGATAAAAGAATTACACAAGTATTTTGTAGTCTGAGTAGAGATTAGATACATTTTTGTAGTGAGTATTTTTTTGCTCATTTTCCAGTAGTCAAAAATTATTTACACTTTCATTTCAGAATTTTAAAAAATGTATAATCAATAATAATTAGTCAATAAGATATTAGTCAAAATTTTTAATTGATTGTGCTCTAACTTGTTTGGAGTGTATGCAGTGCATGCACTGGGCAAAAGCAGAAATATTGATGTGTGCAATGCAAGTCCTGCAGTTATAGAGCAAACAATCAATTGTCCGAGCCACCAAGTAACCCACCACCAAGTGGTTCATTTGCCGCCAGGCACAAGCCACTCACTCGGCCAAGTTGATAAAGTTGGCTTTTTTTCTTCTGTATTTTGGGTGCAGCGGCAGGCAGTCAAACTTGGTCGGGGGCTCTTTAGAAGCTGCTGTTGATGTGGCTGCTGCTGCTGCTGTTGCTGCTGCTGCTGCTGTTGCTGCTGCTGTTGCTGCTGCTGTTGCTGCTGCTGTTGCTGCTACCGATTGCCGGTGATTAAGTCATGAATCAGTTGCGGCCTAGCAACTGTTCGGAGAGTAACGGTTAAAGCGACTCTAACTATGAATTTTGGTGGGCGTGTGCCTTGCAGCATAAGCCCAAACAACCAACCAACCAACCAACCAACCAGCCAACCAGCCTGCCAATTCACAAAGTAATCCGAGTGATTGTCATGCTAAAGCAGAATCAATTTTCTACCAATTTGATTTCCATTTTTTTTTTTTTTGTTTTACATTTTTTTTTTTGCGAGTCCAAAAAATACAAATTTCATTTCATTTTGGCCAATTTCAATGTCAAGTAAATTTTCTATAAATTGCTAGCAAATCAGCAGCGAAAGCTGACAGTGAAAATTAACATGTTCAGATAGACGCACATTGGTTCAAAATATAATATGTAATTGTTTTACAGCACTGAATACGAATGCCGACGGGACCCAAAATCTTTCTGTGATAAGAAAGTGCTTATAAATTACTGATAATATCGATTGATATAACAATTTTGCAGTTCCGGCCTTTGATTAGTCATAAGAGAAAGGGAAATGAGCATTTTGAAAGATGTTTTAGGCTTGATTGCACCACTGTGTGGCACGGCTATGGCCAAAATCGAAGATTGAGCCGCCTCTTGGGCACATGCAGGTGCCCAGTTTGAATTCAACTGTTGGTTGCATTCCTGTGCGTCGCCAACAGCAGCTGCAGCAGCAGCAGCAGCAGCAAAAGCAGCTCCTTCTTTTCCTGTTGCTTTGCGGTCTGATTGAGGATTTTTTGTTGTTGTTGGCACTTTTGGGGGCGCTTTTCAATTATTAGCAACGCCTAACGAATGCCAATTTCCAGTTGTGTTTGCATAAAATAATATATACTATAAGCGCAGGGAAGTTGTTGCGGTTGTTTGCCTGGTCGGGGTATATGTATATACTTTTGGGTTATTTTTTGGAACGGTCCAAGTCCGTTCTACATTTCTGTGTATTTCCACAACAGGGTCAACAAGTTAATCACATTGTGTGGCATGAATATAATAGAATTCTTATTGAGCTGCTGCACGGATTACTGAGGCTGATGTTGCCGGCTTTGTTGGTGGAGAGACTGGAGCTGAGGCACGCGTTTGTACCTTAATAAGACAACGGTCGCAGTTTGCCCGCTTGTTGTTGTTGCTGTTGTTATTGGCACGGAAATTGACGTTTAAGCAGCAAAACAAACCAACAGACAACGGCAGCTAACTGGCCAGCTGTCTGGCCTTTTTTTTTTTGACCAAATGAGAAGCAAGTACGCTTTTAGCCTTTGGCGTTCAAATTGGCAAATTAAGTCATACGCCTGCAACGCGCCGTTGTAATTTATCTTCGTGATTCTGTTGTGCAGTTGACCAACAACAACAACAACAACAATCTCAACGCAAAAAATCAAGCATTATTTTGCAATAACAATTATTGATTTATTGTCGGGCTGGTGACTGTGTCCCAGACGTAATATCGCCAAACCAGAAAGAATAATCAAAGCACCCGCCAAATTCATTATCGCATGCATGCGAAATGTTCAAGTTCTCAGAGCGACCCCAAAATAATATTAAAAAAAAAAAAAAAAAACAACCAAAATAACCAAAAAATATCATTAGTAAAGGTAATGGGTAATGATGGGGCTGCTGTTTGTGCTCAGATCTCAACCTCAACGTCGACTTTGACTTGAAGTTCGACTTTGTAATTGGAAAGGCACGCACATTAGGGCGTAGGCATTTTTATGGCTAGAAAGTAAGGCTTTTAGAGAGCGGGGCGAGGGTGAGGGGGCGGTACGTGGGGCCGACCAATTAACTGGCAGAGCAAGAGTAGCAATTGAGACCGGAGAGACCTTTCCCTTTTTTTTTTTTGGGTCTTGTTTTGGTGTGTTTTGTGTATTGTGTCTGTGGCTACCAGGCGTGTTCAGCGCATTAATATTTCACGCCTATTAATCGAACGTAAACTAGTGCAGAAATTGGCTTAGAGCCATTTACTTTTATGGCCACATAATGACTAAAAATGTTATGGCTATGGTTAAATGGGTCTAGAGAAATTAATATTTGATAGGGTGTTGTAATTTGAACGAAAAATTGGGAGAAATTGTTCAAACGGCTAGGCTTACATATTTATAAGATATTCCCAAGAGAAATATTGCAAAGGAATAATACAAAGATGAAATCAGATTAAAAGTAAATTATTAAGGAAGATTTTTAATAAAGAAGAAAGAAAGAAAGATCTTAAATATCCCAGCAGATCGAGCAGGAACAGGCATGGCTATATTTGTTTGGCCTGTACTTTGGATCAAGATTGCGTATACTTTTCAGGTTATGCATTACACAATTATAATAACTTCTTGTGATAACATGTCAGGCAATCTGTTTGCCTCATTGCAACAACATTTTCCTCAGTTAAGCCGTCAATTTCATAATGTTCTCAAATTTGCTAACATATTTTCTACACCTGATTTTTCCCCGGTAATCGGACAAGTTTCTTTGCAAATCTTCAGTCGAACTGGCGACCAGTTTAACGAGTTCCTTGTTGCCCGACACATATGGTAATTTTGCCAGCGCTATCCACCGAAATGCAGAAAAGCAGAAAAGCAAAAGAATAAAAATAAATTAAATTGCAAAATATTTTTAACGCCTTATTATAGAAAATGTGCTACACATTGTTACTGTGCTGTGCTGTGCTGGCAAGCAGCCTATTTGCTGTCCCGTTTGTCCGCCGTTCAATGGAAAACAATTTCCATTTCCTGACAGGCCACAAAGAGCGGCCAGCTACCACAAGAGAAGAGTTGGGGATTCAACGGGGTGTTTGGGGATGGGGATTGGTGGTTTAGCTCCAAGCTGGCGACTTGGGACAACAATTGTTGGTTTCGCTTGTTGCGCTTTCTTGCTGTTGTATAGTTCATGGTTGGAGGCATGAAACCCACTTATCTAATTGCGATTCCGGGAACTGGTTTTCCTTGATACATTTTTCTCAACTCATTAGAACTCAATCATAACTTGCTGTGGCCGGACTGTGTATGCCTCTCTCCATCTCTCTCTCTCTCTCTCTCTCTCACTCTCTATCTCTGTTTCTCTCTCTCTCCCTCTATCTGTCTCTGTGTGTCCATGCAATAGGCAAATGTAATCGTTGGCTACATATTTTTCAGACGCTGCGCGCAATTGTTGCCCTAAGCAATTTTTAGCCAAGCCAACAAGCCAGCAACTACAGCAACAACAACAACAAACAACAACAACAGCAGCAGCAGTAACAACAACAACAACAACACGCCGGACGTGTTCCATAAACAACACTTTGATTACAACGACGCGGGCGCAGCAGAGAACCAAACGCAAATCGATGTTTTCATATGGAAATTGAATCAAAGTCAAGTCGAGTGGAGTCGTTTCGAGGCGAGCTCGGCCACAAAACAAAACATGACTGGACGCCAGAGTCGTCAGAGAATGTGGAGCACAGCAGCAACAGCAACAGCAACAGCAACAACAATAACAACAACAAAAGCAGCAGTTGTAGCATGTGTAGCTGCTGCTACGCCCAGGCTTATGCACTGTAAACAATTTATCGATTCTTTGTCATTTTTTAAATTTTAGTACTATTCACCAAAAGATTTAAATGGCAATCTGTAAAGGACATTGCCAGAAATACACCTTCCAAGTTTGGAGACTCTAGCCTTAAAATAAATATATGATAATATTCAAATTCTTTAAAGATATTTTACATTTAACCAACACTTTTTTTACAGTACACTCAATTGGCCTTGGCTAAAACTTAAGTTGAAGCTAAAGTTGGAGCGAGCATGGCGTCAGCGCTTTTTTGGCCAGTAGCCACCGTCTCGGCCTCACTCTCCGTCCGCAGTCTCCGTCTACAAGTCTACAGTCCACAAACTGTGGCACAGTCTGAGCCTCCGTTTGAGCCTCCATTCATGAGGCAGCTCTTTTGTGGTTTTCGCTATGATTATTAATCAATTCTTTCATATCATTTGCCTTTGAATTGAATTCTGTTTTTTACCAAGCCGTTTACAAAAATTGAACAGAAAAAAAAAACAAAAAAGGGGTAAAAAAAAAACAATCTGTGGCTGCTGCTGCTGTTTATCTCTGTTAGTCTGTCTGCCTGCCTGGCTGCCTCTTTTTTACTCTAATTAATTCAACAAAAGTTTCTGGGCCAGCTTTTTCAGACAGTTTTTCCGTTTTGACTGCTGTGAAAGGTAGCGCTCATTATTTGCATGTTTATGTTTATTAAATTCCATTTAATTACCACAATCTACACACACACACTCACACACACACACATACACACATACACAAAGCGAATTGTAAAGCAATTCGAATCAAAAATAGATAGGGAAAAAATATTATTAATTTTATATTAATGGAAATATACTTTTGCAGAACGCCCATGATTTGAATGGGAAACTGGTCTTTTTTTTTTACATGTATGTATTAATATGAGTGTATGCAAATATAAATATGGATATTTCCATTATAATTATTATTGTTTGTTATTGACAATTGCCTTTTGTTAAAACACTGATTTGAATAGCAATTGCCTAGTCTAGTTTAATGTATTTTTTCGAATGTGTTTTTTTGATTATATTGGTCAAGGATTTAGATTACCATTTAATCAACATTATGATATGAATAAGTGGTATTCAAATTGCTTTCAAAAATCAGAAATCAAATAATAATATTATTTGCTCCATTGAAATTTCCCTTTGATAATGCAAGATTTTATACTAGTTAAGACCATTCAAAATGTGTACTTAAACATCTGTAAAGGGATATTCTTTCCCCTATTAACTCATTCTCTATAGCAAAAATTAAGAGAGAGCAAAATGATAACCTTAATTCCTATATGAATCAATCAAGAGATTTTAATTAAACAGCGGCTTAAATAATAAGTCATCAGTTGGCAAAAAGTACATATTTTAAGTCTGATTCAATTATATGGAATTTAACTATAGACACTTGATACTTTAATGAAACTATTTAAATTAATTATGAAATCAACATTGAAGGGCCGCGGAAATCATAAAGCTGCAAAAGAAAACGGAACTAAGAAAAATGCTCTTAAAATAGCCATAATGAAACCAGCCTCAGCCGCAGCAGCAGCAGCGGCAGCATAAATTTCAAGTGGAACCCCACAGGAAGTGGGGCTGGCTGACAACTTGCCGTCCTGTCTCTGGCAGGTGTCGAAAATGACAGATGAACACACTACGCTCTTGATATGCTAATGACACAACAAAATGGCAAGCGGATGTTAAAACTGGGCGTGTTGCTAGATGCATACGGGAGAAATGGTAAAGGGTGGCTTGGATCGCAATTTAGGCCGAGGCTCGACTTCAATTTAAATTTTAATCGCTTGCCTAATAGACTAACAAACTAAGAGCAAATGTCTGAGTAAAGAGACTAAGAGCCTGGCTTAAATCATGTCAGCATTTACAAAGTGCTTTACACAAGACCACCAGCTACAACAACAACAACAACACCAACACACACAAGCACACACACAGAAACACACACGAGCACTCTGGGGAGTTTGGAGTCACGGACACGTCGTCGACAAGGCTTGGTTAAGACAAACTTCCGATCATGTTGTAAGTCTGTGCAACGAAATTGCAAAAGGCAGTCAACAACGAAGGCCTTAGCAAAAAGGGTCGAGAGAGGGAGAGACGGAGAGGAACGGAGAGTGAGAGAGAAAATGAAAAAGAAAAAGAAAAAAACTTAATGGAGGCAAATGCATCAAAATGGTTAATTGGATCTGGAACAGCAAATGACGAACACTTTTAGTGTTTATGGCAGTAGCCATGGCCAAAAGCTGGCCTAGCAGACCTAAATCAGCCCAGCACTAGATGGTCCAGCCGATATGCAGCTGTGTGTGTGTGTGTGTGTGTGTGTGTACGTGTTTGTTGCAAGAAAATGTTGAACGCAAGTGCGCACAGCTCAAGTGGCTCGAAGCGTGTTGTACACGACACGCATTAGCGTGAATGAATAAAGTAGTGGCATGTTGCCTATTGCAACCTTTTCTTTTCTTTTTTATTTTATTTTATTTTCTTTTTTATTATTCTTTTTTGTTTTGCTTTAATCGAATTCAGTGCGTGGCATACGCTTTTCAGCATGCCCCACCTCCTTGAAGATCTGCTGTAATCTCCATTAAAGTGAGCATAATTCTAAAATGCACTTGTTGCTCCATCCAGTTGGTGTATTATGGCCTGGTTACGGTTTCATACTTCCGTATGCCGTACAAGCTTAGTTTAGAAAGGTAAGTTTTGCGCTGCAAATTGGAATTGAAACTGCAAAGTTGCCACACAATAAAAAAAAATCACTATCGTTAAGCATTTAAATAGTATAATATTTCAAAAGAACTTACATTTATCACATTTATCGGCTTAGCTCAGGATTTTTAGAACTTCGCACCAATCTGAGTTATTCCATTTCATAACTTGATTTATTATCGCAATTCATTTTTTTTTATTTACTTTAATATCGCATAAAATATATAAACGACTATTATAAGAATTAATAGTGATTTTGATTTTACTCACATTTATTCTTAAAAATTACTGCAAAACTGCCTCTTAAATTTGTAGACTTCTCATGCCTTCTATCTGTCTCTCTCTCTGTCTCATTCAAACTCCCTTTCTCCCCCTCTCTCTTCCAGACCCAACTGTCACCCAGCAACACTGGCAACAGTTTTGTCAGTCTCACTTCAAATATTGATCTAACAAACAACAGTTGAAAACGCTGCTCGAAAAATTATTTTGTGAAAAACAGTATACGATTTATATAGAATGGATCTAGACTGTAAGTGTTCTGTCCAATAATATAAAATCAAACTGTAAAATATGTTTTAAAATCGCCACAACTAGTCAATAACGATTTGGAGAAACGCATTTCGGATGCATTTTGTGTATTCGATCATCACGGCGACAAGTTGATTGATGTGCGTGAGGTGGGCACAGTTTTGAGGCTGTTGGGCTGTGTGCCCACCGAGCAGGAGGTCAACGAGGTCATCTCGGCCACCGAAACGGAGGAGACAAGCGGCGTGGTGCATCTAACCAAATTTCTGCCACATGTCTCGCAGTTGCTCATGGAACGCAAGTAAGTTTCTCTATTTTTGTTAAAACGTTTGTGAGTCTATCAAAATCTGTTGTCAGAATGGAACCAGCACCGCCAGAGAAAATTCTGGAAGCTTTCAAGATATTGGACTTTGAGAACAATGGCTATTTGACGAAGGAGAGCTTTGGCAAACTGATGATGGAGGAGGGTGAACCATTTACCCAAGAGGAAATGGATGAAATGTGGCCAGTGGCCATAGATCCCATCAGCGGACATATACCCTATGAACTATATTTGAATCAATTAATGGTAAGTATTTACTTTAAAGGTGGACAGAGTGTTTGTGTATTAATTTTTTTGGTATTTTTACAGGTGTATCTTTAAATAAATATACAGTTTGGCTTACAGACATGTCTCATGTGGAATATCCATTAAGTCATTTGAGTATTTCTTACAGTGTACACTTTAGCTAATGGACTACACACTGCGTGGCTCATTTTAGCCACTTTGACTTTGCATTAGCCACACTCACACATATACATCAGCTATGGGCTAAAGCCAACTAACCAGCGAGCCAAATGCGTTTCAAAATAGCAAACTAAATCCACAAGCCCAGCATACAGGACAGGAGAGCAAAGAACAGGACACTCTCCATGCAACAACAACAACAACAACAACAGCAACAAGTTAAGGAGGTGCTGACTGGCTGGTTGGTTGGTTGATTCTGTGCGGATCGCGGCTCAAAGTGGGTTGCGCATCATTAGCACAACTAATGGATGTTCACTTTTCTTTTGGCCAAAGTCGCAAACCGGCAACAGCAACAGCAGCATCAGCAGCAGCAGCAGCCGCAGCCGCAGCTCAGAGTCGTGTGCGCCAGTTGGCGAAGAGACCAAAAAGGATGTCCGTCGGTCCATTTGGTCCGTCTGTTTGTCCGCCCTGTCGTTGAGTGTCTGTAAATTGCAGTTGGTAATATGAGCGGCTAGAAAATTTAAATAAATTAAAATACCTCTTTACGAGTGGTTGCTGTTAGCTGTATATGTAGCTGTAGCTGTAGCTGTTGCCGCAGCTGGAGTTGTGTGGCTGACTGTATACTATATTGGCAAGGACTGTGTGTTCGCGTCGTGTTCTCGCTTCCGTATTTATTAAATACTAAATGCACGCTGATGGATGCACTTAACTGCATCTTTGGGATTAAAATATTTCATGTAATTCAGGCATATTCGTGCCGTTGCCATCTGCACGTTCAGCTGCTCTTTTGGCCAATTTGAGTGATTGCATTGCGCGCATTTAAATCGCTTGCCTGCCATGTTCGCTTCGACTCGATTTTGTGGTTTGACTACTGCAATTGCCTCATTGCTTCATTGCCTCCTAACAACGCCTTCCACACCACTCTCTTTGTCGCTGCTGCCATATAAACAAGTTCTACGTGCGTCGGCACGCCTAATGGACATTTAATCTTTACAACTTGTAACAAACCTTTTTTAACATTCCGAATTGCACTGCATACAAACTTGATTGCATATTGTCAGCGCCATAAAATAACTAAATGTAAAAATATATATATATATATATAAATGAAAGAATATATTGTACTCAACTAGACTGACATAGCTGCTGACTCAGAATATTAGTGGTCAGGATAGTTTTGCATTATTGTCTTTGCATATATAACAAAATGGAGCTCGTTTCTCATTCGATTAAATATTATTGGTAAGGCTCAAAAATGGGGACGTTTGAAACAGTTTCGGCTAAAATCAAGCCAAAGAACATTTATTTAACTTACTTCTCATCTAGTTCTTAATGCACTTGCACATAAATTGCCAACCATTATCGGTATCTTATACTTCGTTATGCCTTTCTTAATAGTTCTTTCCATATTTCGCATTTCTCATTTCCAGTTATGCATTTGATTTACTGTCAACAATTATCAGCCATAAAAGCTAATGGAATGAGGCATATTTTCAACTGGGTACTATAAAAAGAAAAGTAACATTCCTGCCACACTTGACTGGGTGAGGCATATTCAAAGTTCAGAAAAGTCGTCGACACTTAGTCTGTGTGGGTCATAAAATGAATAAGGAAAATAATAATATAAAATGCCGCCAAATTGTCAGAGTTACTTGAGAGTCGAACTGAAGCTGCTGCTGCTGCTGCTGCTGCTGCTGCTGCAGCACAATTTCTTCCTTCTTCATTGAAGAGCTTGTGGCGAAATTGCTATGCATGAATCAATTTGGCCAGTACGAGCTGCGCCTGATGATGATTTACGCTCGACGAAGCGTAATTAAGATTTATGCGACATACTTGCTTACAAACACATAACCAGATATCTATATCACATAAATATATATATACACACACACATACACACACACCGAAATATATATGCATAAATGCCCTTTGTGGTTAAGTTGCGTATGAGCAATGCGAGCTTAATTGTTAGTTATGCCCTTGGTTTGTTTTGGGCGTGGAACGATGTTAAAACTAATTAAGTTGAAAGAATTCCTATAAGATTTATATGTCTCAATATCGGAATAATAATTTGCGTTTGCTCTTGTTGCAAATTGCGGCAATTAACTGCACTTAAAGACAAATGACCCGAGCACATTACAAATTGCCACCAAAGTGCTCAACAATAGATCAAAAATATAATTTCCATGCCTAAATTTGGCCCCCTCAAGGGACTTATAAGAATAATAAGCCAAATTGAGCCGCTTGATTGGACAACATTCTTGATTTCTGCTAATAAGTGCACAATTTCACAAAGTAATTTGTGTGTGTGTCTGTGTAATAAAATCAATATTAATAATGCGACGGTAAATGGCCATTTCTCATTTTTCATTGAATAGCGATACGAAATAACTGCAAATGAAATTTTCAAAAAATTAAGATAGCATAATTTTTAGGGCGTAAAACTTACTTGTGACTTTAAGCGGGTAAAAGGTTACTTGATATTAATAAAAAGTAGTCAGAACTCTTTGTAAGATTGTTTTATTAAATTCTAATTATAATAATGATTACAATTAATAAAAAGTTTGGCTTAACTTTCTCTTTAACTAAGTTTTACTATTTTTAAATTTTGTTTAAATAATTATCTACAAATTTCATAGCTTTTTTTTTTACAGCTTTAATTGTAGCTATTCTAATCATTATAAGGATATTACCAGCAATAATATCACTGATTTGTTTGCATTTCCAGCGGGAACAAGTTATGACGTTTTTGATAACCTGTTTTGCATTTAATCCGTTGGTTTATTTGCTCAAGCTAGTTACCTGCCAGTGTTTGCTGCTGGTGTTGCAGATGTTGTTGCTCCTGTTTTTGTTGCTCCCACACATCTCAGAGCTCGCTCGCTCTTGCTGTGTTGTATCTCACTTAGTATGGTTTCATTTCCCAGCTGCACTTTGCTCAAACTTTCAATCAACTTTCTGTTTACCTACTCGCCAGGCGGCTACTTGTTTGTTGATTACTTGCGATGCCTTGCGATGCCTTGCCTGAGTTGCAGTTGCAGTTTGAGCTGGAGTTTCAGTTAAGTTTGAGTTAATGGCCAACAACAACAACTGCTACTATTTCTGGCCTTCGCCTTTAACTCTGAGCTGTGGCAGGTTGAGAACGAAAGCGCAGCAGGCGCTCGTTATATATATTTTTGGAAGCAATTCGCATTTCGTTACTCTTGGCGGCGTCTTACCGTTAATTGAATTTAAGCAATGAAATGTAATTTGAAATGCATTTTGCATGTGTTCGAAGTCTCTTGCGCGTAGCACGCCAAAAATCATCATGAAGACAAGACAGCCGACAGACAGACAGCAGTTGCAAACATGAAATGCAATTGCCAAAGGTGAACAGCATGCAATGGGCCAATGTGGATGCGAAAAGCGGATGGCGGATGGCGGACATGGCCAACAAAAAAAAAACAAAAAAACAAAAAACAAAAAGCAGTCAGAGCCCAGCAACAAAGAGAAGAAGAAGAAGCTGATCACAAAAAAAGCCAAGCGTGGCCAGTGGCATGCAGCCTGTGCTTGCCTGCCTGCTTGCCTGCTTGCGTCTTTATTGTTGGCAACAGTTGCCGTCTTGTACAACACCCAAAGGTATCAGCAGACAAAATGCTAAAAATGTATTTACCACAAAAGCGAACAACGACGACGACGACGACGACGCCGATGACGATGACGACGGGTGCGCTTCAGCAGCGACTGCGACTCTCTGCTCTGCTCATTGCCTGGTGCCCTTAATGGATCTGCAGCACTTTGAGTGATTTATTTCACACGTTGATGAAATGGACAGCAATGGGCCGCATTTTGACGTTTATTGCAGCAGTGGCAAAGGCAGCAGCAAGCACTAACAAAAGCAACCCGCAACCAACAACCAACAACAACCACAACCACAACAACAACAACAACAACAGCAGCAGCAACAACTGCCCACGGCATGTGTTGTGCGCATGCGCGCAGCCCTGTGACGACGACGACGATGACGACGACGACGAGTTGCCCAGAAGGACGCTGCAGTTCTTTATACTAACCGAAAGAGATTACATTCACTATAACATCACGAAAAAAGTAGAAACCCCAATTTGAAAGCGCTTTCAACTTTAAAAACTATGTTCAGTAAAAATCAGAGTTCGACAATAAAAATGATAATAAATCACTTAACTAAACAATACAAAAATAATGTTAAAAACAAATGAGCTTTTTCTTCTTTAACAACACTTTAACAAACACTATTCATAACAAATCACAAGACTAAAATATATATTCAAGAACAAAAGTACTTTCCAGGTTCTAGACTAGATATGCTTTCAGTTCTTTCAGAGTGTCAAATCAGAAACGCAACTTTATCAATTGTATTTAAGAAAATCCACATTTCTAAGAAGCTGTCAGAGGAACTGACTATGAAAGTCCAAGTAGTACCTTAACGTAGCAGAATACCGAAAAGAATGTGGAACCAATTCAGAACCTATACCTGAACCGGAGCCGGAGCCGGAACCGAGAAGCGAATCGTTTTGACACCCTGTTTGCAACTATAATGAAAATTTCACATTGAGATAGAAGAGCTAATTGAAAAGGAAAGTTAATTTTGCAGCTACAACTTAATTGTTGGCGATAATTGCATAAATATATACCCTAGAAATAGGTTATATTTTAAAAGAGTGAGTTAAAAAGCAAAAGTTAAATAAAAACCGAACTTTAAGTTAATTAAGTAAAGTTAGTTAATTGCATGCTGCAAGATTGTTGCTTCTTAAAACAGTGCAGCAGTTGTAGGCGACCAAAGGGTATTTTAAACTTCGGTTTCATTTACTTTTGTGCCTGCATTTTTTTAATTTTAAAAAATGCGGTTGATGTTTTTTGTTTTTTTTTGTACTCGTTTTTGGATCTTTTTTGCTGCAATTGCGTTTTGCGCTGTGAGCTTGCACGTCTTTTGGTAATAGCCCCAAAGACCGTGTGCGCTTTAATGAGGCGCGCTCCTCATTTGAACGCCACGCATTTTGCAGTTTTATATCCGGCTTTGTCGCCTGATGGAATAGTGCAAGGGACGAGCAGAAGGGTAATGAGATGGGAGCAATGGGGTCAAAGATGGGCTATTAAAAACATTTAATTACAAGTTAATTAGCCAACGTCGAGCTCTTCTCACGAAATGCAACGACAAACTGTAACTTGCAACTGCAACTGCGACCTCATCTCAAATGCCAGCACCGACCTGGAGCTAAACAAAAGGCCACAGTGATCCAAAGCATTGAGGCACCCACCATTCACGAATCCATTCAACCAACCATTGATGTGGGCCAAGATATTGTCGCGGCAACCACCCCAGGAGAAAAGTCAATTTAACACATTCACTATGCCTCTTAAAATGTTGATATTTTAATTAGTAACGCTCTAAAGGATTTTCAACAGCTCCAGCTCCAGCTCCGACAACCACTCCCACAATGCAGCCAATGCAGAGGCGGGGGAGGCGGGCCACAAAACGGGACGCAAGCTCCAAACCATCATCAACAGCAACAGAAACAACGACGTGGCAATGCAGCTGAACCAAACTGCAGTAAAGTGCCAAAGGGCACCAGGCATTGAGTGCGATTTGGATTTATTTGTGGCTTTTGTTCCAAGCCAAAAGCATATAAGAATCCAGTGGAGTGGAAAAATCAGCTTAACTTGGGGGAGCTTTAACTTTCGGGTAGATAATTGAATTCAATCCCCTTTCAAAATTGTTGTTCCACACCAATGGTGGCTAAACAAAACATTACCCATATGCCAAACTGCAGATTTTTTTTTTGGAGCCAACCTACAGAGTTTTTCCCGACTGCTTTTATGACAGCGTGCCCAACTGTGGCAATAAGTTCAAATGCCAGTTCGCAAAACTCTGAAAGACTAAAAGACTTAAAGCCAGGCTTAATGTGCCACATGAGGAAAGAGAAAGAAGAGAACTGCAACTACGACGACGACGACGACGACGACGACGACGACGACGACTGTGACTCTAAGTTCGACTTTGACTCTGACTCTGACACAGAGTACACACAGATATACATACAAAAAGATTCCCTTGGCCAAAAAGTGGGTGTAGCGGCACCAAATGCCATTGCCACAATGCCACAGAGCCTTACGGTGGTTTGGGTTTGGGTTCGGGTTCGGGATCGGGGCACAAACGCCAACGCACTGACACTCACTCACTGCTCACAACTCAGAACCGCTCGTGAGGCTCCACTCCTCCACTTTTGTTATAGAAAGATTGCTCAAGAGCTGGCTGCTGCTGCACTGTCTAGTGCTGATTTCTACTAATTTGATTAAACAGATTGAGTTTAATAAGGAATAAAGAAAGCCAACCTGCCACAACACCACCACAACACCATCGCACAGCAAACTTGCCACAAACCATGCCAAACGATGCCAAACCATGCCGAGCCCGGCAATGCCACAACCTGAACAAATGTTGCCTAATTCGAGTGCCGCATTTATTTTGTAAACATTTCACATGTACTCGTTGTGGTACTTAGGCATACCCTCACGATTTGTTGTGATACAAAATATGCCGGCTGAGCAGTGATACCACTCAAGAATTTGCCCACACAAAAGGCCACCGTCTCAGCCGCAGTCGCCGTCGCAGTCACAGACCCAAGCAGGCTGGCTGGCTGGCAGGAACAACCCAATCAATGGCCCCCAGTAAGAGACCCCATCCCCATCCCCATCCCCATTCCCATTTCCACTCCCAATCCGCAGTCCCATTCTCAGTCTGAACTGCAATGTGCGTTTTGTGTGCACTTATGCGATCATTTGTTAAGTGTCATCGCGCCGGCATATGGGCAAGAAAACAACTCAAGAACAACCACAACAAACAACCCAATGGCATCTGCACTTCGCGCACCGAAGCTGCAAATACTCTGCATTATTTGCAATCGGTTTGTGGGTGTTAAAATTGACTTAGAATATTCAAAGTATTTATTCGTTTGCAGTAAATCCTTGAAGATAGTTATAGATTTTGAATCTAGTTTGAAACTGTTATAAATTATTGCAAAGTAGTTAAAATATTCAGATAAATAAAATAGTAAATAAAGATAATTAAAAGTGATGAGACACAAATATAATTTTGTTAATTAACAACATAAAGAAAATGAAAATCTGTCAGCAAATTTGTTTGTTGCCTGCAAAAAGCAGATTGTAAATAAAACTCGAATGACACAAAATCTAAGCAATTAAATCTTATTTTGTTATTCCAATCAATCTTTGCGCTTTAAAAAAAACTAATATTTTATAGCCAGTTCTCATACTTATACAGATATCAATTTGATCTTGGCTCAAATATTTTCAAGCTCTCCAACTTTCGTCCTTGTCAGGCTAACTCACAAAGCAGATAAGCACTTGTCACCGAGTGTATAACAACAAAGTGCAGCTCGTAAACAAAATGTTGTTGTTGTTGTCGCTTGTTGTTGCTGTCGTTGCTGTTGTTGTTGTTGTTGTGGTTGTTGTTACTGTTGTCGTTTGCTGTTGTCCATGGTCATGGTAAATTTATGCACAATTTTTCGCGCTTTCAAAAAATATTTGCATCATTAATCGTTGCACAGTCTTCGGCCTCATGGCGGCACATCGCATTGTTGTTGTTGTTGTTGTTGTTGTTGTTCGAGGCGTTGTCTGTGCCTAAAACTTCAGCAACAGCAACAGCAACAACAACATCGGCTGGCAACAACGGCTGCATTGGCATGCGGGCGCTGGCGTCATTACAACGTTGTTGAAATGTTTTGTCAAGTTCTCAACGCCGCCGCCGCCGCAGCAGCAGCAGCAGCAGCAGCAACAACGGCTGCCACAGCAACAACAACAACAACAACAACAACAATGTGGCATTTGCCCTCTGGAAAGAGGGGCGGGTGATGAAAGCGAGGAGAGTGTGATGGTTTATAGATGGTTTACCTATTTACGCTTTAAAAACATTTGGAAAGTTCGAAACGAGAAAGAGAGAAAGAGATAGAGAGAGAGAGTTGAGTAAGAGCGAGAGAGAAGTTTGAAAATGTTGCTAAAATCATAATACCGTAAAACACATTTCGCATTTCGCGAACCGCAAAAGTCGTAAGTCAAACAGTAGACAAAGTACATAGAGTTGCAACCGCAGTTAACTAGCCGGCCGGCCCTCAAACCACCACCCACTCAATGCAGCTGTTGCAAAGCACACACACACACACACACACACCACACATACAACTCAAATAGAACAAGTTTAGCCCAGCAGCTAAAACAAAAGAGAAAACACAACGCGCAGCAATGAAATTATCAAATGTTTAATAGACTCAACGAGCCGGGGTTGCAGCTCTAAAATGCTCCAGTACAAATGATGAAAGGTTGGGGTCACCCAGCAATTCCCTCCACAAATCACCACACACACCCTCGCACACCACGTAAGTAACTCTTAAAGTCAAGAACTCCTAAAAGTCCAGCCCGGCAACTCGAAACAGAGTTCAAAGTGCGGCTTAGCTCAGCTCAGCTGCCAAATGAACTTGTAAAATTTTTGTGGGGATTTTCATTTTTTTGTTTTTTTTTTTGTCTACTTTTTTTTGCGGGTTTAGTGTTGCAAAAGTTTTCTGGGTGTTTTAGTTGGATAAAACTTGAAAATTTACAGCTTGCACCTAGCCATAAGTCGAAAGTTAAGACGATGCAACAAGTTCAAGTTTCTCGAGTGGAGAACCGAGTATTTTACAGTTGGTAAATGTGATATATTAATTTCAATTAAAAGACACTTAAAGTGCAAATAAAGTCTAGAATAATGTCATGCCGCAAAGTTATACAAAAGTGAGTTGTTGCCACATTAAATCTTAATATTGTATTAAATACGAATAAAATGCAAAGTGTTGAAAGTAAGCAAAATTATAATTTGATTTCAAAATGTTGCCAGAAATATGTGTAAAGGAAAGATCAGCTCGATAAGCAAGTGTAATAGATAATAGCTAATAGAACACTTAAGACAACTCCTTTTAAAGCACAAACTCAAAAGCGTAATAATTACCCATTAAAGCAACTAAAACATTGGCTACATTTCCTGCAGAGAGAACGACAACGAGACGGAGGAGGAGCAGAAGGATGGGGAGCTGCTGCTTGAGGAGGAAAACGCACAATGAACTCATAAATTGACGCACCCTCCAAAACCGACAACATAATCGGCCACGCCGCCGGCAATGGCAATGCCAACAACCACAAAAACAACAACACCAACAACAACAACAACAACGGAGAACTGCAGCAACCACAGACAACAACAACAGCAACAACAACAGACGACAACAACGATACCAGCGACGACTTCGAAGGAGTAGTCTCCAAAAACTCGATATTGCAAACGCTGTGGCGCGCACTTGTAAATGGCATGTTGCAACATGCCTAAATATGCGCCACACACACTAACGGCACATGGGGCCAGCCACTGAGTAGAAGTCGACTCGAGCTGAGCTAAACTTGAGAGCGCGGGCGACTCCTACGCACCATCTAGCGACATTGGATGCGATGCGATCCGATGCGATGCGACTCGACTCGAGTCGACGCCAGATTGCAAGCCAGCCTCTATTTAGCTACGCCAAAGCCTTGACAATGATCGTCATTAATTGAGAGGCAGACGACGACGACGACGGCGACGGCGACGACGACGACGATACTTGCCTCACGTCCCTGCGTTGCGTTGCAACGCTCCAGCTCGAGTCTAATGTTGGCGTTGTTCGATGAGTTCGGTTTCCATTGGACGACGCTTTGGTTTTCCACATTGGGTTGCTCAAACATTCTCAGGCAGTTGGTAACGCAGCAAAACATTGAACAGACTGGTAAACTTTGAGTAAAACTATCAAAAACTTTATCAATGTTGTTGCTAAGCAAAGTAGTTGCCCCAAATAGAAATGAGACCACAGCAAATTGCAGAATTCTTAATTTTATAGCATTTTAATGCCGCACATTCGCATATCACAATAATTAACATTGAAATTGTAGATATGCAATCATGTTTGAATATTTTATAGCAATATTGTACACATTTAAGTGTATTACTTAGACAAAGGATGTGTAAGCGTATACGGATTTCAGTCTCCCCACAGTTGGTTTCCATTTTCTGATTGTTTGTCTTTTTGGCCATGCGAATTATGAAAATGTGGGCTTGGTACTCGTACCACCAACACCAACAACAACAACAACAGCAGCCACACGCAACAGCAATAACAAACAGCAGACGACGACAACGACAACGCCACCAATATTGTCATCGTCCAGAGTTGAGACCCAAAGCCTGAGCCTGCGAGCTGAGACCCGAGACGAAGTTGTGGCTGGATTTTGGTTAACTTTGGGCGCTGGCATGCGATGCATCTGGGATGAGTTTTGATGCTAGTTGTGGTTGTTCTTCTTGTTGTTGTTGATATTGCTGCTTTCTAAATGCGTAGCACAAGCCTTAGGTGGAGGTGTGTGTGTGTGTGTGTGTGTGTGCGAAAATGTTGACCTTTGGCACAGAAAGCCAAGACTAGAAATATTCAACGCTTAATGCGAAAATCTTCGCACAAATCTACGCAGATTTATCTCCCTTCCAAGCAAGCGTTGAAATTTAAGCTCGACATGTAAAAAAAAAAAACAAGTCTGGGTTATCCGGAAATTTTTGGGGGTACAAAGAAAATCAACTTAGACATGTGTATAAAAGTAGAATACAATATTTATCTACACAAAACAATCTTTTACAAGCATGTATATCAAATTCATGCCTTAATTTTTTTGATATATATTTTTATTTTTTTTTTTTGCACTCTGATTCAGCGTCAATTTAGGCTGCATCGTTTTAAGTTGAGCTGACGCCAATTTCTGACCTCAAAAATGTAGTCAGAGAGTATGAAAAGCATAATGATGACAGCTACCGATATGCAACCAACGAAGCCAGCAGGCTGCGCGCGCCCCACGCTCATAAATTACAGAGCCATAAGGCACAAAACAAGATCGAGAACACAGCCCAATGATGACCTCGGGGAGGGAGGGAGGCTTGGAAGAGATATAGGCAGGGGTAGGGCCGGGTTGGGGAAGGGTAGGCAGCTTATGAAATTACGCTGCGAAATTCTTAGCATGCCACATACATAATTTGTTGGTAGCACTGAGAGAAGCTTTTGATGTTGTTGTTGTTTTTGTTTTTTTTTCGCCGCGCACGAAAAAGAAATCACAATCTCATTATGGCATACACCTTTTGGGCAAAATCTGGAACCACACACACACACACACACACACACACACACACATACACACACACACACACACACACACACACACATACACACACACACGTATATACATATGTATATATTTATATGGCATATATGCCGAGAGCCCGTAATTATAAAGAGCCCTTAAGTACTTGTTAACAAGTTCGATATCTGAGCGATTTACATGCTGTTCTTCTTTAAATGTTGCCTCTGCCTGACCGAAAGGAAAGTGCAAAGCCAACTCGCTGGCAACGGCATATTTTGTCTGATCTGTGGTAAACGATAAGCAGCCCCAAGCGAATTGCACACGCACAGTGGTTAAGTTTTTTTTTTGGGGGGTATTTAATCAGTTATATAGACACCAAGCACCCGAAAATGACTACTGCAAAAGCTGCACTTGCCGGAAAGAAATCAGACTCCTCGTGAAAGAGTACAAAAATCCGTACAAGGTCTGCTTTATTAACCGACAACCTGATAAGCTATCAAGGCATATATAAATAATATATTGAAAATACTTTTCATACTCTGCCAGGGATTGCCCTGCTTAAGAATCGTTTTTAGTAGCCACCAAATAAAACGAACAATATTTCTTTCCCTAGTCAATACTCGAAAGCACTTTTCCAGGGATGGCTATTCTTAAGAACCACTAATAATCTCCCCAAAATATTATTATTATTCATGTTTATCAATTCGTTGCAAACTAACTTTCTGCATTCTTATTTGCAATTTTTAATTACTGCATTTTCTAACCACTATGCAGTCAGTTTTGGCGGTTAGGCCCAAACAAATTGAATGGTTATGCTTTATGAGTTATGGAAACCGGCAGCTGATTTCCGCGCTGCGATTTGCCGTTTAAATCGTTTGCCATAAAAATCGAATGCAACACTAATTAAAGGCAGCATAAGATAAGCTCGGGATCCGTTCCGATCGTCGACTCCCAGACTCCCAGACACACAGACAGACAGACAGACGGCCGGACAGAGAGAGAGAGAGAGCCATTAGCCGTGGCAATGCTGTGGCTAACCATTAGCAATTAATTAAAAAATTAGAATATATTATGAAACTGATAGTGCGGCAAGGTGATCAGATGATGTCTTCTTATCTGTCCGCCGCATCGCAACCATTGACAAACCAAACGAATTAAATAAATTGAAAAATCGTCTGAATTTGAATGAAAATTTGTTAAAGGCAAAATAACAGAAAGCAAACAAATTCGTAGCTATTCATATTACAAGCGGCTTGAGAAAAAATTAACCTGAGCAGGAGGAGTTCAGCTCAGGCGAATCTCGCATACATATTTACGAGCTATTTATGCATATTAAAAAATTCTTTTAAAAAAAATAAAGACTAGATAACAGTAGCTCTGACCCCGCAACCGTCCCGGCAACCAAGCCAGTCCTACCTGGGTCACTTTGGGTTATACTACGAAATATTTGTTTGTTGCATGGCATCATTTTTGTTGTTGTTGTTGTTGCTGTTGTTGTTGTTGTTGTTGCTGTTATTTGCCTTATATATTTGTTTTCATCTTCTTCTTCTTATTCTTGTGGTGCTGCCCGGAGATGCATTTGCTGATAAAGATTTGTATGTTTTGATTTTTATGACGCCACAAAAGGTTGCTGCTGCTGGTTTCATTCTAGCAAATTGGGCAGCCAAGCATCGAACATCAAACATCGAACCGGGTGCATGGGGCACATTTCCTGCAGCTCCAGCTACTCTGCTATAAAAACTCTCATTTTAATCTATGGGAAAAATGCCATAAAAAAAATATTGAACATCAAATTCGCAAATATGCATAGGCAATTATACTTTTTTTCTTGTCGTTTTTATTACGAAACGAAAGAAATTATGACAAGAGTGCATTGAGCGTTGCAGAAGATTCTCCATCGCTGCGCAAAAACTATTTTATAGCTCAAGTTTACAGTAAAAAGATTTGAGATTTAATTTGCTTAAGTGCTAAATTAAAGTTTTCAGTTTATCATATCATGGCCATAACATGTCATTTGCAAGCTAAATTAAATATTTTACGACGCCTTTGTCAATAGAAGAGAGAACATTTCTCAAAGAAGTACATACTCATCTTAAAGAAAAAATAATTATATGTTTTTAAAAGTGATTTCCGATTAAGTTTAATTCTTATTAATTGTTGATTTTGTGAATTTTGTATTTAAATATTTTCATAGATTCATCCAATATGAAACGAAGAGCTTTTCAAATATTGTGTTCTTAAAATACAACCGATTTAGTTATTGATTTATGAATATTTATATATACTTCAAACTGTTTTCAGTTCATTACCGTTATTAATGGTTGATTTTTTTCAAATATCCTGTTGTTAGAATGGAATGCAGGCAATTCTTTCATTTATCATTTATAACTCAACTTTTATATCCGCATTCGGTTCTCTCTAATCAACAATCGAATTGCTCCTTAAATATCATGAAATAATAAACCCAAGAATAGTTGAATATATTGTTGGTCGATTATCTATGGAGCAACCTTGTTGCAGTCGGTGTGCCTCGCCCACTGCATCGAATGTCTTTTGTCTTTAATATGGATCCTGATTTATGAATATTACTGTAACAGACGCCGCCACCAAGCCAACGGAATAATCCATTTGAATGTGCGATCCGGGATCATTACTCATAACGAAAATCAATTAGTGCAACCCACCCAGCTCAGAACAGAGCAGAACAGAACAGAACAGAACAGGACGGAACAGAACCAAACAGAACAGAGTCATCGTCGTCAAGTCGCTTCGAGTTGATGAATTGGTTTTAAATCAACGATAATGCAATGAACAAACCTCAAATAGACACAGACATAGAGAGAGAGAGAGAGAGAGAGAGAGAGAGAGAGGGAGATAGGGAGACAAATAGTCATGGATACAGTCTTGAGGAGGAATCGCCCAAGTCTTGGGCAAAATTCAAAACTTGTGTTTGTGGCCAAGTTATAAATTCAAATCACACACAACAACCACGCAAAATGGAATTCATTGAGAGCCAGCCGCAGCATGTGGGTTGCAAAAGCACCACCACCACCACCACCATCACCACCAACAACAACAGCAGCAAAAACAACAGCAGCACCAACGAGACACGAGTTGCTTGTTGTTATCTGCTGTGCAAAAGTTGGGAAAACTGGCAACATGTTGCTGTTGTTATTTGCTCCCCTCTCACTCTGCCTCTCTCTCCCTCTCTCTCTCTCTCTCTCTCTCTCTCTCCCTCTCTCTCTCTCTCTCACTCTAGCAGTAAAAAAAAAAAATATCAATTATGAGGCACAAAGAATGACGCCAAGGAGCAAACGGAGCAAACAGAGCTGAACTGAGCTGAGCTGAGCACTCGTATCATATTTGTCGGACAAGGCAATGCGGTAGCCAGCTGCGGCAAAGGAGGCTCAGTTTAACTTGTTGTTTGCTGTTTGCAACAGTTGCTGCCGCTACATATGTTGCTACCGTGTTATGCTGCTGCTGTTGCTGCTGCTGTTGCTGCAGTTGCCTGGTTTGTTCAGCGCCTTTGTAGCCGAGTATGACATTTGTTTTAGCCGCTTATCTGGCAGCCAAACCCAGTCAACATACTCATTCTTGCCTTGCATTTTCATTCAACTCCCCAAGCTGCTCTCTACTTTTCCCCCCTTCCCCCATCCCCCTTCTCGCCGACCTGCCCCTCTCCATGACATACTCTTCTGATTATGCGCTAAATTCCTATAGATGCTCATTTATTATGTTTTATGTGAGCTGGCTGAACAACAACGCAGACATAGTTGACTGCCATATAATTTGCTGGCTTAGCAAATGTAATTGATGCATTGAGGTTGCGACACAGTTTCTGATAATGTGCCTCGGCTTTCCATATTCCAAATAACCAAGTGCAACTCGTCCCGTCTCGTCCCGTCTCGTCTCTCTCTCTCTCTCTCTCTCTCTCTCTTGCCACAGGCCAGTGAGTGGCACGCAATTGTTTCGCAAGAAAGACGCTGAGCTCAACGTGGCTCAATCATTGCCCCCAAAACAGTTGTTGCAACGTAATAACTATTTTAGACCTTAGACAATGCACATTTCAATTTGTACTTCATAGTTTCGTTTTGTTTGTTGCTTAGCCAGTTATTTATTCGGTGTGGCGGAAAATCTTCAATAAAGCGGCTTTGTTCTTGATTGTTGCAAAATCTATTTTTCTCATTATTAAATTTGCACACAATAACTCAAATGATGAGTACAAAAAGATGAGTTGCCAGCTGAATGCTCAAACAAGTTTTAGATGAGCGACAGAGTTAAGCATAAGCTACAAATATTTAATATATTCAAAAATACACATCCAGGAATCTAGCAAAAAATATATTTATAACGCTTAGATTTGCCGATTGTTTAAATACCAAATAAAATGCGAAAATCCTATGTGGAATATTTTTATATCATCAGATTTTGTTAATTATCAAGATTAGTTTTATAAACTATAGAAATTGTGTCTGCCAATTATGATTATTTCGATTTATGGATAATTTCATAATAAATAAGATTCTAAAATACTACAACGCATAATTAATGTTGATAATAGCTTTATTTGTTAAGTAGTCTTTTACTGAATTTGGCTTAGTTTCATAACTTTTTACACTCAATCTACAGTCCATTAAAGACTTACAGCATTTTGTTAAAGACCTGCTCCAATTGTGAACACATTCCAGCCAACAAATAAATCTTGTAACTGGCTTTGGTCAACCTGCAGCCAGCAATTGTGACAGCTGCCAGGCAGAAGAAGCTTAGGCTTAAGCTTTGCTGGACTATGTGGACAGAAATGGACTCGGGCTGTATCTGTCTCTGTCTCTGTGTCTCTGTGTCAGTCTATGTGGTACATACATATGTGGTGAACAAAGCACGCCTTTAAATCCAAACCAATTTGGGTCAGAACTGTAAGCAAACGACAATTGCAGCGGTGGTGGGAAAGGGGGATAATCGACTCGTTATCCAATGCATTTGCTTTTTTGACCCACAGAGGAGGAAACAGCTTTGGCTGCGTCTCAACAATTTCCCTTTCAATTTCAACAGTAATCAAAACTGTCCACTTTGTGTCATGTCACACGCGACAACAACAGCAACAACAGCAGCAGCAGCAGAAACAACGTCAACTGCAGATACTTCAACTAAACAAAAGCAAAGCCCAGCACACCAGCAACTGTCCAACTGTCCAGCTGTCAAATCCAGATATATGTATATATATATATATATATATATATATATATATATATATATATATATATAGAAACAGACGCAGACGCACTGAAGCTATTCAATCAACTTTACAGCGACAGTGTTCACTTCAATTGTACAAACGGCTTGTGGCGGATTATGATTATGTGTGTGCGCGTATCTTACAGATACTTAGGCTTACACACAGCACAACACACTCAGCACAACACACACACTCAACACACACACACACACACACATATCGCTGAGGCGTGTCTAATTGCGCGCACATGTCTTACGCCCCATGGGTCAACGCATACCCCCCTCCCCAAAGGGGGGACAAGCATTGTCATATATCGCCACAATAACTGAATTGTAGCCCATTGTTTCGATCCAGCTATAAACACACACACACTGCTAGAAAAGCCAGCAAGCTTGAATGCACCGATTTACGATTGATTCAACGCAATTTATTGTCATGTCGCTGAAATTTCCCAGTGGAAATTAATGGTTATTAAATGTAACATGCGATTTTGCCCACTTAAATAATCGAATATTGCATTATGATTTGAAATCTCAATTTTCCCAGAGAAAGTAAATTTAATATTGGGGAAATGGGCGAGAAATGTTGTCAAGGTGTGTAAGCAAAATATTCACACACAGCTACTAAAACACTGTCAACCGTCAAGAATAATACTGCATTTAAGGCTGGAAACGCGATTCTGACTTAAAATTTATGCCAAAATATGGTCCCCCCCAAAAAAAAACATGGCTTTTTAAACTTGGTTTGACCTCTAGATCAATACTCCAATCAAAGTTGAAAAAAAAACAAATATCTGGCTCGATTTTCATATTTAAATTATATCCCCAATCGGGTCCAAAACTTTCCACGGCCTTTGTCAAAAGTGGTCTAATTTTAGAAATGCAATTTTCGCTTGAAATTCATGCAAAATTTTAGCCTCCAAAAAATTGCTTTTATTTACGGGTTCAATTTTTCTACTGCGAAATTATGTCAAAATGAATACAACATTTTTTTGAATTTAATAACCAGATGAGAGCTAATATAAATATTATCATAATAACCCACTCAAAGCTACTAAGCAATTAACAACTTAACAATTTAAATTAAATTGAAGTTGAAGCAATTATGGGAATATGATGTGAATGTGAAATTTAAAAAAAGATACTTATCAAAAACAGCTCTTAAGTTTACAGGCAGAAACAAAGCATTTATGGCTATGATTATTATCCGATTGCATGCCAAAACCAGTTGGGCCTCTGGCCCTTAGTTTACATATAATGGCATACGTTTTATTAGCCACACAGACACTTTAGAAAAACCTTTTAGGCATTTTTTATACAATATATAAAAATATAAAAAACTGCTTTAACCATTGCCAGTTAAGGAACCCCCAATAAAGTGTCTGTAATGGGGAGAAGAGCCATCTTTCGCTATAAATTCACGCAAGAATTCGCCACTCGAAAGAGCTCTACTAGGGACACCCCTTAGGCAAGTCTTTGACTTGCAGATGGATTGTGATGATCAGGTATATATATATATAGCCAATGGGTTGCCATAAGGCACCTCTTAAACACTTTTGCACAACTACAATACACCCATTTCCAGTGGATGCAGGGTATAACGTAGGCAGTCAGTTTAATGATTGCGCTCTTTTACTTTTTTGGCATTAGCCTTCATCAGGCATGCAAAGTGGCGTCCAGGCGGCAGTCGCACTGACGCCAATGGACGATAACCAATACAGTCCCAGGTGCAATAATTACGCATGCAGGCGGCGCACTTCATTGAATAATGCGAGTGCATAAATTAATTAAATTACGTTATAAACTCTTTTTTGTTCTTCCTTTTTTGCGCGAAGAGCAACTTGCCTCGACTTGCGCGACTTGCGCGACTTGCCTCACGCATTTGTCGCATAATTACGAAAGCGCGAATTGCGATTCGAGTTCGAGTCTAGACTGGAGCGGGGAGCAGGCGGAGAGGTGTTTACCAGTGAGCCGACTCACAACGTTCAGCAAGTTGGTTGTTGCTTTGATTGGAAATCGTTGTTTGGTTTTAATTTTTGTCGCACGGCCACCCAGCAAGTGGCCAGGCCAGGCAAACTGAGCCAACTGGCCAAAATCATTTGCATAGCCCACAGGCCGAGTTCTTTGGCTCCTCGACGCCAACTCGACTTGGAGCTGGCTGTCGTCTGTGTGCTCCCTTTTTGGCCAACATGTCGTCCAATTACTCGTTTATTCAATGGCGTTTGCATTAAGTGGACGCGTTAATTACGGCCAACGTTCGATGCTGGGCGAAAAATGTTAATTAAGTGATATTTTCGGCACCCAGCCAGACAGGGTACCAACCTGTACGCAGAGAGATAGAGAGAGACAGAGCGAAAGAGAGAGGGAGAGAGAGAGGAGTCCTGCTGGCGTCAATGAAGTGCACGTCTCCTTTTGGCAGGCACTGTAATTAAGTTGTACTACGAACGCAACTACGACGATGCTGCTGCTTTGGTTTGCAGTTTTAGCTGCTTTTTGTTTTTTTTGCGAATGTGTGCGAAAGCTTTATTTTGGCCAAAACAAAGTAAATAAAACTTTGGCTGGCTCCAAGGTCGCTTCGTGTGAGGCAGAAAAACACGCACACACAGCGAGTGCAGCGAGTTATGCGAAAGTTCTTTGAAAGTGCTACAGCATTTTCAAATATTTGTTTGAAAAAGTGTTCATTTACGAAACAGATTTTAAAGCTGCAGCTTTCACTAAGCCAGAACTTTATTGGTGAATTGTTAACCAAAAGCAGTAGCTATAAAATTTGTCACTTGAATTTAGCTTGTGTAAATTTCGAATAATAATTTGAACTTTAAAAGTTGTGGCTTACACAAAACCAGAACTGTTTGGGGATTGTTAACAAAAAGCATGTGTGCTAAGAACCATTTGGTTAGTCACAATTTTGGTTACTAAATTCAAAATTGCCAACTATTTTGGCCAGCTCTTAACTAGCCCATCTCTTAAATGCATCATTAATGTGCATTTGGTGCTTTAGATTATACGTTTGGATAACACACGCATGAGAATCTGCAGAGCAAGCGCAACATTAGGAGGAGAACTGAACGAGAAAACAAATAAAAATGATTTATAACGCAATGCGTTGAGGTGGTTGCGAGACGCCGCCAAAAGCGCCAACTTGCCCGCCACATTCCCTGTCGGCATGGCCAGCATTGGACATTGAGAAGGTCCCTCGTTTGCTTGGTTTGGTTCACCCTCGGACTGAGACTGCGACTGGAACTGAGACTGCGACTGGGACTGGGACTGGGACTGAGACTGAGACTATCGCGGCTCGCAAGCTAAAAGTCTATGTTAACTTTGATAAATCGCTGCACTACTAAAATGCGATAAGCGTGCGAGCGAGCCAGCCACATCGCTGATGATGTCCAAGACCAGGTCCCCAGTATCCGAGAAGCAACCCAATCAAGAGACCGAGACCAGCACCGATGCAAGCCAACCGTTGTTGGTGGCTACTGTGAAAGGGACGACGACGACGACGACTACGAAGATCGTCCGTTGTAAACGCATGCGCTGATTGCAATGCGATAGCCGACTCAAGACGACGTACTTATATATATATATATATATATGTATGCTATCATGTATATATATATGTACTCTGCTAGTGTCCAGCAAGTACTTGCCACAATGATATCTGCATGTCTATCTTAGATGCTCACACACACACACACACACACGCGTACGCACACAGAAAAGGCGTTGAGTGGTGTACGCCTGCGTGGCAGTTGCAGTTACAGTTGCAAGTTGGCAGTGGCAGTGGCTATCTGCACTGCCAAGCCTCCTTAACCAGCCCATTGCGTGTTGTGGCAAGTCAAGTGCAGCAGCAACAGCAGCAGCAGCAGCTCTGCAAGTGTCACACACACAGACACCACAATGGCAAAGTGGATGCACCACACCCAATAAACAAAATTACCAAGCTGAGTATACAAATTAAGTGAAAAACATTAACACACAGCTTAAGACTAGCTAGTTAAAGATTATTTCTAGTCACAATTATGTGAATAAAACAAAATAAGTAGAATAAATTAATTCATTTTGAATTTAATACACATTCAGTTATGGAAATCAGAGCTGCAAAGCAAATCGATTCATTTAAAATTGATCAATTTATAAAGAATTCACAGAGTTTATATTCATGTCCAGATATTTCATATTGTATACATGAATTCATCATGAATTTTTATCGATTTTCTCTTTAACAGAAAGTAAATTAAATAAAAGTTGAATTTAATTGAGTGTGTGGCAAGTCAAGTGTGGCAAACAAATCAATATGGCTGCATCAATATGAACAAATAATAAATATATTTTATATTAATTCTGACTTTAAATTGAGGTTCTGTTTAATTTTGCAACATGTGACAACTTGCCGATACAATTCTTCTACTGCACAATCTGTTTGCTGGGTTAACGTCTTTAAAATTTTATCTTTAGCTACGCTCTCTCTCTCTCTCTCTCTGTGTGTCGCTATCCCTCCTCTTGCATCTTTTGGGTGCAAGCCCTGCTTGCCACCGTAACGCCGCCCAGCGCTTTGTACGTAAACTCTTATCTAGCGCCTTGAACTTGTAATGTTGGTTATTTTGTGCAAATATTGCGTTAATTAAAATATTTTAGTTGCGCCTCGTTGATAATGGACGTCGTCGCCGCATTGCAACGTCCCTTGAGAGGGGCGGGGCATGCAACAGGCAGCAGGCAGCAGGCAGCTTGTTGTTGTTTGCTTGTTTGTTTTTTTTTTTTTATATGCCACCGACACCTTTGGGCTCCATTTAATGTGGCAGCAGCAGCAGCCGCAGCGTGGCAAGTGCATTGCGTTTTGCAGCTTCGATTTCTGCGGCAAGTTGGCAGCACGGCGGCTGCGTTGCATTGATTAGATTAAAGCAAGTGCCCAAGTCCAAGTACCATTCGAGAGGTTGAAGCATAAAAAAGAGAAGAATAACTCATTGAATCTCCTCCCTGGAGGAGGCAATGTGCGCGTCAAATATTTGCATTAAGATGCCAGATACGAAAATGCCGTGTGCTAAACATTTATAATTACTTAACGCATCTTATCGCTGCTGCTACTTTGACTACTTGCAAGCGCAACAAAGACCCAAAATAACTTTGATAAACTCAAATGCACAAACTTCAAAGCAAACCGTTGCCGTTTGCTGCCATTCAAGAAACTCAATCCCTAATCCTGCCCCACCCCCTCTTCAAGTCGAGTCAACGAACTCAAATGGAGCGTAACAATATTCAAAGTGCCATTGAAGCCGCACATTCACATGTCTTGCCATCCATCGGGTTCCAGTTCCAGGTTCAGTTCGTGCAAAGTTCAATGCGAGGGCGGCTCTCGTCATTTATGTCGAGTTAAGTCTTTTCGATTCAATTGATATAACTGCATAAAGGTGTAGCCTTTTCAACAAGTTAGAGTACAAAATACTTATAGTATGCAAATCGATTCATCACCTCCTCTGTCAATGTGCAACACCTTAAGTAAAAGTAAACAAATACTTATCTATTAATAACTATAAATAGTTAAATTCAGCTCTATATTTCTTTTGTATAACAACTGACTTCGATATGTCTTTTTATATTCCAAGTGGAAAGATAATTTGATTGATTACTTAAGTACACAAATAGTTAACCATTTAAATAAAAACCAAATTGTATTTAGATCAAATCCAATTATTAGATTGATTACTGTTTAATGTGCTTGTGTAAATCATTAATGGCAAATTATTTTCGATAGTATTTAAATACAAATATTTGATATATATATTTTAAATCCATTTGTTCAGCTCACAGTGACATTTTTTATCAGCAACCCTCGTTGAAATTGATATTTGGTTTGTTGTTCATGTTGCAACAACTCTCGTTGCATATGTAAGAAGCACATTTCGAATTGCACCCACGCATTAGTTGTAACAAATTTGTAGCGCGTTCTTTGTGGCACGTGACTCTTGGCTGCAATGCTGCCCGAAACTGCCCCACCTTCAACTACTGCTCCAATAGTTCAATGCCGAAACGCCATGGCGGAAGTGTGAGCACATTTGCCTGGCCTGTCTTGGACACCTCCTCCTCCTGCTTCTCCTTCTCCTCTTCCTCCTTCTACTTCCTTCCATACCCCTATCCTGTCTTCCCTTTGGCCAGCATGTAGCGAAAGTAATTGATTTCTTTTATAGTTGAGACAGTTTCAAACTGAAATGGCTCCAAAGCAGCAGCAGCAGCAACATTTCCTGTCTGCTGACCTGCTGCCTCGCCCTCCCCTCTCTCTCTCTCTCTCTCATTCGTCACTGCACCCCCTTTGCCACAAGTACTTCGCATTGATCGTTGTCGGTTCTATTCCGTTTTCGAGTTTAGCTTTGCCGCACGTGTAAATGCTTCAAACATGTTGCGGTTTTGGCCAAGCCAACAGCTACAGCAACACCAACAATAAGTCGAGCTTTTCGGTGTTTTATTGTTGTGTGCCGTGAAATGTTTTAAATAAAGATTTTTTATTGTCAATGGGAAAATAGTGTTGCGGCTTTTGGCTTTATATCACTCGAAGCAAGAAGCAAAGAAAGGAGAACACCTTTCCAGAGCGCGGCGTTGACTTTAATGTGCTGCGGTCGTTTTGTAAATGTCATCGCACCAGGGACTTTTCCGTGCTGCGGGTTTAACGATTTGGCAGGAAACGTTTAGACTACAAGACGCCACATTAACGGGCATTCAACATTCAGTCGGCAACAACAGCAACAACAACAACTCGTTTACCAAATGCATTCGCATCGCACATTTGGTTATATGAAGATAAATAGTATATGCAATTAGGTTTGAAAGCAGTAGCTATCTGTGCATAAGTGAAATATTAATCCCAGAAGTATCTCGTTCTCTCTCCCTCTAAGCTATTTGTTAAGTTCCAGTTTATTATTTTGTTATATTATTGAATATATTTTTCCCAGACTTCTGCAGAAGCTGCAGTGATGAAACAGCAGATAAAACTATTCATTCCTTTCTCTAGGAGATGGTTGACATTTATGGGCTACGCTTCTTCGCAGACTTATCAGAGTTCTCTGGTATTCAACCAAAGCAACTGGCAAGGAATGCAAAAATGAGACATTTACAGGAGCTAAACGTGCCACAATTGGTATTCTCCTACTCCTGCTGACAACCAATCGTACTCAACCAAAACTGGTAAGCTCTTCATCCATATTTACCCCTGTGCTTGAATCGAGGTCTTCAATTAGTATTCAAAATGTTCATAAAACTCTCTCAAACTATAGAAGCATCTGTTCTCCTCCTAATCATACGTTACATTTATTCATTTAATCTTCAAGTACCTTCAGCAACTTTCATTTGTAATTCATTCCCAGCCAAGCTGCCAACTTGCTGCAAAACTTTGCATGTTATGAACAACGAAATGCTATAAAAAAATTAAAAAGAGAAACACGCATTTGCTTCTCGAAAGGCGCCTACCATTTCAGACTTGGGGCGTTTTAAACGCCTCAATCAATCTAACTAAAACTGAGAGCTGAGAAAGGTTAAGAAAAAAGCGTGTGGAAGAGGCAAGCGGGGCGTGGAGTGGAGTGGAGTGGGGCAGAGTGATGTGGAGGTAGAGTATAATAATATATAATGTATGTAAATCATGGACGCATGCCAAATGTTTTGCTAGTGTGACTTTCGATGATGCATAACATAAATCGAACTGATTATAAATTTGATAGATATCGTTTTCAAACAAAATTGATTAATGAGCGCTTAGCTGAGGCTCAAAGAAAAAAATAAATAAAAACAAACAGAAAATAATCAGCTAAAATAGTTTAGGTGAAAACAGCACGAGGCCATTAATGAGACCAATGTTGTGACTCGAATGAGGGAAGAACCCAAAAAATATGGATCTTAATACGGATGTCTTGGCTGTTTGTGGAGCAAGTAGCCGGTGTAAAAATGCAAACAAAACCGCCGACACAAAAATGATTTATTAGAAATGATGCACTTGACAGCGACGTGAGGCGAGTGGTTGAGAGGGGGCCTGAGAGGGGAGAGGGGAGGTTGGCTCAAGTTGAAGCTGCTGCTGGCTGCTTATTGCTGATGTTACTCATCAGCAACATGACGATCATTATCACTATCAGCTGATGCTGATGATGAGCTGGCAGGCGGCAGTGATTTGATTTGCTTATACTTGCAGCACAAAACAACACATGTGGCAAGCAGGCTGGCAGGCAAGCAGGCAGGGTGCAGTACACATTTATATGCAACATGCAGCCTGGCAACGTGTGTATTTTGCCGGCTGCTGATGAATGCCAATGCAATGAATGTTGTCGCTGATGTTGCTGGTGTTGTTGTTTCGCAAGTGCCAAATGTCTCTAGCTATGTCTCCGAGTCCCGTCGAGTCTCGCATCGTGCCGGCTCGTGGGCGTGGCAAGCACTCAGCGCGCAACGCGACTTGACTCCCACTTGAATTTGCATTACAAAGGCAACACAAATTGCGCGCTGCTCTTTGTGCTGCTCAACGCAACACGACGCAGGCATCCGAGCTGCAGCTGCAGCTCCTCAAAATGTTCTACGCTGCATCCTACGAGCGAGATGTGCTCCATAAAAGCGCCAAAAGTGGCCAAAAGCCAATCCGATCTCAATGATATTTTGCTTAAATGTTAATATCATAATAAGATGCAGAAATTGTGACTTTTGGTGCGGATTACTTAGTCAACAAAAGAGTTACTCGAACAAGTCCTCGTGTTTTGATCTAGCTAAATTGACTCGGCTGGCAATGTTGATCAGGAATACATATAACTTCCTAGATTTATGTTCAACTACATATTGCTTTAGCGGTTATCTAACAATTTGTTAAACACACCTCGCACGGCTCTCGCAGATTTGTTTGCTATTCCGTAATTGAATATTGAAATGCATTTTTCATTAGCGCGTCGCAGGGCCAAAAGGGCCACAGCAACAACAACAACAACGACAACAACAACAACAACAAAACCAATAACAACAAATGCTTGACGAAGGCTAGAAAAATTGCGTATAATGAAAATTCAATTAAACTTTATTACCTTTTGGCTGCACTTGCTTAACCTCAGAGCTTTCACAACTTGAACCGCCATGGGATTTGTGGCCCATTTGTTGCATTAATTCTAAGGCAGCCGCTTTTGCCTCAAGTTCCACCAGCTTGTTACCGACAACAACAACAACAATGAATATTATAAAACAACAACAACAGCAACAACATCAGGCACCCACAAACTTTAGACGCCCCATTCCAGTTATCAGCCGCATAGCAAAGTTGCAAGCAGCATTCTATATGCCACGGCAACAGTTTGTAAATTGCATGCTTTTGTTCAGATTTTCCGCAGAAAGTTTTTCTTTTATAACATTTTGCTGCTGTTGTTGCTGTTGTTATTGTTGTTGTTGTTGTTGTTGTCAAGACGACAGACGGACAAACACCTTCATATCTTTTAATGAGAATAAATTGATGTTTTGGGCATTTTGTATTGCTGCCGCTTGTTGCACACCTATTTGTATAGAGCATAAACTTTTCCAGCTAGCCAAGCTTGTAACTTGCCACTTTGTTGCTTATACTGCTGTTGCATATTGACAGCTACTAAGAACGAGGGGAGGGAGCGGGGGGGTTGGTAAATTTTATGTTAATCAGTGTCAAGACACCTTTGGGGCGTACACGACGCAGAAGAAGAAGAAATCATCAGCAGCAGGGAACACTTTCAACAGCTTCAGCTACCCAAGATTCACAAGTAAATTGATGTTGCAAGTTCGACAAGTGAGCATCGATACGCAATAGGTGCAACTGAATGCATAGTTGCATGTGTAAGAAATTCGATGAAGGATAAGAATATAACTCTCACATATTTAGATATATATCACTGATATTAGACTGCTAAAAACATTTGAATCCTTAAAGGCAATGAGAAAAAAAAACAAACAACAACATAAAACCAGTCTAGAAATATATATAAATATATATATAGAAAGTGAGTATTATTTTTCATATCAAAAACTCGCTGGTGTAACACAAACCCAATTCCTTATCGCAACATAATTTAAATCACAAAACCTTAGCCAACTTTCTCTCTGTGCCCATCATAAAGCAACTTATATGAAAGGACACCAAGGACTGGCCTTAAATAGCAGTCACATTATCAAGGATTAAACGCTTCCCAGTTGAAAGTCAAAAGCACTCGCTTTGCCCCTTTTTAATAGATGCCTTTTACTTAGTCACTGACTTACTTAGTGCCACCCGCCCACAAAATTACTTAGCCGTAGTGTTCCAGTCAAACGACCCTTTTAGCTATTGTAGATACCATTAAAAAAAAATAAAAATAACAGTGGTTGAGGAGGAGGGGGTTGAGCTATTTAAAATGCAATTGCAATGAATATATTTCAAGCATTTCAGGCATTAAATAAATGACAGTCTGACTGACTTGCTCCACTTTCCACAGACACAGTCACGTCGAGCGACAGAGATAACGCCAAGCGATATAATATTGACCCAAAGAACTCAACTCAACTTGACTCAACTCAAATTGAGCTGAGCGAAGGCTGAAAACTGAAAGCTGAAATCGGGAAAACTGAAGAGTGGCCAACACTCGTCCGTTTCTGAGTCTGAAATGAGCTCGGTGGCAACAATTGCAATGCAGCAAGAAAAGTTGAAACTTATTATAATTTTAATGCAAAACATTATGCGAAAGTATAAAATTATATATCTTTCGCCCAGCCAAGTTGCCAGTTGGCCAGTTTGCCAGTTACCAGAGTTGTTGCCTGTTACCAGTTACCAGTTACCAATTGCAACTGCAACTGGCTGGCCATAATTTTAAATGGGCAGCAACAGCAGCAGCAGCAGCAGCCGCAAAGAATCAACTGTCATAATGACAGTTCTCTGTTTACGCTATCATTGCGACGGTGGGCAACTTGGTATTGGACTTGTTGCCTTACCAATATTACCGCCAGCACTCTCCTTCCCGCTCCACCGCCCACTGACCCCCCTCCTTTTAACCACTCCCCTTTATTACTGTTGTTGTTTGTTGATCCGTTTTCTGACTTCTAATGGAAATTATAATGTGCATTGCAGTTGCGCGCTGCCATCGCTTCAGTTGACTTGTGTTCAGTTGATGCAGTTCCTGTCTGTCTGTCTGTCTGTCTGTCTGTCTGTCGGAGAGCGCGCCAAAAATTTGCTGTTGTTTATCAGTTGTGCCAGTTTTCGCTAGACAAGCGGGTCTACTAGTTTTGGATACTTGTTGGTAACAGGTGCACAGGTAAGTGATTTGCTTTTCAATTTAATTTAATCACTTCAGAGCTGCATAGACAGTCACGGCCATGCAAATAGCACAAAAGTGAAAAATAAATTGCTTTTGGATATTTTAATTAATCAAAATGAAAAAAAAAAAACTTTGAGCGGAAGTCAACAAACGCCAGTCCAACTTTGGGGTGTAGTTGGGTGTTCTTTCGCAAGGCAGGTGTTGCTGGAAGCAAATGCATCTAACAAAAAGTGCTGAAAATAGTCTTATATCCGCATAGAACTTTATTATTTTTGACATTTTTGATACTTGTGAAACTTTTATGATATTAATACTGTTATTTGGAGCTGTCATTTCTTCAAGGTCTTAGCTATTTTAATTGTATTTTTACTAAGCTTATCTGAAGTTTTTGAAACTTAAGTGTAAACTACTCTTTCAGGAACTATACTTCATAAAAAAATAAACTTTAATCGCTTGAGCAAGAATTCGCACATTTTTGAGTCCACTGGTATTTATTATTCGTAGTGGACTTCAAAAGTGTTCCACAGTTTCTTCATTATTGTTGTATTAATTCAATTTCAATGTGTATGGATTATAAATCTCACAATTATGTTACAAAAAAAAAACTAGCTAAGATATATGGAAATATATTCCTGTCTGGCAATAAATGATAACTTTAAAATATCTCTCTCTAGCAATTTACATTTTTACAATAAACTATCAACTATTAAAATAAATTTGACTACATTTTTCTCTGTTATCTAATTATCCTCTATTAGAGAGCATTTCAATCAGTCCTTTTCTTATTAAATAAATTGAAAGATATTGTAATATGGGTAATTTGCAATTTATATTCAACTATGCTGAGGTCGACTTTGTCATTTACCCATATTCAACTATAGAGCATTTTAAATTCGTTTAATTATTTGCTACTGCTCACATCTAACTTGATTCTTTGTTTGTTGTCCAACTTGGTACGTACCACATACATATATAGATAGTTGCACACCAAGGCAGCCAGTCAGTCAGTTGAGTTGATTAGGGGTCTGTCCGACAGATTGACTCCCTGCCTGCCTGCCTGCCTGGCTGCCTGACTGCCTTGGTTCGACTGGTCTTTTTGACTGCGCTGACTGGCGCTCTTCAAATTGACTCCTTTTGTTGGCCGACGCGATAACGCGCCGAAATGTCAATAAAAACTATGGCCACACGGCATCGCCTTGACTCTCGAGTGCTGAGCGCTGGCCTCAAAATTCAAAATACACTCAAAACCAAAATATAGACAAAAAAACAACAAAATAGTCGACAAAAACTACAACCACAGGCAGAGGCAGAGACCCCCAAAACACCAAAGGCAAACCTGATGCTCGAGCTGAACTCGAAGCCTGTGCGGAGCGAGCATTTGAGTGACGTTGCGCTACTTGGCTGACTAGCTGCCTGACTGACTGACAACAGCACCAACCACTGCAAAAACAACAACCACAACAACAACAACAATCTTGTTTAGCCTTGCCTTTCAGTCTCAGTGCCTGGCTTTGCCTTGCCATTGTTGGTTAGTTTTTAATATTTATTTTGATGTGCGATAGATTCGTTTAGACAGGTGAAAGGCTAAATTGTCAATTTGCAAGCCGAAAAATCGAGACAATATATGAAGCAAACAATGCTCAACTATTAGATACTCAAGAGAAATATGAATAAATATTTTGCGAAAATGTGGTTAAATATTATGCAAAAATACTCATGTAAAATATTTAAATACCTCTTTTGCTTCGTAGAAATCAAATCTAGTCAGAGAATCTAAGCATTCCTTAAAGCCAAGTAAATATACCCCATACCCCAGTTAAGCCACTTCGACATTTTACAGGGTATGTCAAATAGCGAGTGCATTTAAAAACCTGAGCAAAACTGAGTCGACTCGCTCCGTTTGACTTATTTTTGATTGGTACTAACATTTTCATTTCACTGTATTGTTATTTTAGGCTTCAAACCGAATATCTGTGTACAGTCGAGCCTTTTGTTTAGAGTCATGGACACATCTATCAGTTTGTTTACTTGGCCCAGGTAAACTCGATGAGTAAGTTGATGAAGTGACTGACTGACTAGCTGACTAGCTGACTAGGCGACTGGCGAGAGGAAGAGAGTGCCAGGACACCAACATGAACAACGAGTGCATTTCCAATCTGTTTGTTGTTGTCGATGTCTGTTAATGACTGACCGACTTTCGATGGGACTCGTTCTGTCTCAGTGTTTCAGCCAATCGAAAATTTATGAAAATGTAGTGTACGTGATTAGTTTGCTGTTCAACGGAAAAGTAGCTGTCAAATCCAGTTTGATCAAATGCATATTTGCCAATCATTTGCTATTTGCTCTATGGTTTTTGATTGGCATATAAAATATAGATGTGATAGTAATTGTTTTATAGCACTTATGACTTACCTTTGGGTGCCAATGATAAACATCCACTAGAAAGATAAGAAAATTAAGTTATTATAATGATTAAAAAATTGATTGGAATATAAATACAAAATATGCTAATGGATTATTTGGATACATATTTATTTAGTGGTTGCCAATGATAAACAGAAGGAGACGGATTGAATTATAATATAAAAAGTATATTTGAAATTAAATATAAACCAAGCGTGATTAATTATTTATAATTTAATTATTACCACAACTCAATATTGACTCTGAATTTACTTAGTTCTAGTAGTGAATTGTATTGTTCAAATCAAAAGTCAACTTTATTATTATCTTCTCTTTGGTCACTCATATCTCATATTTTATCGGTTTTTATGTTTACCCACAATCGCCGATTATATCAGCGCTATGTCAGCGCATAAAACGCTTTAATTTATAATCGAATTAAATATCATCTAAGTTCCCACCAAAAGCTGTTCCATTCTCTATGCCAACATTTAAGCCACAACAAAGCACAAATCTCAACAAAATGCAGTTGACTTTTGAATTTATATTGTGTACATTTTATGCGCTGCTTATGTTAGATACTACTACTACAATACACATACGATTAACGACCTTATAAACAAGTGCCACAGAGTCGACAGTCGTTCGGGTATCCGCATCCGTTCTACCCACAAAATGCCGAGTGCATTTTGTTGCCCGATTTATTTTTTTTGTTTTTTTTTTGCTTCTTTTTTTTTTTGTTTTGTTTTGTTTTAGATGTAGCGCCACGATTGTTAGTTTTGCGATGCATCGTTTAATTTTAACGCTCAATTTAAAATGTTTTATGCAGCAGCGCGAGCGGCACACACACACACGCAGACACACAGGCACACAGACACCCAGGCACCCAGACACATGGATATGTATCCTAGAGCACCCACAGTTGTTAACTGCAGCACCCATACATAAACACATATATATATATATATATATATATATATAGACATATATGAGTGCAGCCAGCGAAGCACAGCAGCAACAACCAGGACGAGCCGCAGGACCAGAACCAAGACCACTCGCAACAGCAACAGCAGTAGTAGTAGGATTCAGCCTGGTTTTCTGGTTGTCGTCCTTGTTCTGCATGCAATTATCTCAGCATTGGCTTTTTCCACAGTCGCTGGTCCTGCATCTTTTTGCCCTGCAATAAATTAAGCTATCAAGTGTCCTTAATGTACGGCGGCAGCAGCAGCAGCAGCAGCAGCATCCGTGGGATCTCGACTTAATTTATAAGCAACCCACTATAAGACACCCACAGCTAGCTATCTTGGCACCAACATAATAATGCAAAGTATCACACAGTCGGTCGGCAATTATAAAGTTTTTATTTATATACATATATATGTATATGTATATGTATCTACATACATAAGCACTACACTGCAGGTCATAAAGACGAGTCCCAGACATAACTGCAGCAGCAGGTGTTGCATATGAAAATTATACGCTTCATAAATTTCGCTAGCCACAAATTGAAACTGGCCCCAGACTCGAGACTCCGACTCCGACTCCGATTGAGTCTGCGACTCAGACAGCACAGTAATTCAAGAAGTTTGTCAACCTTTTTTTTTTTTTGGTTTTTTTTTTTTTTTTAACTGTGTCATGCGATACTTTTTATTCAACATCTTTATAATGGGCTGAACGAGATGCCTGGATCTGGATTTTGGGGACTACCTGCGCACAAATTAGTTTGACAAACTCTATTGACAGCAGAGGGAGATAGAGAGACAGAGAGAGAGAGAGAGAGAGGAGCAATAGGGTCGAGGGAGAGATATATCGGTTGGCATATCAGCAATCTCTTTTGCATCGTGATTTTGTGGGAATAAACTGAGCTGATGTCAAATTATTTTGAAGTGTTTGGACAGATTTTTACCTTTTTCTCATTATTTTTTTCCTTTTTTTTTTTTTTGCAAATAATTTGATATGAGCCCTTTAATTTTGTTTGAGAGGGGGGCGTGTAAGGACTTTTATTGCAGGGCGTCTACTTCCGCGGCAACAGCTGCCACAGGACAACTTAACAGAGGATTGCGATGGGGTATGAAGGATCAAATGCAGGGGTAGATACAAAAGTACCGAATTTGAAACATTAATGAATTTTCATAAATGTCAAATTGATATTCGCTTCTTGAAAATCAAAAGATATCCATTTTGAAGACACAATCAGAAAAATTTCAAATGCAAAGCTTTAGTTTTCACACAGTTTATGGATTCCAAAAAGTTTGAGGATTCCAAAAAGGTTGTCATTCAATAATTGTTATTATGCAATTTTACACAAGACCACAAAACAAATTAAGGCATTTATTTAAGATTTATATTAAATCTAAAGCACAAAAGACATTTAGCTTGAAGATCCGATTAGTCTTAACAAAGTTACAAGAGTGAAAAGATTTTACATTTAAATATACTCATCGAGCAGCCCTCGTTTAGCATATTGTTTCTTTATGCGCCGCTACTCAAATTTCAAAGAGTTAACAGCTTTAAGCAGAGCCAAATTGATACGCAAATCAGTGACCAAAAATAAAAACAAAATATACACCTTAAAGGCAGACTAGAGTTGGGTTTGGGTTATTGTGGCGTGAAATGAAGACATTTATTCATATTGTTCTTCGACTGAGGCTCTCTCTCTCTTTGGTTTTCTGAATCTGTCTGAATCTCTCTGAATCTCTCTGAATCTCTGTATGTATCGGTTTTCAGGTTTTCGTGTTCCAAATTGGTGCTAAATGCGCTGGCGTTTCAATTTTCAACAATTGAGATAAATCGGAAGTTGCCAGCATGCCTTTGATGCCATCCATATAGTATATACACCATTATACACCATTATGATGCAGATGAGGGTGACTCTTCCAAGCTGGATAAACCAATTTCAGCTATGAAAATGACACTGTTGCGTGCACCTTGCGGCGGCGCCTCGCATTATCACTCAAGTCATAAATTTCTTGGGTCTACAAAATGAATACTGAACCGAGAACTCTGAACTCAAGACTAGAGTCTTAAGTCTAGAGTCTTAAGTGCCGTAATTTTGAGTTCGATTTTAACATGTTTTGATCGCGTTGCTGACAAACTTTAAGTGCTTTTATTTATACGCTTTATGGCAGCCAGCAAAAATTCGTAGTTTGTTTTTTTTTTTTTTTTTGTTCTTGGATTTTGATTTTATAAAAGCAAAATATCCCGCTTCAATATTTTGTTTTATGTGTTCTCTTTTTTCTCGTTTCATTTATTGGCATTTGGCTTGTTGCCTTTTGAAGCTTTTTTTTACTGCTCGAATTTGACCTTTTTTTGTTGCTGTTCTGGCTGCCTCATGCCACGTTGTGTGGCATTCTTAAGTTATTAAAAAGAAAAAAAACTATATAAATATGTGTAAGTATTGAGAAATATCACGGATATATAGGAACAAAAGAACTTGCCGCAAAACGCCAGACGAGAGCATGTTTATGGAATTTATTCTTGTACTGTGCAAATTCTTCGACTTGCTTACGACTTGCCACTACTGAAAACCCAATGAGGCAGCAAATAATATGTTTGTCAAGAGTTGTCGTCAGCTCAAAAATTAAAGTAAATCAGCAGACACGAACAGTTGCCAAATTGTCGTAAATAAATAATAAATAACTAATAAATCAATAATAAAAAAGTGAGTTTTCTTTTAATCCCATTTATTTGAATACAAGATAAAGTTGCAACATTTGCTCACTCTTATTTGCCTTATATATAACTATAGTTGACAGGTTAAATACGCCTCTCAGTGGGATTGGCACACGCTATTTTCCCATATTGCAATGGAAACCGATAGTTGAGGTCCATTTCCATTTCACATCAAGTTAAATATTCAGCCGCACCCGCAAGTCAAGCTTGGATTTTAATTTCATTTAAATCTCAGTGACCATAAAAACTGCACGATATATATATATATATATATATATATGTTTATATTTATATATATTGTATATATATATATTGGTATAGCCAACTGCATACCGAGCGCATAATGGCACAGTGTGTCCCTTGGCTTGGTCGCAGTTCAAACTGGGTTAATGACAAGCTTAACGGCGCTGGCGGAAAATTAAAAAAGCAGCCAACAGAAAAGTGCATAAAAAAGTAAAGGTAACAACAAGAAAGAATGTCTACTTTAAGCTCACCGAATATTAAATTCCCTTGCATAACGATGCCAACTTGATGATATTTAAAGATTAGTCTAAATAGAAAACATAAACTTATTTTTCATATGAAAGCTATATGATATGATAATCTGATATTGATGATTTTCTGTCCAAATGTTGAAAGCATAATAATGTGCATAGCTGGAGGGTTTGGTTTGGATATCTTCATAAACAAATAAGTTTTTTATAGAAGAACTCATCTTTCAATCGATACAGTTGGCTAATCTCAATATCAGGAGTCTATTATTAACCATGTTGATTAAGTTTAGTTTGGATAACTTGGCAAACCAGCAAGTATTTCCTGTATTGTTTCTATAACCGATATATGTGCTGCCTGCATTGATATATACCAAGTTTCATCAAGACTAGTTTGCAAATTATATAAAATATTGACTCTCCTATTAACGCTGATCAAGAATATATATTTACGTTATATACGTTTTCAGCAATGCCTTAGAAACATCACGAGTAAATTATGTTACCCGTTACAAGGGTATACAAATTAAAACCATGAGGCTAAACCCAGGTGAAGGTTTCAATGGCAACCGACGGCACATTGAAAAGTATGAAATATTGAACACAGAAAATAGGCAAAGCCAGTGAAAAACGAAAATATTGTTTACCTTTGCGACCGCTACGATATATTTTCCCATTGTAGTCTTAGTGGCACGGAAAAATGCCAAAAATGTAATATAACAAACATATTTTGTGAGCTGAGCGGCAAAAAAGGAATTGGAAGCCAAAGCAAAATCATATTTTTAATCAAAATTTTGACATAAACCCCTAAAACTGTAGCATCGAGTGTGTTTCGCTTTTACATACATGTAGTAAATATAAAATACATCAAACACCATTGTATATTGCCAGGGACATAAAATATCCATTGGACAACAAATAATAAAAAATATTACACGGCAACTATAAAGTTAAATAAAAACCATGCTATTTTATTCCATAAAGAAAATACTTTTTGAATACTAGAATGCTGCTGCATTTCGCCCGCGAGCTAATTCTCTAATATATTGTGCAAGGCTTCGTGGTATGAATACCAAAATATTTTTAATATTGTCTGGTAAATATAATACACAAAATTAGTATAAAATTAATTTGTGAATGTAGTTTCGTATACGCTTTGCCGCGGAATGTTAATAATAAGAAGAGAAAAAAACATGGGCAAATGAATTCAACTCCTTGTTTAATGACAAAGTTATTAAGACATAAATATTTGCCTTTTGTTGGGGTGGGGGTTTGAGGGGATATTAAGTGTATGTAAGAGCGCATAATGTGGCAGACGCAGACACTGACACCGACACCGACAGTCGGAGCCGGCACCTCGATGACGGGACAAGGCCCTTGAACATCATCTCTTCTCAATATGTCACGCGCCTGCGCCTGCCGGTGTGCATCAAAGTGATTAATTAAAACATTTTTGCATATTACAAGCATTTCGACTTTGAACTTGATGGTGGGTTGTGCAAAAAAAAAAAAGAAGAAAAAAAAGAGAGAAAAAAGCCCTGAGACCAAACGAGAGACCAGTTTAATGCGCAGTCTGCGTTGCAGTCACATTAACCACAAACAACAATAACAACAACAAGAAACTATATAAGCAACAACAGCAACACCTCACGCAACATGTTGTTGACAATGTACAGTGGGTCATGGCTTTAATAATTTACTTTAATTTGGTCTAAGTATTATTTATTTGTCAGTTTGTCAATTAAACAAATAAATTTGTATACAAATCAAAAATATATAAAGTCCAGCTTGTATAAATATTTTATTAATTTGATTTATGGTAGAAAAAAAAATACTTTTCCATATGTTCAATGACAATATCTTAAAGCCTAGCCTCAGACAAATGCCATAACTTAAGCATTCCTCTGGAAAATGTTTTACCAAATACTTTATTAACTTTTGTGTTATTTACTTTACTCACAGTTGCTGTCAAAATATTGTGCTGCTTCATTTAATATATAATCTCAATTATTTCATAAACCTTTTCATATTCACTCCGATTCCTTTACTCCTCGATGGTTTTTTAGTTTTTTCATGATTGATTTCTTACCAACCTTTTTTTAAGCTTTACTCAAAACCTTTCATATATTGTAATCGAGCAATTATTAATTTTAACCCATTTGCCAGGCTGTCGACCACTGTGCAATACTTGGCAATTCCTGTAAAAACCCACTGTCACTCAAGGGCGATTCTTGGATGCGGTCTCTGCACATGTTGCATTGACGCCGCCGCTGCTTAAAAGTAAAATTGTGTCGATTTCAATAATGCAAGGGGCCCATTACAACACACACACACACACACACACACACACACACACATGCACACACACACTCGCACACACATTAAAATACACTCAATACTGGATGTGCGTGCTAGCGTTGGCATTTTGAGCGAGCATTCCATCAAAGCGATTCGACCACAAACGCCACGGGACGACAGAACGAGGTGGAAGGAGTTGTAGTTTTGCACACACACACACACACACACACACATATATATATATACACACACACCAATAGGATGATCAGCGAACAGAAAGGCAGAAAAACAATGCGGAGATAATGGGGAACAAAAAAGGGCAGACAGGGTAGCTCTGTTGTCTGCAGTGTGTAGCTGCTGCCGACATTGTCAAACATTTCATTAATTAAACATGCGAATGTAGCACATTTTAATTTCGCACAAGAGCCTTTTGGACTTACACACACACACACACACACACATACACACACACATGTATGTACATATGTGCATGCATGTATGCATGGGGGCACCTTCATAAAGTGTGCCTCTTGACTACCCTTGGCGAAAATGCTTCTCCTTTTTGCCTTTTTAGTTTTTATCCTAGGGGCAGGCGTTGGGTCTGCGTGTCAAAAGACATACATAATTTGCAACACGACGGGAACAGCTCGGTCTGTTAGCCAGAGAGTCCTCCTTATGTGTAAGCAGCGACGAGGCAGTTCAATTTGATCGAAGTACTCATAAAACTTCGACCACAACAACAACACTAACAACAACAGCCACAAAATAAAATCAACATATGCGTCAAAGTGATACATGAACTTGAATGTTGAACACCTCCCGCCAAGGACCAAAGGACAGACGACCGAGCATATTAAATATATATAGTCCTGTATAGTCCTTAACAGAAATGAAGTCTGCATTTAGGGCTACGAGAATAGTACTTAACGACTAGGTGCTAGGGGCCAGGAGAGCGGTCAGTGGCTTAATTGGAAAAAGTACATAAATGCAACACAAGCTACAATTTACAATACAAATAGGTTTTCGCCTATTTTCCCCTAACTGGAAGATAACGTATTATTATAAAAAAAAAGTAGCTAGTAGAACTTCCCACAACTAAAACAAAAACTATTGTATTTATTCACATTGAATACTATCGAAAACTTGATAAGTAATATTAGAAAGGATACTCAGAAGATATATATTATATAACAATGGTGTAATGAAAATATAAGTAAAAAGAAAATAGAGAAAAATAAAAAAAAAAATAGAACATAAGCGAAATAACATTAAGGAATATATTAAATGCTTTCTGTAACTTTCAACTACAAAAATTTAAGAAATACAAAATTCCAAACTATAAAAAAAACCTTTAAATGGTTTCACTTCACTTCAGATATTCGGTTAATTATTGATTATTTTATTTATAATAAGTAACAGAAACCCCGTCAATGCCGTATTTAAGTAAACAAAAAAAAACTGAGACAAAAGAAAATATTAAAGTAGACAGGATAAAAGCACTTTGTTAAACTGCATTTAACTCTCTGTATATGATATACACACATATTTACATATAAATTGCAGCCCTGGTTGTGTGGTGCTTCATTTTAGCTACCTTTAAATAAATTAAATAAAAATTATACAAGTGGTGCAGCATAATGAGCGCTGCAAGCGCTTTTCCAGTTACTTTTACCTCAATAGCCAAGCGGCCGCAACGTTGGTCGGGACAGCAGCAGCAGCAAAAACAGGGAAACAGGGAAACAGGGTAGCAGGGAAGCAGGAGCAAGGTGAGGGGCAAATCGAGGCTATGTGGCCACTGGGGCAACGGTGCATGTGGCACGGCTGACTGAGTGCGGCTGACTTTGCGTCCATGTGTGTGTGTGTGTGTGTGGCTGTGTGTCTGGGTAAAATTAATGTGTTGTAAAAATTAATTAATTTTGCAAATTATATATTTTATGCATTATCAACTTGCATATTTTTTTTTTGTACTATCTCACATGTAGCTGCCAGGCGGCCAACGGCTGGCAAAAGGATGCTTTAAATTAACAATGGAAAAACGCTTGTAAAAACAACACAGGCAACAGCTGCACTTTGTTCCGGTTGCACATTAAGTGTGGATAAGTTTTTCGTGATTTGCAGCATGCCTCACATTCTTATACATAAAGTATGCATACATTTATGCGAGTGTGTCGTGGGACAGCAGAGTTATTCATTTGTCGCACTCAATTTAATTGCTTAAGTGGAATAAGAGTAAGTTGAGCAGAGATCATAGAGCAATTATTCAGAACACTTGAAAATCCAAGTGGAACAGTTTCCACAAATAATAATGACGAAAATATATCCATTATTGAGATATAATTTTATGAGTTAATGTTTAAGAAGACCTGGTTTTTGAAAATCAGTTCAGCTTGGTTTCAACAACCCATTAAATCAATTTAAGTAGTACTTGCAGGGCATTCAACAGTCAAGCATTCCTACGTATTTAAACAAACTCTTAAAGGCCATTCAAAAAGTGCACAACAAATGAATAATTAAGTTATTCTATTGTATTCGCACCGACCTTTTATTTATTTTTCACAGTTTCCCAAATAATCCCAAACAAATTACACAGAATATGTCTGCATATATGTACGTATATCAACCAAAATGTGCAATTAATCCTAGCCGCCCTCAACATATACATATATCTGACAACATTCCGACATAAATACGTTCATACAAATAAAGTATAAAATCATTAAGCTTAACGTAAGCTTGTTATAAAAGCGTTTTTTATTTTTCTCGTTTCTCGCTTAATGTTTTTATTATTGTTGTTGTTATTGTTGTTGTATAATAAATATATAACTTAAATTGTTTATAGCCAATGCAATTTATAATAAATAGCCTGCTGGCTGATCCCATTGGCCATGCTTAGCGGATGATTTTTGGATGAAATAAATCGCTAATTATTTTTGTGCGAAGCAAATACAACTTTTAAGCTCGGGTCGATCGAATGTTTTTATAGTCTGAACGCACACCCCCGGCAAATGGGTAAAGTGGGTATTATGAAGCTAAAATAGTATATGTAACAGATAGATAACTAGCCTATAACGATCCTATCGTGATCAGCTTCAAACGACGAATCAATTTAGCCATGTCGATTTCAGAGGCTAAAAGAGATAGAAAGCTTTAAATAGATATAACCTGAACTATTATGGATCAGCTGTAAAAATCATTCGAATCGTTTGACAAACAGGAAAATACAGAATATTAATCACATTTATCATTTACACATCAGCATCCATTTTGATAGTCTTTGCTACAGGGCATCTCCTAGTCGTGCTCTGGCGACTAGTGCATTTTTACTTATTTGGATTAGTTTTTGTTTTGAGCGATTGGGCAACTGGCGGCCGCCTGTTTGGCTGCCCAGGAATGCCACAAAAATACGCACACATACAATACAAATACAAGACGAGGTCGAAATCTGGCAGTTTACTCACGCTTTTAAATCCAAAATTCAAACGAAATGAATTTGTATCTTTTCGAGTGGCAGGCTGTCGGACAGATCGGACAATCGGGCAGGCCAATCACATCTCACGAAATGCAAAAGCAGAAGCTCTTTGTGGAACACAAATTTTCGTTCTAAAATAAATTATAATTTCTCTGGCTTTGTGTCTGTTGGTTTCGCCGAATATATATAACTCTTTGGCACAAATCAACTGCTTAAAGTCTTTCAGCCTTTGTATTGTGTTGTATGTTGTTATGTATCTCACACATAACACACACGCACACACACACACACACACAATTTCGCACACTCGCGAAATGAGTCCATTTCAATTTCGGCACTTCAAAGTTCCGAAATACATTTTTGCCTGCTTCAGCTGCGGATATTTGCGGTGGCGGAGTGATTAAAGGTGTGGCCATATATCAAATGTGCAGCTCAGTCACACAAAACTCTGACAGCAGCCGCTGCTGATAATTTAAAAAAAACAACAACCACAACAACAAACTACTTCATTTTTTCATTGGTAGCTGCTTAAGCTTGAACAGAAATCTATAAGCAACAGCTGTGAAATTTAGTTAACATGAGAATTAATATGGAATAAATAACTGGGAACACGTTTTCAAACACTTCTAGACACGATTTGTGGTAAATGAGTGCAATCAAATATGAGCAGATGGTAGATTTAATCATAAGAATGCTTTTTAGCAGATGACTCAGCATTAAGCAAGAACACGTTATTCATTATTCAATTGTTAGCCAAACTATTAGCAAACTGTATCAATATTTATACTACAAAATGAGCTAATAATTGCCACAATTAACCAGAAAACAAAAGATTTTGAGATGCTAAAATTTAATTGTGGTTATATCTAAATATAGTTAAGACGCATTTCTCGTATTCTTAACTTGTACTCAACACATTTGGGAAAAGCTTCTTCTCCACATTAAACACTTTCAGTTTAAAATAGAATGTTGACTCGCGACAGACCAAGTTCAAATGTCAGCGTCGTTGGAATTGAAAGGAAAAGCTTTGCGTGTTGCGATTTTCCTCTCAGCCAAGTCAAAAAATTTATTAGCCAACTTGGTTTTCGGTGTCAATGTCGCGTCAATGTCAAAAAGTACTTTCGCGCTGCTTGGCTGCGTTTATTACAAAACTGAAGATACGAACTACTACTCTATAGCTACTCTAGAGTATGTGTGTGTGTGTGTGTGAGTGTGTGTGTGTGTGTGTGTGTGTGAGTGAGTTAGTTAGTTAGTCGCTGGCTGCGTTTTTGTTGCAGTTGCAAGCAGACAGCAGCTAGCTGCCATAATTATAATGAAGTGTTGCAGCGCGCTGAGTTTTACTGTTGTTGTTCTTGTTGCTGCCACACTGTTGCCTCTGCTTTTGCTTTTTCGCCATGTTCTTCAGTTGCACCCCTAAGCGCTACAGCTACACACTCTCACACACATGCCACGCTCGAATTGTCATAAAATGTTGGACGCTAATTGGCGTCTATGTGCGCTTCGGGAGTCGACGACGAACAGCTCAGCTCTCCCCTCTCCCTAGCCCCTTCCTTCCTTCCCATCACTCCTCCCTTCCCACTACCAGCTCCCAATTCCCCTGACCGGCGGCAGCATTCTGTGCGTGAGGAGCTTCTGATAGGAGAACTATGATCAGGCGCCAGCATCGCTCAGTATGTGGCACCTTGGCGCTGCAACTTCTTATGTTTTAGCTGTCGTTGCTAACAAGCAAATACACTCAGAAAAAAATCACAGGTCGAAGATCTTTGTAAAGGGAATGCACCACATATTTGCACAACTCTTATTGGGTCAGCAGAGAATTGCGAAAAGCAAAACTGGCTTGGCATAAATTTAACACGACTCTGCCCGAGACCTATACATATTAATAGTAATCATATACTTCTGCTACTTTTCGCTCAGTGTACGCTCGCTCCTTGTAGCTGTCTGCTCTACTTCTTCGCCTTCTTGCTCCTGTGCCACTGTAGACCTTTCTATGTGCCACCTTTTGAAATTTCTATTTATGTGGCACACACTCACACACATTTTCAAATTATACACTATGAATATGAGTGCAAATTTGAATATGAATATGAATATGAAAATGAATATGCACACAACCACCGTCACTCGTCCACCTCCCTCTAAATGTGTGTTGCGTTCATCAAATTCTTCAACATGGCCTTTTGTTTTTGAAGGGCTTTAAAGTGGGGCATTCAACGCAATTATGTTGGCTACAATAAATAACAATTTTCAAATGTGCAAAAGACATGTAGAAATAATTGAGTTTTTTGGTTTCTGGAAAAAAATGCTCGATACTAAAATCAAATTGGTATCAAATAGTTGGCAAAATATTTGAATACAAATGGCAAAAACCACACATAAAAATAATTTAAAATAAAATCAAAATGATTTTTCTTTTTCAAAGTGTTGGTCCATGAATATTAAATAAAAATTAAGAAGAATAAATGTTGAGTGCAAAATCAATAAACACGAATTTGGCAACATTTCAGTAAGATATCAAATAAAATAAAATAAATTCTTTGTGCAATATTAGAAATTCTCTTCCTATTTCAAATACAATCAAAGGGTGTCGAACCAAATCTTCTATCTATTCAGGAAGAGGTTATGAATTGGTTCCAAAATATGGACATCGTTTCCTAATAACTGATTCTTAAAAACGGGAAATTTCTTTTCTAGATGAATATTGTAGTAACAATTACCGTTTCAGCTTAAAAACTTAATTTACTTCATTTTTAAGGATACTTGGGCTAAAATGTCACTTTAACTGTTGAACGTATTATTATTCAAAGTATGAACAATATATCGACAGTATTCTATTCACATCTAGTAACAACTGGTTAAGAATATTTATTTTCCAATTTATCATATTAATCTTGTATTGGGTGCTACATGTTTCAAGCTGTTTTCAACACTGTGTGATTATCTAATTTTATAATCTAACTCACAACTCCAGATGAACACACATTATCATTATGAGCTCGCACAGCACATTAATGTATTTAATGTATGTAGAGAGTACCATATTAAACGGAATAATATTATCCAATCCACATTTTAGTTAACGGTGTAAATGGAGCACAAACTAATTTGGCTAAAGTGCCCCAAGGCAGCAGCAATAACAATGAACAATGAACAATGAGCAGTGAGCACTTAAAACATTTAAGTGGAAACTATAATAACAATATTAAAATATATATGCAGTTAATTACCAATGCAGATATATTACTATCGCTCCTATAGATCAACACGACTAGTGTGTGTATGTGCGTGTGTGTGTGCGTGTGTCTGTGTGTGTGTGGCAATAATCCTGGTGAAAATCCAATTTGCGATGAAAATAACAATTAGTTAGTCGTGTGTGCTAATATGAAAACCATATGTGGTAAATGCATTAACTTACCAATATAATCAACGCCACACACAGAGCGAACAACAGTGGGTTGATTGGAAGGGTGGTGGAAGGGGGTTGGGTGGGTTGTGAGTGGTTGCCAAAGAGAGTGGATATAGTTACAGTTTTGGCCTTTCGCTTGCATCTCGTTGGCCGTAAATTTTGGACAATTTTGTGAATCATTAAGCCAAAACATTTTACAGCTTGTTTAATTATGCGTACATGTGTAGCACAAAGATACAAAGATAGATAGATACACAGATACATTGGCAGTCAGATAGATAAACACACATATGTATGGTAGATGCAGTTGTTGGCATTTCTCCACCTTCATCTCCGCAAATGTATCCATGTCCGTGCAAAGTAATTGCAGCCGCTGCATGAACGCATTACACGCTCGACAAACATGCGATTAACAACAACAACAACAGCAACAACAACAGCAACAATAATAACAACTAAAACAACAATTCGAAGACATTACCACAAAATTTATAACATGACATCCATGTTGCTGCACACACACACAGACACAGATACATTTTAAGAGGCAGCTGCTGTTTTTACCAGCCTCGTCTGCTTCTTCGTCGTTTGGCAGGCAGTTGATTTAAAATTAAGTGTTAATTAGTTAGAAAGCTGCAGGGCGCCTGCGTTGCATTTGATTTACATTGCAATAATATTGACGGTCGAGTGTACAGCAATTTCCAATTTCGATTATGGCCCCATCTCATCAATATTTTACAGGTGCTGAGCAAACAACACAACCAATGGCCAGAATAATGCCAACAACAAAAAATAGCTAAAACAAAAAAGCCAAAGCTATTCACTGAAAAGTTTGATTTACATAGAAGCCCACTTATAAAAAAAAATAGTCAGAATAGAGCCAATAAAAAGTAACTAAAACAACAAAAGCTTTTTATAGAAAAAAAGATTGTTCGCAAAAAAATGCATATTTTTTAATATGTAAAGTAAAATGTTCCGGTAAATGTAATTAACTGGTCCCATTTTTATTTATTTATTTTGGTATTCCATTACGATATGGTTTTTAATATCAGCTAATGCAACTGTAAAAAAGTTTAATTTGTGTTTCGTTTTCGGGCTATTTCTTTTTTTAAATATGTTTAATATTTGCTATTTGATTTCTGAAAACCCATTTTGTAAAATTACATACATTTTTATTTAAAATTTACCTTAGCTTTTAAGTGAAATCATATTGAAATAGTTCACTTTCAACTTTAGATATCAGATATTCAAAGAATATAAGACAATTTCCCTACTACAAATAACACACTTTAAGACAACGATATTCATCTTTCAGCTAGATGAATGTTCAGCACTGTTTTCAGCTTGTTTTCACATTTCTCCTCGGAATGTCTATCAACTTGAAGTTCACACAGGGCGCATCCTTAAACATCAATCAATCTAATGATCTTGCTATGATGATCTTAACGTTTTGAGGCGTTTTGATTGTGTACTTTTGTTTATGCCGCACCATAATCAATATCGAATTTGTTTTGTAATCGTTAGTGCGGGGTTTTCTTTCCATTTTCCAGTTGTTCTTCTTGTTGTTTGCGAACAACAAATACGAGTTAGCCCTTTTGATCCTGCGCTGTCATGTTGAAAGGATCGCAGCTGCCTAATGATTGCGCATCTTTAGCCGCGTTAGAAATCACACTTTTCTACTCCACACTACTCGTAGGTGTTTCAATATCATTAATCAATACGTACGCCGGCTCAACAAATTGCCTATGAAAGGGGGGGCAATAAGGGAATGAGGGAACGAGCGGGGCTAGGCTACATTGTGTGACTGTCCAGATCACTATAGCGCATAGTGATTATAAAACATGTCTGGGCCTGCTCCTTTTGTGTCTTGCGGTTCGAACGCAGCTCGCCACATAAAATCAATCAAATTTACTATAAATTTCAGTTGGCTTTTGCATTTTAGCCATCTGAAAAGTATGCGAAATAATTTATGTTTAAGATGCCATAAACATTCATTAGGCAAGGACCAGGCTTCAACAAAACAAAAAAAAAAAGAATGAAAAAATGAAAACATATTAAAAATTGCGTACATAGTTTTATGACTCGCCCAGCTGGCTGTGTGTTAATGAGTTGTGGCGGCTGCTCTTCAACTTCAACAACTTGTAGAATCTATCCAAACAACAACACCAATTAAGTACACTCGGAAAATAAACAAATGAAAAATCATAAAGGAATATCAAAAGTGAAAACATATTAAAGAGCCGATGTTGAAATATTATTTCACTGTTTCATGCTCTTCACTATTCCACAAGGCTCATACTTCAACTTCACACTTAAAACAGCTTGTTTCTCTCAGTGTGCAACTACTATCTTTATCATGAGTCTGTGGTCTTAAGTGTTTAGAGTCTGGCGGTTTTGTAGTCTCAGCTGTGGTACACGGTAGCGTAGAAACATGTCTGTAAAATCGCCAATAATGACAAACATAAAACACGTTAATACATTGGAAACTTCCGATTCTTATGCAAATGCCAGAATATTCCAACGTTTTGTAACTGGTTTTCTTTCTGTTCGCTTTTTTTTTCTTTCTTTCTTTTTTTTTTTTTGTATTTCGCCTTATTCATACATATATGGCTTATAATTAAGAGTTGAGTATGTGCGTCCAACAAAAGGGTCGCTGCCATCATCTTATATAAGTTATCTGATTTTGGGCATATATCATTATTAGCTGCACAGCAGCCGCACCACATTTCCATGACAATGCCACCGAAATGTGGCTCTATATATATATATATATATATATATATATATATGTGTATATATTCCAATGATCCATTGCTGACTGTGCTGAGAACAACCACCTAAATAACACCATTGACTAACTTGTTCTTCTTTAGTCGCTGCCTGTTTTAAATAATTATTAATATGCTTTACGCCTTTGAGAAAATCAGAAGTAGGAGTGCTCTAGTCGAGAAAGCTCGACTGTGAGATACCCTAGACCCAGCTGTTGAATATACATTGAATTCGACATATATCTTTGTTCTTCTTATCGAAATTGAATCGATATCTATTTAGTTATCGAGAGAATGGAAGTAAACTTGATCTGCCTCTGATATTGAGGTATTTATATTCCACACAGAGAGACTTGCCCAAATTGTCTCTCCTGATATAAATATAGCTTATCGGATCGTGAATGCTTTCTTCTGCCTGTTACATACTCTTGCACAACTTCATTATATCCTCTGTTTCTTTCCCTTTTGAATGGGTATGTTGTTCAGGGTATAAATAAAATTGTTATTTAATTGGTTGTCACTTCAGCATGGAGTTAAACACTCACAGCTACTTCGTAAACAGGTCTCTGAATGATGTGCAGAGTTCACGCTGAGTTTTGTTTTCTAAGCCAAGTAACCAGCCAGATTGTGTCTGTTAGCTGAATGGTTGTTTAGGTTAGACACACATTAATAAGTAGCGATTCAAGCAATCATTTATTTCATACCTTATGTTGACAAATCTGGGATTTTATAAAAGCGCGCGAAGCTAATAAATTATAATGAGCTCGAGGGTTCACAAAAATCTATTAAATATATATACAAAGCAAAAATTTGTGTTATTTCCTTGACACAAGCTGTTATTTGAAGAATTTTAATTTTTAATAATATCTATTATTTAATCTATTTTCTTTAATTTATTGACGTTTCATTTGTATTATTTATATTGTAAAATATTTCGTTTTTTTTTTTTTTTGCTGGTTTCAATTTTCATCAATTATTTTCGATAATCTGCCTGAAGTTTTGCGCATAAACAAAAATTTACATAAGTTGCCAATATGTCTGTTGCTATAACAAGAATATTCCCCAAGGCACATATTTATTTTGGCTATAGTTTTGGCTTCTCTTATTTTTTTTTTTGGCTTTTCAGCTGCAGGCGACAAACAAGAAACAAACTGAAAATAAATATATATCTATATATATATATATTTTGATATATGCATATATGTATGAATGTATGAAGTTTTGTGTTGATATGTGGCCAAACGTTGTATAAAGATGGTAAAGTCATAAAACTGTTGAATTGCACGTAAATCTCCAGGGCTTTTGGGCTACTATGGGATACTACAACACAGCAGCAGCAGCAGCAGCAGCAGCAACAACAACAACAACAACCCCAGTGGCCAGAGGCAGGCGGCACTCAAGCCCCAGGCCCAGACTGGAATATGTGGCACGTCGCCGTCGTCGCCATCGTCGTTGTTCAGCATTTCTATTCTGTGTGTGGAGATTTATTTTTATGCAACGCGTCTGGCAGCAGTTGCGCAAGCGAAAAACAAAAAACGAGCTAAATAAAAACTGAAGCCAGCAACAACTCTTCGTGTAAAGAGCAGAAAAATCATATAATCGTCAAAAGTCACAGGAAACATATGCAAATGCTGCAAGCTCACTGGACGCGCCACTGTCTGAATGCCTGCCGCTGCCGCTGCCACTGCCAGTGCCACTGGATAACTGACGACTCCACGTCCAGATCCATATTCAGGTCCAGGTTCAGATCCGGGTCTGCTCTTTTGTTGTACGCTGCATTCGTTCTCGGTGCACAACAATAGCAGCGCACACGTTTGTCCAAAAGGTAACAACGGCAGCGATTTATACTTCTATATAGTATATAGATATACACTCTCCCAAATCAGGGCCACAACTAGCGGCTGATGCAACTTGTTTTGAGCAGCTTTGAAATGATTGTGGTTTATTATCTGCGTCGAAAATCTCTTTAATGACTTTGTATTCAATTAATCGCGTGATAGGCAAGCTCAGTCAAAGTAACTTTTCAGTCAAATCCCATAATTATGTGACCCAAATTGCATATCTGATTGAAAAAGTGGCAACATAGTGTGTTGCAAGCGCATAAATTGTAGTGCAACGCTGCATATTTAATGCGTATGGCGTAACAAAACTGACAGTTACACTTAAATTTGATAGTGTATAAAATCAGCGGCAAGCTGCTTGCCACATTTCGTTGTTCTTGTTGCAGTTGCTGCTGCTGCTACTGCTGCTGCTGCTGCTGCTGCTGCTGCTACATTCATTCATATTCGTACAAATTTTGCGCGCTTGACAAAGCTGAACAATGATGTACTTCATGTAAATTTCACTCGACGGCTGACTGAATCGCAACCCAACCCCCCCTCTTACCACACCCTGTACACCACCCCGTACACCCTGTACCCAACCCTCTAGCAATCGCGCTGAAAAAGTAAAGTCGTTGATATGAAAAACCTAAAATGTTGCATATGTAAAATGGATTGGCAGCGTGTGTGTGTGTGTGTGTGTGTTTACATAACTTTATTGATGGCAACAATAAATGCTGCCAGCGGCGCTGCCTCGATGGGTGGGTGGCAAGGGGTGACAGGCGAGTGCTGCAGCAGCAGCAGCAGAAGCAGGAGATGAACTTAGCTCAGTGGAACATGCATTGCATATTTGTATAAATTTAAGTTTTAGATACGCGACTGATGACGACGAGTGGCAGCAGCAGCAGCATCAGCAGTAACCTCAGCAGCAGATGTTGCATAATACAATTGAATTTGTTAAAAACAAAAGAGGCAACAAAACAACAAAAGCACAGAAACATTGCTGTGGGAAATTTGCGCACGCCAGCACCAAAAGCAACAAAATAACACAAAAACCAAACAAAAAAATTGCATTTCAGAATTTTTTCATTAGCAGTTTATTTTTTTTTTTGTACATTTTGAATGGCCGCCATTTTCCCAGGCAGGCAGGCAACACACTGCCAAAGTCGTTAGGCCAGGCAAAAAAATTGTTGGCGGCTAAAAATTTCAGATGCCACACAGAAAGAAACGTTAAAATAGCATTTTGCAGAGAACCAAAGATTGTTCAGCCAAATTGGCCAAGGGAAGAAACTGAGTGAGTTGAATGAGTGGCTTAAGTGGAAAGAAACCCATTTCGAATATAAACCGCAGAAATGTAAAGCAACTCAAGTTACATGAAGAGAGTTATTGAACTTACATTGTGCTTGAGGATGTATCAATAAAAAAAGCCTTGAAAATTTCCGTTAAGTCTCTTAAAAATTGTAGTTGCTGAATATTGTTGCTTGAAGAACAGAGCTAAAACAAATATATATTTATACCATTAACAAAGCATTTTAGCCGAGATCGGATCACTATATTATATAGATTATATAGATTTGTCGAATGATACGTTTTCTTGTGGAAATCTATTTTGTTAACCACCGCAACTATTCTTGTTATTCTATATTATTATTTTGCTAACATTTTATTTCTTGTTTTAAGTTCAAAAATATGTAAAAATCTAACAATTTATGTAACTGGGAATTTATATACACAGATTTTTTCCTTAATACACAGACACATTTGCAACACACACACACACACATGCATCACACACACACACACATTCGCATATTTGTCGATTAACCCGCGCTGTGTCAGCCTGGTCAGTGGTCAAATTCAATATATGCATATGTTAATAGCCAGAAGGAAGGAAGCATGGGTTGCAGTTGTTGCTACTGCTGCAGCAGCTCCCATTGAGCACTGTGCAGCAGTGCCACATCTCTCTTGCTCTCTCTCTCTCTCCCACACATGAGTGACCTGTAACGACTGAGCAACGATGCAGTGGCAAACAACAACAGCCAACAGCCAACAGCAACAACCAAACGCAAGTTGGCCTTTTGTTATTGTTGGTATTTGTGCGCCGTTTTAGAATGTCAACTGATTTTTGATTGATTGTTGTGGGAAAAATTGCAAAAATATATTTTTGCATAAATTCAATGAGGAACACAATGCTGTGCGGACTGCGGCAGATAGTTGTTGTTATTGTTGCTGTTGCATGTGGCATGTTGTGTGTTAACATTGTTTATGTTTTTATTAAAACATGAGCGCCATCGAGGCGGAAACATTTCATATGCAATTTGTGGCAGACCGAAATAAAAAATTAGTTTCCCTCGCCGCCGAATATTAAAATGTGCATTATTTAGTGGCCAAGAACAATGGCCAGGGGCGGGGACAGTCCACGATAGGGGCAGGCAACATTGTACAAAAAAAAAAACAAAGCAGAGAAGAAGAAAATGAACCGGCAGCGGCAGCCGAATAAAAACGAGACATCGTAAAACTTGGCCATGGCTAAAAGAAAGCATAACTCTCTGGACGCCAAAAGACTAGTCGCGAGACTGAGAGGGAGAGATAGAGAGAAGATGCGAGATAGCACGGGTCGAATAACGAGCCAAGAAACTTGCACTCGCTGAGCATTAAAAAATCAAATTATAATAAAATTGCAGATTAACTGTTGACTGTTGAGCAGCAGCAGCAGCAGCAGCAGCTAGAGTAGAGAAGCAGCCAGAGAGACAGCAAGCACGAGGGGCAAGCACGAGGGGTAGCACTCGTTAAGCAGCCAGAGAGACGTCTCCGAGACGCTAACAGCTGCTGCTGATGCTGCTAGTTGCTGCTGCTGCTGCTAGTTGCTGCTGGTTGCTGCTGCTGTGCCGCCTGCCAAGATTAAGTCATCATCGACATTTTGCAGTTGTCAACTGTGCGCTGCGAGTCGGCTACTTAAACTGCACTTTGTGTGCGGCCTGCGTGCAACAAGGACTTAGGGTTGCACAAAACAAAACCTGACTCGCCTCAAATCTCAATGATCAACGTTATTTGTATTTTCTCTCTCACTGTTTAAATTAAACCTGGTACGAGTGGTTGTTCAGCAGAGCTGCTTGAGCCGTGCTTGAGTTGAGTTGAGTGGGCAAACATGCAATGGATTGCCGCAATTGAAGTTGGATCTCTTAGGAATTATAATATATATATATTATAAAATAGAATCGCAGAAGTTAAGAATCAAATTTAATTCATTCATCCATAGTAGCAATATATTAAATACAAAGAATACGAGAAACTGCAGTTCCGGTATATGAATAATAACAAATTAAGCCGTAGTTCATTTTTGACATAAAAGAATACTATTTTTAATAAATGTTTAAGCATGTTACACATTTTCAATATGTTCAATATTAAGCATAACTCTAAAGTCTTGGAGCACGCCCAACCCTATCTGCCTCACAGTTCTCATTAAAAAGCCATCTCACCCATCCCTCGCCTTTTCTTTTTTTTTTTGCCACATAAAGACATTCCCCGGCTCGTTGGCCATTAACGAAGCCAACTAAAATTTATATGGTTGCAACATAGTAATGCGCTTATAAGTAGTATACAAATTTAGTTGACAATGTCGACAGAATAGCTACCATTGAGATACCACAGAGAGAAAGAGCGAGAGAGAGAGATAGAGAGAGACTGGCATAGCTGACTAACTGACCAACTAGCTGACTGCTGGACCAACTTGCAGCTTATCTATGAGTGCAAGGCACGACAAAAAGAAGACATAGGCTGGTTGCTGCTGATGATGACACATGCAACATGTCGCACACTCTCCACACGTCCCCTCTCTCTCTCTCCCTCTCTCTCTCTCCCTCTCTCTCTCTCTCTCTCTTTGTACATCTCTCTGTCCGTCTGCATCTCCATCTCTATCACTGTCTCGGCTGGAGTTCCAAGTGTTTATTGCATTGACACTCGAGGGAATGGCAATGGGCATCGTCGCATTGGGGCCTCTTTCGGCAACGGCACACTTTCAAATCATAAATTTTGAGTTTGTCACTTGTGTGCTGATAGCACACTGTTGGCTGTAAAACAAAGCGAGTGACCGATCGAGACATATTCCCTTCCCATCCATCCCATACCCATAGTAACCCTTTTGTGAACAAAATGCAAATGAATGATGAGACAGAGCCGTTGAAAATTATAATTGGAGCAGCAGCAGCAGCAGCATCGACTATATTTTTTTTTAATTTTTAATGGTGTCAACGCTTATCGTCAACCAAAAAAGAAATACCAAAAAATGTATATAAAACGACTCCAGCAATGCAAATGCCGCTAAGTGCCGAACAAAACGTTTTTTTCGAGAGAGAGATGAAGTCATTAAGAGGTTGGAACCGAACGGAAATCGTTATCAGCACTTTGCCTCGATTTCGATTTCGTACATATTGTAAATGTATATTTTTATATGTATATATATATATATATATGTATATTTTTGTATACAAGCTTTTATTTTGTATTTTGTTGCTGCAACACTTGCCACTGCGTTGCAGTAATTACAGCATCAGCGCCTCTAAAAACTTGACATTTTGAACTGGCGACTTGCGCAACTCCCAAAACACAGCCCCAACCCAAATCCCACCCAGCGGAAAACCAGCTACTCAATAAAAATGTTCTTATCTCTCGTAAAAAGCAAAAGAAAAACATCATCATTTTGTTGTAGTTGTCGGAGGAAAACACATTGCCCATAAAATGTTTTCTTATTTTCTTTTTTGGCCCAGCTACAACTCTTTAGAGACTTGTGCTACATTTTTATTTGGTGGGTGGAGTAGAAAATTGAATTTAAAGGCTGAGATATTTTTTTGTGGCTTTTTTTGTTTTGGTTTTGTATTTTTTATTACAATTTGCCATTTGTTAATGTCATAAGCAGTTGCAATAATTATTTTTGGCTTTTATTTTCTTGTTTATTGATTTATAGTTTTAAATCGTTTCGCTTTTTTATTGTGGTCAAATTTTTTAACACCGCTCGTAATGATTTCTGCGGTTTTACAAGCCCTGATGCTTATTAAGGAAAATTCATTTTTTACCCGAACTCACATAGGCATAAAAAAAGAGATTTTTATATTTTTAATGTTGGCAATTGTGGTTGAAGCTAATGATGGAAAGGCTCGATTAATGTATTTGTCATTCGATTGGCCAGGCACAAAATTATGGTTGAAAAAAGGGAGAGTCAGTTTAAATGGGCAATTATTTATTTAATATTTTAAATTATGAATGGAGTTAGTCAAATGATTTTATATACTAGTTTACTAATTACGAAATTGAAAGCTCTTAAAAACTGCAAGTTTTAATTGTTTCAGGTGCATTTCATTTATGTAACTGAGGCGTCAAGTAAACCTCGAACTTTATCGATTAAAATACAGAACGTTAACTGCAATTCAATATTTTTTAAAAGATCCAGTTACATTATTCGACATTATTATTAGTTCATATTGTAAAATAAGGGAACTTAATACCGAAATAAATTTGAACACAGTTCATAATCTTTAACGGATCTTTTAGAGGAAACCAATAATTTTAGCTGCATATTTTGGCTTCTCTTCACAGTTAACAGCTGAATACATGAATAAAATTAAAATTAAAATAAAACGCTCAGTCTCTCAATCAGTTTCATATGCTAACAATCTCCAAAAGTATTCGCTGCTAGGCATACAAAAGTAATTCATAACTGAGGCGACTGCTTGACAACAACCGTCTACTACTAAAGCTCAACACTAAGCCTGGCATTAAAATCAGTAGACAACAAGTAACCAACAACAACAACAACAGCAACAACAAACAGCAAGAAAGGTTTGTCGACATTTACGAACGCTGCTAAGCAGCTCAGACACACAACCGCCGTCGTAGTCAAGACACCCACCACTCAAAGGACTGAGAGACTCACTAAAAGACAGACGGACAGACAGTGAAATACAGACTGGCAAAAATCATTCAATGTTTATTTGTTGTTGTTGCTTTTGTTTATATGTCTGGGTGCCACAAGAAAAGCATTTTGTTGTTGTTGTTGTTGTTTGGTTTGTTTGGTGAGCTGCGTGTTGCAAGTGAAAATTAGAAAGTACGCACTTGAAAAGTGTCTGTGTTTATGTCTGGCAACTGGCAACTGGCTGCTGTTGCTGCGCCTCCTCCTGCTACCTGCTAACAGGCTTCGCTTCTGGCCAACTTCGAAAACGAATAACGCCCCCAAGCCTGGCCCACAAAAAACAAGTCCCATGAATAGTTTAATTAAATTTTGCCTCTAAGCTGCTCAGAAAATCATCATAAAAGAAAAGAGTTGCAGACAACATTAACAGCAACAATACCAAACAACACCAAACAACAGCAAACAACGACAACTTCCTGGCAACATGAAAAAAAAAAACGAAAAACTAGTTAAAGTTTTCCAATTGTGCCCAGCTGCCGACAAGTGTTCAACTTTTTCTGTCTGTGTAGCAACAAGACCCTTAAATCTTGTAACCTTTCATTTCTAACTATGCATTAGAAAGTTTAATTTTAGATTCTATTTTTCTTCTCTTCTTTTTGGTCGGCTAAAATCAAAGCTATATTAAAAGTTATGTTTTTCTGACTCTTCGTAGCAGAATCAAATCGAACAGCATTCGATTTTTATATATGGGTGTGTCTCAATTGCTGATTTGTGGCCTTTGTTTGTTATTGCCAAAAAAAGAAAACAATAATAATAACTTGTAAAAGTTCAAATTCGCTCAGCAGGTTGTTAAATGTTGAAGACAATCGCATATTAGCCAAATTTGGCTTAAATGCTAAATTATGTGATTATGATAATAGTTGATAGATGCCATTTGAGCTTAAGGCGTAGTTTCAAGATCCGGGAATCGTTTTGAAACGCTGGCTTGATTGAACGAGTGTAGTTTAAATAATCTTGTTGTAGGTAAAACTAAAAAAATAAACATTGAGCAGATTTTTTCAGAAAATAAAATTGAAGAAAAGAAACTCAGGAAAGTCCGTGAAAACCTGTCCAAAAATTCCAGGCTGTCAGCACATGACATTTCACTGAATTACTTAACTAAACATTTCACTGCATAATGCAACAGGTTCACACACAGCAAAACGTTGGCGCAACCAAAAGGCAAAAGGGAAAAACTAAAGTTAAAAATCAACCAAAAAATAATCCGACTGCAGACAAGAGTTCAAAAGACTCTAACAAACAATAAGATAAAAAAAAAGACCATGCGAAATTGGAGCATTGTCTGCAGGGTGGTTTGGGATGCGGGGTGTAAGCAAAAAGTGAGTTGTCGCTGCTTTTATGGCCAACTGCCGACTTTAGTTCAACGTGTCGGCAATTAAAAGTCACAAGGCAGTCATAAACATGCCCCCGCGCTCAACTTGCAACCTTGCTTGAGGAACGCAACATGCTTAGTTACGAGCTGTTGATAATAAGTGGAGGGGGCACCAACCAGGAAAGGAAGCGGAATGTTACACAGTTATTTGTTTGTTAGGCGGCGTCGGCATCGGCCTCCGTTTAATGGCTTAATTAGGAGCAACAACAGCACAGATTGTTATTGTTATTGTTGTTGAGGTTGTTGTTTCGGTTATTGTTGCTGTCCAACCAAATCAACGTGAACAATAACGGTACAGCAATGGTTCCTCAAAAACACCTTGATCACTGCTACGATAATTATGCACGCGACACATGTTGCCAGCCACTTGCTGCCGCCACAAGCAGAAGTCTATTATTGGCATGAGCTCAACTGACGTTGTCTAATTATCGTCAACAATAATCACTTGGAGGCGTCTCTCGATTGCGATCAAGAGTGCCACGCATAACCGGCTGAATAACGTAATAATCAGCAATGAATAATCATTATTGTCATGTGCAAAACTACTTGCAGCTTCTCCAGTGCCGCATGCCACGCCCGCTGACGCATGCGGTGCATCAGAACCAAGTCTCAGTTCGTGCTGCTGATGGTCTTCCTTATAATTGTGTAGCTCGAGATTGTTAATCAAATGTGTGCGGACTGCAAACGCCCAATAGAATTAATAGTTTCGAACAATTAGAACACTTTTTAACACTATTTTTAGCCCTTTTTTAACACTGCTTACGCACTAACGATGAGCTCGTACAAAATCTGATATGAAAGAACAAAAATGGATTTTAGTAAATATTTCAAAACAGGCCATAATAAATATAGTATTTAACAATATTTTTCAATTCGACTCATACAAACATCATATAAATCAACCATTTGAAATCGATATGCGTTGAGACCATTTGGGGTTTCTGTGGGTTCCAACACATAATGCACTTGATGAATGCGTATTGAATAAGTGCTAAACATGTTAAATGGATTATGCAGTTCAGGATGAGGAGGAGGCGGAGGAGGAGGCAGTAGGCAACTAGAAGTGAAGTGGTTAGAAGCTTAGCTCGGTGAGTGCATATCATAAAATATATAAAAAAGTAATAGTGGCCAGATAGACACAGACAGACAGACAGACAGACAAACCCACACCCAGAGAAGAGTAGAGTCTCACACGCATTACACCAAAACAGAAACAACACACACACTTCATGTGAAAGCCTAACGACAAGTCATTAGGCAGACGGACCCAATACACATGTCCCTATCCATTTCTGTGGCTGCATATAGATATATAGATAAATTATATATATATATACATATATATATATATAAATATGTAGTATATATACATATCCAATGTAGTTGGAATCGAGAGAACCAGCGCAATGCCAATGACTTCTTGCACAGAGTATGGGAGCCGGTTGGGCGGGGGCTGTTGTTGGGGTGCAAGCAGGAAACAGGAGACAGTGAGGCAGTGTGGCAGGCAGAGAGGCAGAGAGGCAGGAAAAAGCACGTTGAATGCAATAAAACTTTCATAACTCTGCAGCTAATGGAGTTCGAAATGCTGCCTCGTAAAATATTTGTTATTTTCGATGTTGTTACTATTGTTGTTGTTGTTGTTATTGTTGTTGTTGTTGTTGTTGTTCTGACTTCTGCCTCTGGTATAATTGCTAGGACTGGGTTACGTTTTGGGTTCGGCAACAAGGCAATATAACAGCGAAGGGAAGCGCCAACTTGCAACGCAGTCTCCGAGACTGGACTGGGCCTATGTTGTTAAAATGAAGAAATTGTCATAAAAAGTACACATAACTGAATAGTTTCTGTACATCTGCTTCTTATTCGTTTGGACGCGTTCTAATACCCTGTTGCCATAAAAATGAACAACGAAATAGAGAGTATCTTTCTCTGTTGCTGTTACAGTTTGACATGGCTTAGTCAACTTGGAATATTCTTGAATGGGATAGCTTAAGCATTTCCAAAATTTCAAATATAACTTTATAATTTATTATGCTTTATTTGAACAATTCTTACTATTATATTTTGATTTCATTTATTAGAAAAATTACAAGGCATTGCACCAGTCTATCATTGACAAACAAGAGAATACCAACTTGTTTAATTTATAGTAATGTGCACTCAAAAGTGCATCCCGGCCAGGTAGTACTGTATATAGTATATAGAGTGTTGTTTATAATATGCAGTTCGAGCGGCTGCCGCTGTTTCTTGGCAATTTGTTTGGTTTATATGCGCATTTGCTGGGCATTTTTAATTGAAATCACAGACTGGCTGGCCAGCCGAGAGTTATAAATAACGCAAGCGAAACATTTTCAGCTTCAATTATTTTTTGGGTTGCATCGCTCGGCCAAGTTATTGAAGAGGCTGCCGTTACACCTTGGCCAACTTAATCATCGCTTGCAACTTCAACAAATGCCAAAAATAAAAACGCAAAGAAAAGCAAAAAAAAATAAGAAAAAGATGAGGAGCAGTAACAACTACTTAGGAGCTGGCAGTGCGACTTTGGCGACTTTTGCTTTTGTTTTAGTTGCTACCTTTTTGCATACACTGGCAGAGGGTATGCTGATTTAATCAAGTGTGTAAGGCATGCATGGAAACGGATCCCAGCAGATATATATATATATTCTTGATCAGTCTCGATTAGTCCTGTTCTATTTTTGCCTAAGCATTAACAACACAAGCCTAACTAATGTATCAAAAGTACTCCTTTAACAGAAGGGCATTTAAGCTTCGGTGTGTTGAGTTTTTTATGCCTGCTGTTTTTCTTGTTGTTGTCGTTGTTTTTGTAGGCGTCAACCTGCTCTTTAAGCCGCATTATTTATGCGGCTGTGCAGCGATAACGCGCTTGCAAGCAAAAACGCCACGACTTCCACAAGTTGCAGCTCAGCTCCAGTCCAGGTTGCAGCACCAGCACCAGCAGCAACAGCAGCAGCAACCTGCACCCAAGCTCATCTCAAGAAGAGTTCTTGCAGCAACCTGCACTACTTTTAAGGGCTTACTTGGCTGCAACTGGAGGCAAGCAGCAAGCAGCAGCAGCCGCCAAGGCGAAACAAAAATATGAGATATTTCTTATCAGCTGGTATGCATCTGTGCACCTCAAGCGATTCTGCCCCTGCCCCTGCTCCCCTATGCCAGCCGCTGCTGCTGCTGCTGTTGCTTCAACTGCTGCTTGCATTCGGTTTCAAAACATTTTCATTTACCGCTGAAAAGAAGCTGCTGCAGATTTATTGTCTTTGTTTTTTTTTTTTTTGCATTCTCATCCTTCTACAGCAGCTCACCTCCTGCCCCACTTGCCACTTGTGCCCCATCAGCCGTACCATAATAATAATCATAATATCAGTCGTAAGTACATTTGTTGCTGCCCCTGCCACAGCAGTTGCTGCCCGTGCCGCTTGCTGCCTGCTGCACTAAATACCAAGGAATTGGCTTATTGTGCTGGCCAGTCGCCTCGGCCTGCTTCGCGCCCACCTTCTCCCCATCGCCCCCTCTCCCTCTCCCTCTTCCGTACTACCTCATCATATATGGCCGTAAGCGTCTTTTAGTTGTTTTCCATCGCGGTGCACTGATTTTTTCTTTATATTTTATTGTTGGCCGGTTTCGATTTCTTTACTTAGAAGTGGGCAATGCATTTGCCTGTCCCTCTGTCTGTCTGTTGATCTATCTACCTATATGCAGGCTGCTTTCATGGAATATGACAGCGTACAGTGGGACAAACTAATATGCTAGCGGAGGGTGCAGAAAAGTGTTGTCAGAAGTAATAATTATTTTTCAAAAATAGTTGGTCATTTATTTTGTAAAAGCCTAAATAGTTTTTCAATGCAAATATGTCAAATCCAAGAGATGTGCTCTAAAATATACAAGGGATCTCTCTTAAGGGATCTATGATTTAGAATAAACTGATTTTTTGACTTGTAAGTTCATTGGTTGTTGCTGTTGATTTTTTGCTGAAATGTCAGTAGCTTAATAAGCTCGGATAACATTGTACAAAATAAAAGAACTCATCTTTCGACCGATTGGTCATTTAATATATATGATATAGTTATCGAATACGGTCAACTACCTTTCATAAAAATAGGGGTATTTGCTAAATTTAATAAAGAAGAATCTGTTCGCATAGAGAAAAACAGACAAACAGACAGAAATAGCTTTCTATTTTTTGGCTATAATTCAAAAAAAATTTAAATGTAATTAATAATTATTAGAAAAAAGTATTTAACAACAACTGTCGTCTCACTGTGCAGCCGCAACTGAATTTTATATGCTGCCAAGGTTACATCCCAGTTACACAAATCCATAACAAAACTAGTGCAATATTTGTATAATACGCACACATATTTGTACATGCAACAAGATTACGACAAAAGCAACAACAGCAACAAGCTGGACTTGGACTAGGCAATAGTCACGAGTCCAAGTCCAAGCAGTCGAGTCGAGTCGAGTCGAGTCTCAAACTTGCAGCATGCAGCACAGCCAACACAGAGCCTCATTTAAATGCTTATCACTGAAATCTGGATGAACAAAAGCGGCTGCGGCTGCTGCTGCTATTGCTGCTGTGGTTGCTGCTGCTGCTGCTGCTGCTGCTAACCAAACCACTCACTCAACTGTGAGAGGATGATGCTCCAACTGCTGAGCAATTCCGCAAATATGCTGCAAATGGAGTGGATGTGGAGTGGTGCATAGTGGTAGGGGGTGGTGCTGTTGCTGGTGGTATATAGTTTTGGATAGAAGAAAAATGAGAAACCACTGAGATAAAGTGGCAGAGATTTGCAACATTCAAAAGCTGCTGCTGCTGCTGCTGCTGCTGTTGCTGTTGCAAATGCAACTTGCCTTGGCTTGTGTTTGCAAATTTTGGATTATTCATAGTTGTGATGAAGAACAAGAGAAGAATAAGAACAAGAACAAGAACAACGACGATTGCAACGTATTTGCTCAGCATAAGTAGAGTGCGCGATTTTGCTGCCACATTTCTTACGCAGCAGCAGCAGCAGCAGCAGTCGCATTTGTTGTTGTTGTTGCTGTTGTTGCATAAGGCATGGTGCCAGGCAGCCAGCAGTTTCCTTGAAATTGGCTAAAAACAGCAACTAACTACACTCAACAAAAAAATCGTCTTGAATTTTAGATATTCGCCATATTTTCGATGCCATTTTTCTAATTTTCATGCAGTTTTGTTGTGTTTATCAGAGAAGAATTCTTATTTTTGTTTTTTTATTATTCATATTATTATTAAAGAAGATCATTTTAAGATTTACGTTCGCGAGTCGAGTGACTTTCCACTGAGTTACGACATCTAATCCTTTCAGAACTATTTTTTGCATTTCAGATGGGAGTTTTTCGAAATGAATTTCTTAATAATCCCAGATAGAATTCTAAAATTCAGGACGATTTTTTTTTGTGGGTGTATGAAAATGTTCTAGCATCTCTTCGTCTTCATCTGCTGGATGGGGCCTCAAGTTGTTATCTAACATCTGGGCGCATACATTGGGTGCCCACGTTGCGGCGCATATTTAACTCACGCTGCGTGTGTCTTTAACCCTCAATCGACTGGGCCCTTTGCCACGCCTTTTGGTAGCCCCCTGTGTGATGCATCATTTTGGCCTAATCAGGCCGCAAATCGTAGGCATTAAAGACTGGCCGAGAGCAATGTTAGCTTTTTGTAAAATGCAGGCTCCTTGGCTGCCCACTTGTGGCCAAATTCTATGATGATATGTATTTACTTGCATGTTTGCATTTCGGTTTTCATTTGCTTTCCACACACACACACACACATACACACACAGCGCACACACACAGCGCACACACACAGCGCACACCAATTCAATACGCCTCCGGTGCATAATACAGATGATCCGATACATGCTTATGCTATATACATATAATATATATACACAAACATGTGCAAACACTTGCCAACACTTTAGTCCAATTCAATTGCACATGCATCCAAATTAACAGCTTAACAGCAGACAGCAAGCAGCCTGAGTTTAAGTCAAACATAAATAAAGTATTTGCAATTAACTAAGTAATTAATCTTGCCCAATTTCATCGCATTGCAGTCACCGGAACTTTGAATTCTATTGACTTTTGGTGATTACTTATACTGCATTTAACTTATACTGCTTTCAGTGATTGATTTTAATCATGATTTGACATCTAGAATAATATTGCAACTTTTGGCTCGATAGGTTCACATATCTAATACAATATTTGTAATAAAAGTGAATTGATTTCCAAATCTAAGCCCATTTTTACATCTATATATTAATAATGCATTTAAAGTTGAAAGCACAGTTTTGCTTCCCGCTGAGGCTCTCTCTCTCAATATTTTGATAACTTTTCAAAACTAATGCTTGTTCATAGAATATGTATTTGGTTCAATGCAATCGATCGCTGCACTTTCACTTGTCGCTGGAACAGGCGAAAGTACACAAAAAAAAAAAAAAATGTTCTGCTACAAAATGTTTCAGTTGTCAAACAAAAAAAATATATTAAAGCGCTTTATAAATAGACGAGAACAAATGTTGAATGAAATGCTGAAGCTGAACAGCAACAGTTGCCCAGAAGAAAAAAAACACACTCGAATCGACTCGAGTTGGGTCAAGAGGAGACGACTAGACTTTACTTAGCGTCAAGTATTAATACGCTTTCATTAAGAAATTGAATGCTCGATTAGTCAGACTGAGTGAGGCCCAAGTTAAATGCGCACCTTTGACACTTGTGACCCACACACACGCTCAACACACACAGCACACACAACACACACAGCACACACAACGGCATGGAGAGTGAGTGGAAAAACTCAAGCAGACGTGTGCCGTCAAGTGTGGAAAATTCGCCTTTTGACAAATGTCGACTTTAGAAAAATACAAACACAAAAAAAAATAAGAAAAAAAAAACATAACAAGCCTTCAGACAGAAATGAACATTTGTTAGTATTCTTTTATACTTCTCTCTGTTTGCCCAACGAACAATTCAATCGACGATGCGTTAAGGCCAAGGAAAAAAGCAAATGTATATAAAAAATGATATGTTTGTATACATAAAGAAAGTCTGTAAAGTGTTGTATCTGTAGTTGTTGTTGTTGTTGTATTTGCTGTTCCTGCTGCATGTTAGAAATTTATAACCGCAAGCGTTGCTCTTTAATTACAAATGACAACGAATTCATTTCGAGTGTCTCAATTGTGACATTATTAATGTTTGCCATGCCACCCAATATGCCCAATATGCAAGTCACTTGCAAAGGGAGACAGCGACCAAGTTAGAGGGGGGAAGAGTGGGGGTTTTATATACGGCTTGCAGCAGCTTGAAGCCGGTTTTTTTTTTTGGCTCTGGCCGAAACAAATCACAGTTTTGGCTATATGCGCCAAATGCCAGCCGCGCCTGATGTACGATTTTCAGCTTAATCTTTGTGGAGCATGTGCGACGAGCTGCTGCTGTAACTGTGCGTGTGTGTGTGTGTGTGTGTGTGTGCGTTGCACGTTCAAGATTTGTAGTTATAGATAACGAGTGCGCCACGCACCGCACAAGTGCACAAGAGGAGAGTCAGTTCGACTCACTACAAAAATCAAATCAAGTTTAGCCTAGTCAGAGTCACAGTCAGATTCAGAACTGGGAACCTCGCCCAGCGCGTTACTAAAAACCATAAACCGCTCCAATATTCAGCAAGCAGCGGGGTAGCAACTGCAACAGCAATAGCAGCAGCCAAAAGACACATTGAATCGATTCGCATCGAATCTGTATCTGTATCTGTATCTGAATCCGCAACGCAACGCTTTGCATAGTGCCAAAAGCTGCATGGCCAACCGACTGGAACACAGCAGGATGACAATTCCATTGAGCCGCAGCCACAAAGTCACACAGTCACACACACACACACACACGCACACACACACACACACACACACACCAGAGGTAGCTGATATCTGTGGGGGAAAGGCAGGGGAAATTGGTAGAGTGATTGTAATAGAGTAAGCAGCACTGTGCCACGACTGCGTCATTGAGTTAACGTCGTCAACAGTGCAGCAAAGATTCAAAAAAGAAAACATACCAAAATCCCTTTTTTGGTTTGTGGAAAAGAGTTGCATTTGTTCTGCAGTATACCCAGTGTTGTAAAAGGGTTGACCCGTTTCCGGGAAACATAATTTGCAATCACAATTAACTGTTGGAATGGTTTTAACTCTAGAATATACTCAAGATTTCTTAATAAATTTAATTTAATTTAATAATTTTTAATTGTCAAACAATACAAGTCGGAATGTTTTCGATTCTAGAATGCATCTACCGAATAGACTTAATTTAAATAGAGACATCATATAATCTATAGTATCTGTGATTATTAATAGTATTACTAATCAACATTTATAAATATGAAATGAAATAAAATACTAAATAAATTATGACGTCTTCTAAAATCAAAACAGTTCTCATAAATTTGAAAACATCTTGATAATCTACACTAGTATATCAAAAATGAGAATTTGAATGATATATCATAAAATATTTTAAATTAAAAATAGAGCACGAAAAATGAGGAAATCCTTATTCCTTCTCCATGTTCTATGTAAAACATATTTTTTACTATAATGAAACAAAATTTCACTTTCAACATATCTAAACAATATAGAACCACAGACCCAGATACTTGTGATGAATGGAAATCACATGAAAAGCATCTGAAGTACAAAATGAACAAATGCAGTTGAGCAATTTCTATAGTGCTCCTAGTACTAAATGCTCAATAGAGTATAGAAGACCGACTGCCTGCCAGCCTCTGCCTGGCTGAATGGCTGCTTGCCACACTCGTTGCAAGTCCCATGTGGACATTATGTGTGGGGCCTGGCTTGGGTTAAGAATCGCTTTAGAGTGCTGTATACTCGCTGCATATTTATGGGCCTGCAGTCGCACCACAATTTATGTCTTAGAAGTGCAAAATATATAACACAAAACACGCGGCTTAAACCACTGGTACAGAATACAACAACAACAGCAACAACAGCAAAACAACAAATAGTGCCCCGCTGCAAAAGGTAAGTAAAAACGTGGCTATGAATGGAGCATTTAGTCGCAACGACAAATGGCCAAGTTTGCATAGAAGGAAATTAAGACTTGCGCCCTCCCCGCTTCCTCTTCCCAACACAGAACGCCAACTTGAAATTCGTCGTCTTTAAGCACACACTCAATATGCAATGTGTGTGTGAGTGTGTGTGTGTGTGAGTGTGTGTGTATGTGTGTGTGTGTGTGTGTGTGTGTGGATATGATGCGTGTGTGTGTCTCTTTTGTGGGCCACAAAAGCGTTTGATCATAGCCGGCGACCCCAACGCCACACACAAACACACGGATAGGATAGACACATATATGTTTTTTGAATGCATGCAACCCAATGTGGCAGGCAGTTGGACAAGTAATTTTTCTCAAGTAATTGATACTCTGCCGCGTCGTCGTCGTCGTCGTTGCATCCCATCGACTGACTATGCGCTCTAGCTGTCCACTCTGTCTGTCCGTCCACGCCGTCCATCCGTCCGTCCGTCAGTCATTCAGGCCAGTGAGTTTGCTCTCAGCCCAGCTGTCTGTTTGTCCGTCCGCCCGTGCAGAGTGTCCGTTACCGCCTGACAGTCTGCTGCTGCATATTAATGACTTTCTTTAATGCCTTTTCCTCATTTATTTTACACAACGGACACTTTTTCAACACTCGCCTGTGAAGCACTACAACTAAACCATGCACTTTGACAACCCAAAAGATCCTTAAAATCTTCGATAGATAATTATAGCATCTTCTAAGAGAATTTTGAACTCATTGTAAAGATTTACGCTATATGATTATTGTGTGGCATATTTGATGTTGATGATTTTTAATTTAGCACTTATTAAAAATATATATATAAGACATACATTTTGAGTGATTCGATATAATCTATTGTTAATCTCAATTAAAAATATATTTTATATCGATGTTAAACATGAAATATATTTTTTTATATTTTCCATTTTTTCATTATTTTCTCATTTTTAAATCGATTTGTATCAGTAAATTCTAAAAGCTACTGCCAGAGTGCTGGCTAAAATAGTTATTTTAGTTGGGTTCCTTAAGCACTCACAAAATGTTACTCAAATAATTTATTTATAATCTCTTTTCCATATTTATCTTATATTAAAAAAAAGCTATAAGCGTATTTCAATAATTTATAAACTTTCTAGAAGTTCCTGTCAAAGTGCATGTCAAAATAATTGTCAACTGTCAAATCATTAAAAAAAAAACACCCTCTATACAAGAAAGTGTACAACTAATTCGGTGTCTTAAATTTGGCACTGTGATACAACATGAAAATTATGTTTTACTTATTTTTAAGCAATGTTGCGTCGGCAAATTGCCGTTTGGCTTTTGAAATGGGCGTATTGCAGGCCACCCAGATCCGAAACCAAGAACCGAGACCGTAGACCAGAGAGCCGAGATCCCCCCCTTTTCGGCACATATGATGTGAACAGGGAGAGAGAGAGAGAGAAACAGAGAAAAAGAGAGAGAGAGAGAGAGAGAGAGACGCGCTAGAGAATCTCTTTCAGTGAGCTGAGTGCACTTAAATTTTACGCAACCCGCCGCACACGGTTAGAGTAAATTGAGTTAGTATAATTAAATATGACATTGGCAAGCGTATATCCGGCAGTGTGTGGGTTGCAAGTTGCCAGTTGCCGGTTGCCGGTTGCAAGTTGCAAGTTGCCAGTTGCTGGCCTGATGGTCGCCTGCCCTGACAATTGAAATGAAGTGTTGACGCCCTCTGTGTGTTGGTGTGTAGTCGAGACAGTCACTGAGGCGACAAATGCTCCATATCATATGCATATCATGTCACTGACTGCACTCACATAATGAGCGGCTGCTTCTCCCTCTATCCCCTCTCCCCTCTCTCTCTCTGGCAGAGTTCCCGATCCGAGATTCGTCACACATATAGCGCTCATAAACGCTTGACTACCGACAACAGCCAGTTTTCAATTAATTCATCCAGCCAGTCACTCAGCTAGTCAGTCAGTCAGTCAGCCAACCAGTCAGTCATCCACTGAGTGAATATGCCACAGCTACAGCTACAGCTACAGCTGCATAGCATACATATGTAAATCCAAAGTGTATCTCATCATTCCTCCTCATTTATAGGCATGTGGCTGCTGCTTTGTAGGATTCCAAATTCATGCGTAACTAAATCAAAATTCAACAACAACAAGAACAACAGCAACCACACACAAGAACTGGCAAATGCGTGAGGCAATGCTTATGAAATTGGCGTACAACTTGCGTGTGGCATATACGTGTACTCAACTATAGAGGACAGGGGTATTCATTGGCAGCTGTATAGAAAATAAATTGTAGATAGAAAGAGATTAAAATTACGTTCGAGAGAGAAAATATTGTCAAGCTAACTTTTGCCATAGAATCACAATACAGAAAGCAACAGCAAAGCTCAAAATAAATCACAAATAGTCTCAAAATAAAAGAGCCAAGAATAGTTCAATTATAAAATCCACAAACGTAAAAAGTAAAACATACTTTGCTAATTGAAGATTTATTTTTGCAATTTTTAATGAAGGCAGCTTATTTATACTGTCAAATAAAAAAGAGAAACTAAATCAAAATTTAAAAAAACAATATATGCTTTAATAACAAAAGAGAAATGAAGAAATATTATAAACATAATAACAAAAATATTTATACAAATGAAAAACAATTTAATGCATAAGATAAACTAAATGTTGTCCACAAAACAAAAGCCTGTCCAAAAACAAAGCTAATAAAGCCTGAATGCCCCTACTGCTCGTGGCAGGGTGGCAGGCAATTGCAACAAGAGAACAACAGCAGGCAACAACATTCACAACAGCGACAGCAACAGCTAACGGCAACAATATAGCAGCAGCAGCAGCAGCATCAACAGCAACAACAGCAGCATGATGAGCAACAAGCAATACCCTTATACAATTTGCACGCATTTTTCAGCGAAGAATTTTGCCGCAGTTGCCACTAATACTGCATGCGTTGCATATGCTTCGTTGCAACAAAGCGCCAAAAGGGAGTGTCAACGCCACAGCAAAAGCAAAAACAGCATCAACTGCAGCAGCAGCAGCAGCAGCAACAATAGCATTCAGAATAGAGAGAATGGAGCATGTTGAGTGCTGGACGTCGTTGGATATTGGGCAGCAACGATGAGTATGAGGATGAGGATGAGAACGACGACGAGGATGACGATGGCAATGGCAACGGCGATGAGATGACGCCGCCGCCGGCGGCGGCTGTGAAAAGTGTTGTGCGCCGAGGCGACAGCTGTGAAATATGCCGTCAGGCATTTGAATTTCGCATAATGCACGCCTGCCTGCCAAAAAGCCGATGCACAGTGGAACCAAACTTCACGCCTTGTAAACAAATTAGGCTAAATATTATTTATTTAACTGAACTGAACTGAAAGAAGTTGCCAAGGGGATCAATGCATTGCCAACTAGCAGTAAGTATAAAATAAAAGTTCAGCAAGTTTTGAAAGTAGGAAAGGGGAAAGTTTACCCAACAAATTAATCAAATATATAATAAATATATATATATATATATAATAGACAAGTTTTTCCTATGAAACCTATATGATGCAGAAGTTCGATGTTGACAATTTATTAAAATTAGCTTTGATTAGGATAACATGTTAAGTAAAAAAGTCTTCCGTAAAAGGATTCATGTTTCGAGCAATTGTTCCCAGACTGACTTGATGCTGATTAAGAATATATATACATAATGGGGTCAGTGACTTCTTCTTCAATGCTTTGCACACAATATACATTGATATAAAAGTATGGAAAATTACCAAAGTTGTCAAATAGTCAAACAGAATAACAAGTAAAACCTATTTGGAAAAGGAATCAAAATAAATCTGGTAGCAAAGACTTTGTACCCAGCAATAACCGCTGCTTTACCTCTAGTTCAATTTCTAATTTATCCCTATAGCATTTTAACCACTGTGCAGGAGGAGGCGGGCGCTGGTGTTGTTGTTGTCGCCACTGCCGCCGCCAACGACGTCGCTGCCTGATTTGTATGCAATCATATTTTTGGGTGCCAAGAGTCTGGGTCTGGGTCTGGTCTATGGCCTGACGCTTCGCTCCAGTGTTCTGACGCTGCAACGCTCGACTTGATGATACTGTTGGATTACATTTAGGATTGTTTATGTTGTCATCTCCTCCGCAATTGTTGATGTTGCTGTTGTTGTTCTTGTTGTTGTTGCTGTTGTTGGCTGGGGGCACGAACAAACATGCGCGCTACAATTGCGCATGATATACGATGGCGACAATGATAATGATGATGATGATGTTAATGTAGATGTGGATGACGATAATGTTGTTGCTGCTGCTGCTGCTGCTGCTGCTGTTGTTGGCCATTTAGTCTGTTGCTCTGCAGCTACCCACATAAAGAAAGACCGGTGACACTATAGGAAGCCACCGCATTTAGAAAATGGACCAATTTGCTGGCTACTGTCTGCAGCAAGCAGCAGCAGCAGCAGCAGCAGTTGCAAGTTACTGTTGCTGTTGCGCCTACGTGAATGCTGCTGTTGCAATTGCCGTTGATCAAACGAGCTACAATTGCAGTTTACTGTCGCTTGCTGCTGACTGTTGCCTGTTGGCCAATTGTTATTCATAAATGCAATTCAATTTGAAAATTGCTTTAATTCGAGGTAGTTTTCGTCACCTTCGCAACTGCAGAAGGATGTATAAAAAGTGTCGCCACATAATCCAATTAACATTTGCAACAGTGTTGTTGCCACCACTGCTCACCAATCAATTTCCATATTCAATATGGCACATACACACACACACACACACACACACACACAGAGACAACCACATACTCGTGTTGAAAAGAGCTGGAAGCCGGACGCAAAAGAGATTTTTAAAATAAGTTTTCCGTTGTCTATTATCATTTTTGTTTCCCAAATCCAATAAAAAAAAATGAGCAGCTGATGCTTCAGTGTACAGAACATGAACTGCGAATGTTTTTAATAGTTGTATGACTTTTGATACCCTATAATTGAGAGTGTGTGTTGAGGGGACAAATGGAAAATATGCATAAAATTGTGATTGTTTACACAAAATAAAAACTTATTTCATTATTTGATATTATTTTTGAATTTTTAATAAAAGTCACAATACCCTTTCCCATTGAAAAGTTCACAATTTAACTGCAATGGTTGCCGGACAAAAATTTGCACATTGTTTTCAAAGCGTAAAAAAATAACAGTTTGCATTTTTATTACAATTGAATGCGTTAGTTTGCGTTAAAATTAACGGAAACTGTTGACCCGGTCAATGGTAAATGGACAACCATTTTCAGGCATTCTCTTTTTATGGGGCATATTTTTTTTAAATGGATCCGTATCTGTATCTGTATCTGAATCTGAATCTGTATCTATAGCTATAACTGGCCACTTACAGCTGAGCGCATTTGGACAATCTGTGTAACCAACATAAAAACACACACACACACACCCAAAAAAACAAGTGTGAAAGAAATTAAATGGTAAAAAAAAAAATGATTTTTCAATTTCACGCTTCAAATAATTTACTAATTAGATTTGCATATAATTTTTTGGCAAAAACCCGTATGCAGAACGAGACCCGCACCGAGAAAAAGTTGCCAAACTTTACGCACTCGCTGCTGACTTGGCACAAATGTTGTTGTTGTGGTTTTTGGCCAAGTGCAGCCAGCAGTCGGCAGTCAGCATGTGGAGTGGTCAAAAGTTTTTACCAACAAATACCGATTGCAACATTGCTGTACAGTTAGTTGGCCTACCATATGCATGCCTCTATCTATGTATATTGGCAGTAACAGTAATAGTTGCGAACACACAATTATTCAACAATTTAGCAGAGCTCATCATAATTTGCATGCGGATTTGACCAAAAGTTAATACCAAGCGATAGCCAACCAGGGATGGAGGCCCGAATGGGTCCGCAAACTTTTAATGAGAAGTGAAATTGAATGAATTAAATTAAATCTGATTATGATTGCTTTGGGTAGTTCTTGTGGAGCCCAAATCAAAATATTAAAAGCTATTAAAAAACTGAAAATAAAAGCAAAAAATATAAATATTTTATGACTGACTAAGACTGTTTTGGGTAGCTATTGTCAAAGAATCGAATCTAATTAAAATAAATATAAATAAGAACATTTTAAGGCTGATTTTGATTGACTTGGGTGGTTATTGTAAAGACTTCGTCTTAATATTAAATAATTTTTCCTTCAATAAGCAAGCACCGATAATATATAAATGGCCAGCCCTGGTTTTTGAAGACTGACTTCAGCAAACATTTTGAGCCAATTTAATCAAAACCCGAAATGACAAACGGCGCAAGAAAGAAAGCCAGAACAAAACAAACAGATTAAGCCACAGACTGCGAGGAGCAGTAAAGCGACAGAGATGCTTGTGGGGGGGGTCAGAAGGTGGGGTGTGTGGCAAGAATCGATCGATGGCCAAGACTGGGAAGGAGACAAGTCAGTTGGTAATGCCACAATGCCACAATGCCACAACTACTGCTCCGCATTTGCATATTGAGCATCTTGACAAGCTCGTTGAAGCTTGGCTGCCTGCTCGTCTCTTTTGGGCCAAGCAACGATGGCAAGACAATGATCCCGGGATGTGACTGTGATATCTGCGGCAACAACCACTGGCAACCAACAACACAACTGGCAAACAACTTGTGCGACGAAATGTGCAAGAAGAAATTCATTTGGCGCTTTTTGTCTAAGCCATCGATCTTTCAATCAATGCCCGAGAGCCAAAAGCGTGCAAGCCTCGGCTGAGCATCGATTCTGACTTGGTTCGCATGCAAATTGTTGCCAACCGTCGCCGCCCGTTGAATGCATCAAAATGCAATCAAAATTAAACAAAAACCAAAAGAGTGAAAAAGAAATAAAGCCACGTTGCATGATTCAAGGCGATCGAGTCGCTTTTACTTGTGTGTGTGTGTGTGTGTTTGTGTGTGTTTGTGTGTGTGGGGGCTGCTGCCCGTCATTATTTTAATTAATATGACAAAAGCGATGGCAGCCACCAACAAACGAAATGCAAATGTGGCCAACTTCAGACTCAATTAGTTTCGGGGAGAAGTGAAAAGAGAAATAGCAGCAAAAGAAATGTCAACCAAAAAAAAAAGCTGACATTTAAGCAATTTCAAACGTTTGCAGCTCAACAAATTGTGCAAAGCGACGCGAAATCACAACAAAAATATCAGCATTGACCTTTTGACATATGACTTGCTAGCGCTCTCTCACCCTCCACCACTCCCTCCACTCCCTCCCTCTCCCCCTGTCTCTCTCTCTCTCTCTTTATATGGTGCTCTCTTTTAGCTGACTTCTTAACTTTGCTGTGTCGTGTCTCATATAGGTCCCGAGTCGAGCGAGACATTTTACAAATGTTTTCAATTGAATTGCTCTGATTTTGGCCAAGTTTGCCTGCCACCAGCTACAGCTTCAATAGCAACAGCAACAGCAACAGCAACAGCAGCAGCAGCAGCAGCAGCAATTGCAGCTTTTTGGTAAGCTGCATTTTGTGGGCCCGCTGGCAGCGCCGTTAAAGCCAACGCCGCCAGCGGCAGCCGAAAATGTCGTGATGATGGCAAATTGTAAATAGCTTAAATGGTCTAAATGGTTTAAATGATTTCAATAGCTCTACTCTCTACGTGCAGGCGGAGGAGGAGGAGGAGGAGGCGGCTCGTTTGCTACAGTTGCAGTTGCTCGCTGCTGCTGCTGCTGCTGCTGCTCCCAGTGGCCGACAGACAACGTGGCCAACAGCAACAGCAACAGCAACAACAACAAACGACAACGACGACTACGAGAAGCTGCTCTGCTCTGTTGGCTCGTTTTCAATGGTAACAGTTATCACACAAACTAATGACATGAAATTAGGTATTGGCTCTGACTCTGACTCTGACTCGAGACGCTGACTCTGACTGTGACTCTCGACTCCCGACTCTGGAGCTGCATGCCTCTGCCTGCCAGCTTGAACAGAGCGCCTTTTGGCTGACTGTGCGCCCCCGTTTGAAACAAAGCACAAAAGGTAACACAGCTAACAACAACAACAACAACAACAAACAACAACAACAAGAAAATAGCTATAGTATTTTGCTTGCTGTGATATTTGCAATGGCTACATTGGAAGTTAAAGTTGAATTGGGCAAATACACTTTAAGAAATAGGAAATGCACTTGAAGCCAAAATTAATAATATTAAGTTAACTTTAAAGTGTGTTCAGCTCAAGAAAGAAATCAATAATTCAAAAGAGATTTTGAAAAAAGTTAGCCTACTTCTTAATAAATAAAAATGTATAAAATCAATTGAATAAAGTAATAATAATTTACCAAACAATAACAACAGTTAATATCCTCTTAAAACCGGCTTAAACTCAAACTGAGTAAATAAATATAATATTTAAAATTAAATTACCAAAGAACAAGTTGATTCATTTCTCAGAGTGCACGCTTTGGCCAAGATCCATAACGTTAACAGCACTAATTCCCCGCACACACCCTGTGCTGCTTAGGACAACAATGTTTCTGCTACAGAAACCTTTGTAAACCGTTACAATATGAACAGCAACAATAATCTCTGACTACCAAAACGTTTTCTGTGTGTTACAAGTATTGCCAATAATAAAAAATTTTCTCCTTTACTACCTTAAAATATTCCGTTTTTGCTTTATTGATTTGTGCTACCAAAATTATCAGTAAACAAATAAAAAAAAAAATAGGCGAGTGCAGGCCGAGTTCATGATCTTCCACAAATAAAACAAAGAAGGCAATAAAGAAAAAAACATAGGGAAACAAATCTCAGACCCCATTGTTTAAAGACTTTCTGCCGGGTGAAATTTGTACAGCTCAAACACAAATTTTTCACAATTTCTAATGCAACGGCGACGGCGACGACGACGACGACGACGGCATTCAAATTTGGCCTGGCATTGAATTATAGCCGCTCATTAGGGTCCATTTACTTCAATCACGGCGAGAACAGCAACTAGCCCGAAAAACAAAAACAACAACAACATATAACAATTGGCCATAAAGGGCCAATGGAAAAAGAACTTAGAACCTGAACCACAAACCGATTCGAAATAATTTAGATCACGAATTTGCTGTCGTATGCAAATTAATCAAATGTCTTTGGGTAATTCAATAATGTCAAAATACAGCAACGAAATCAATTATTTAATCAACTTTGAACTTTATCTGTATTAATTACCAAAAACACAAATACACAAAAAAACAACCAACAAAATCAAAAACAGAAAATTTATAATATCAATAATGTTCAGATAAGACAAAGAGCGACAAATGCATTCTGGGTGGTCGTTATTATTATCATTGGGTGAATTGGAGACGGAGCGCTTAAGCTGTCTGCGCTTTGGGTAATCCAAGACGGCATTTAACCAATTTAATATTATTATCTATGATCTTGTAAGGCAACAGCGTGTCAGTCCCTCTCCCTCTCCCGCCCCTACTGCTGTGTTTAGGTCCAAGTCTTGATATGCTCAATGTCGCTGACTGTAATCAGAGAACAGCGAACAGCAAAACAGCTAACAGAGGAACGGAGCCCAACAACAAATGCGACAAACAACAACTGCAACCAGTTGCAACAGAACGAAAATGAGTGAAATATATTTGTGTTGTTCTTGTTGTTATTGCTGTTGCTGTTGTTGTTTTTGCCTCGCTTGACTCGCAGCGTTCTAATTGGCGCTTGTTGCTGCTTGTTGCAAGACAACACACAAAAATCTATGCTTCAAATCTACAGCGTTCTTATCTTACCAGAAATGAGCATTGGACATTGAGCAAAGAGCATTCCATGCCTGTCAGCGGCAACGGCAATGGCAACGTTGACGTTGACTGCGACTGCAACTGCAACTGCAACGGCAACGGCAACGGCGACATTGATGCATGTTTATGTAACAGCAAATTGATTTTTAGCTCAACACAAAAAAAAAAAACAAACAAATAGTAGCAAGAACAGTTAGTTATATGGGGTGAGACGAAGATTTGATACTCCAGCTGATATATGAAATATAAGAAAATAAATAAAATAATAGCTAAATGGATTTGTCTGACGATGCTGATCAAGAACATATTTCCAGATACGACAACGATCTTTCGTTCCAATAACATGCTAGCATTCTCTAGTTGAAACAGCGCACGACTAACAGATACCCTTTAGACAAGTCTTTAGCTATCACATGGACTGTGCATGTCAATCAGGAATATATAGTCGATATGGGTTCAACTTTATTATACCTTTTTTCGTTTTCGCAATCAATGCATGAAATGTGGTCCAATCGTTCTAAGATTAAATTAAACTGATCCCTGCAACTATAACTTTAAATATCTTTATCGCATCTGAACCAAATATAATAATCAAAAAAGTATTGTTTTATTATACACTTTATTAACCATACCCTTGTGCAACTTTAGCTCTTCTCGTGTATATAAATCCTGTCTTTCCATTAATTTCAGTGTAATTAATACAAAAGAAGCATGTCTCAGCATGAGTGCATAAATCTAGAAATCTTCAATCCTTTGATTTGCCTTAAATAATTGCACTCTCAGTGGAATTGTGGTTTATCTGCAAAATCTGACCAATAACATATGAATCTGCTTGTTGGTGCATATTTTAAGTTATGCGTTTGTCTATTTACTTTTATGGTTAAATTGATTTCTGGCGGTTTTTACATTTCGAAATTGGGTCAACTTTAGTGCGTTTGCTATCAATTCATTGAAAAATTAAATCACAAGATTTTTATTACTTTGCACAGACGCACACAAGTCAGTCATGCTGTGCATGCTTGTGTGTTGTGCATTTGTGGCTTTTGGCATTTTTGTTTTCATCTAAAACTTTAATTGATTTTTAAACCGAACTTGCCACAGAGTTGCTCTGTGGCACTTTTGGGTACTCTCACTCTATCTCTGCCGCTCTTTTCCCCCCTATTATTTGACCAAATGCAGCCACATTCAATCAACATTCATCAGTTGTCCAAAATTCATTAGAACTTTTGGATTTTTGGTCATTTATTTTATTTGCACACAGGCAAAATAGCTGTGAATTTTTCTCAATTAAATATTTGTAAACAACAATTTGTTAATTTAAGAAAGAAAACATTAATGGTTTGGTCAACTTTTTTGACAAATAAAACAATTATATAAAATAGAACAAATATTTTAATATTTACACTAATTTTCAAGTTGTATTTCTTATTTTTACATATATAGATACATGTTCGCTATATTAAAAATATTGTGAATCAAATTTAACCCATTTTGGCCAACAATTCATTTGACTCATTCGTTAAGTTTGAAAGCCAAATGCTGTTGTAAAACAAATGCAATTCTCTCTCTGAAAAAAAAGCAAGCTAAATTAAAATTGCACTTATCGCTTCATCATTTGGAGAATTGCATTAGGAGCCGGCACATTTCGTGCAGTTGCCAAAAAATAAAAGTCCCAGCCAAACCCCAAATTCGTGACACTCAATCAAATCCCCAAAATGGGGGCCCTTAGCTAAACAGACGACGTTTGCCAACTTTTGAGGTGTACCACCCAGCACTTACGTCACTGACCACACACACACACACACACACACACACACACACACATACACATACACACACATACATCCATTATCCATTCCCATACTCATTGGGGCAGTGCTCGTAACAGGGAATTTAAATTGAAGCAAAAATGTGTACAAATATTTAAACATCTGTTTCCCCTCTGCCTTCCCCCTCGATCAACTCAACCTCAATCAAAATGCGAGTTTCGTTCAATTAAAAGGATTTTCGATTTTACAAAGTGCGTTTTGTCAACCCACAGAGAGAGAGAGAGAGAGGGGAGGGGAGGCTTGGGGATTGGGGAACTGAACTCGAGGTAAATAAAAGTAGGCATGTTAAACGTTTTGTACATGACAACTGCCAAGGCTTAGAACAGACGGCAATTTTCTCTAGGCCAAGCCAGAAGTCGACAAGTACTGGATATTTTAGAGTAAAGCATGTAGGAATGTTTGAGTCGAGAGAGCTCAACTAAGAGATACCCCAAGAGATAAAATTCAATAAGCTTGATCTGCATATGTAGTGGTTTCTAGCTTCTATAATGTCTAAGATCTACAAGTTCAGACAGAACCTGTTGATACTAATCAAGAATATATATATATACTTTACTTGACTTCTTTTTACATGCTTCCTTCAGCCTGTTACTCAAGTTCTGCACAACTTCATTATACCATTTTTCTCCTTTTGAATGGATACAGGGTATACAAAATACCTGAGCTAAACGGAAATTCAGCAACAAAAGAAAAAAAAAAAACAAAAAACAAAAAAAGTAGAAGGGAAAAAACTACAATAAAGACGACAAGAAAACAACAATGAGATAGAAAATGTACAAAAATTGAAAAGTTGCCTGACGAAAAATGTACCATTTCAAAAATTGATTAGAAGCTTTGGCAACATTCAACGCATTCAATTTGGGGAACGGGGCTGAGCCAGCTGACAAGTAGAGGGGGAGTTGATGTGGCAGCGGACGGGGGGGGTGGTTGGGTTGTTGGACTGAGTAGTGTGTAGAATGTCGTTGGTTAAGTCGAAACCAAGTCGAGTCGATGTCGATGCTCTCAAGGATATGCGGGAACGCTGGACTATCGACATCCATGTCCTATGTGCTGTGTGAGTGTGTTGTGTGTGTGTGCTGTGTGTGTGCTGTGTGTGTGCTGTGTGTGTGTGTTGTGTGTGTGTGAATACTGTGTGTAAACGTGTTGCGGACAGGCTTTGGCTTAAGTTTGCAGGGATATTTGTATTTGTATGGCAACTTTTCTTGTTTGTGCCGCAGCTTTGTTGCTCAATATCGACACACACACACACACAGACACACAAACTGGGTCAACTAGAATTCTCTTTTGGTGAGTGTGTGTTGGTGTGTGTGTGTGTATCGAAACCCCCTCAGCAGCACACACACCCCCGCAGGGGCCATCAGGTAGTAGTCGTGGCACACAACACGTACTGCCAACTATCTGAGAATGACATTAAATTACCAATGCAAAATATCCTGGTAGCATTTACCGTAAGCAAATAAAAAATATAAAAACAAAAGAAGGCGAACGAGAGACACAGCGAGAGAGAGAGAAGGGGAGAGGGAGAGAGAGAGAGAGCAAGGGAGAGGGAGAGAGAGAGGAGGAAAACAAAATGAAAATGAAAATTTAAACAGCGGCGGCAATAAAAGAAAATTTGCTGCCATTTTCGGTTGGGGTTTTTTTTTTTTTTGTATTTTTCTTAGGCAGGTTGTAACAGCTGTTGGCTGTTGGCTGTTGACTGTTAGCTGCTTTTGCTGCTGGTTGGCATTTTGGCCGCATCTTGAAACTTGGCTCACATTGTCACACGGCAAGCAAGCACCGTAAGCAGTTGGCCAAGTCACAGTGCCACAGTGTTGCACACTGCTGATGGGATGGCTTTGAGTATGATGAAGTGAATTGCAAACGGCTCAGCTGAGCATCGTGCCACACACACACACACACACACAGGGAGAGAAAAATCAGGACAAAGCTAAGCCTGGTATATATGTAGGGATATGAGTTGGAACCAAAGAGAGAGTCTCCTTAAGCTTATTGTGCGATATGCTGGCAAGGCGACCAAGAATACAAAGTGTGTGGCTATTGTTTTCTGGATGTGCTGCGCAATGTGTTGGCTCTGTTTTTATTTTAGTTAATAAGTTGAAATGGGTTCCATGCAGAGCAAGGAGTAGAGCGAAACGAGCACAGGGCTCAGTTGAGCTTTAAATCATTTTCAAATTAAAACATCAATTTCAAAATGGGGTGATTCATTTTTAGCCAATAGAAGAAGTGGAAACGGAAATGAGAAAGGGTTGCATTTACCATTTGAGCTTGGAATTATTTTTAAATTAAATCATCAGTAGAACGGGTTCTATTTTTAGTTAATAATTAAGCTATGATATTGAGCAAAGAGTAGAAGAATGGGAAATGAGCATTGGAGAGCTGAAGTCATCTTTAAACTGCACAACTTTCATTCCTGGGAAACCAATTCACATTACAATTTTGCGCCTAAAACTAACAAGTATTATTCCCACTTTCTGTTATGACTATAGAACATTATAATTAGTTGAAAGATCCCACAATCAATAGTCTGGTGCTTATACAACATCTAACTCTGAAACAACACCCAACTAAATTTTACTTTACCATACAAAATGTAAATGTATCTTTTCAGATGACTGCATTTAAATGTAAATAATTTCCAGTTCTATTTTGCGCTTGCATATTATGCTATCTTAATTAGACCAAATTAAAAGTGTACAAAGCAACAAAGCAATGACAATGAGCTGCTCCAACTGACGAAAAAAAATAAGCTAAAACAAAGCAAAAAAAATAGCTAAAAGGAAGACAAGCCGAATGACTTAATCGCATTTGCGCGACTTTGTTGCACTCGCCGCCAGACATTTGCCATAAAAATGCAAATGAAACATTGAAGCAGCACTAACCACGAGAGGGAGACAGAGACAGTGACAAGAGAGACAACGAGACAAAGACAGAGAGAGAGAGAGAGAGAGAGAGAGACAGAGAACATTAAGAACTCCCAACCTCCAACTTCCACTGCAACTTCAACTTCAACTGCAAGTCTAAGCCAAGTGATGAAGTGCAAGAGTTAGGCCATATCACGATGTTGGCTGTTGGTTAATGCCATGGCTAATCCGCGCCCGTTACCTTAATCCGCCAACAATTTTGTTAACAAACGAACATCAAACGGAATAAAATGTGCAATAAATTTAATTTGCACGGCGTCTCGAGCCAAATAAAAATCACACCTTCTTCCGAAGGGTATGAATGAGTCTCTCGCTTTTTATTTATTTATTTTTTTTCTCTTCTTCTCGTCGAGTGAGTTGCAGCACAGACGCCAACCCCACGCTCAATAAGTGGAACGAAGCAGGGCAGCAAGAAAACTCGAACTGGTTACGTGATTTTATCGCTCGCTTTTATCGCCAAAAATTTGCCAAAAAAGACAAAACTACGAAAAAAAATGCAATACCAACAACAGCAAAGACAAGTTAGAGGGCTCGACTGGCAGATACCCTAAGCCTGACTAAAACCTAGTCTCTGAGATCTTTGACTTCAGATAGATGGAGAAACGGACTGTGCTACAGTCAAGCCAGCTGTTAATGCTGATCAAGACTATATATACGCTATGGCAGCAGAGATATTTCCCTCTGCATTTTACATACTACTCCACAACTTTTCTATACCCTTTTTAGCAATTTTCTATGGGTTCAGCGAGATAACCTATGCAAGGAAATAGTATGGCAGGTATACTCTCTCATTCTATCCCACTCTCTATCTATCTCTCTGTCTCCCTCCCTCATTCTCTCCCTCTCACTCTCTCCCTTCTTAATAATTAGTCGCCCGAGCAGGGATTTCATGTCAGTCCCTGCTGCTATGCCATAAAAATCATTGGCAGGGACAGAAACATGAACCTCGGGGTCAGTTCAACACTTGCAGCTGAGGGTATCAGCAAAGTGGAGTTGGATGTGTGAGTGTGTGTGTGTGTATTGGGGTGTGTGTGGCTTTACCTAAAGCAAGAGACAGCCGGAGAGCTACTTGAACTTGCGAGCGAGAGCAAAGCGAACTCAACACTTGATCAAAATGCCACAAAGCGATTTGCATATTTTAATTAAATTCGCGCTTTTGGCCGGAAAGAACACAGGAGAAAAGCGCAACAATCTGAGAGAGATGGAGAGAGAGGGAGAGAGAGGGGGGGGAGAGAGTACAACTGACACCGCATAGTCAAAAGCAGGAGGTGTGTGGCGGGAAGTTGGGAGGGGGGGAGGGGGCTGGTCTGTGGCGCTGTCTTTAGCTATTTTTTAAAATATGTAAAAAGCGCGCGCAACACATGTGACCACAAGCGTATTAAATTTTGTGCGCCACTCGAAAAATGAAAATGGGAAAATAGAAAAGCAGAAAGCAAAAAGCGTAAAAAATGTTAGAAGCCAAAGAACTTGCTGGCTGGCAGAGAGAGAAAGGGAGCAAGGAGGGGGAAAGGGCGAATGTTGGGGATTTGTGTGCCGGCCAAAAGGTAGCCAATTAAACAGAGTCGCAAAAGTGGCTGTGAATGCAAAAGGTCGTCCCACTACCAAATACACTGAACGAAATGCGCCCAAAGAGACCGACTCTGAGCATCAGAAAGACAGAGAGAGAAAGAGAGAGAGAGAGAGAGAGAGAGAGAGAGAGAGGGAGAGAGGGAGAGGGAGAGAGAGAAATGAAAATCTGATGAGCGCTGTGGGAGTTTGGGAATATTCGTTATTGAATGTCGACGAGGAAAGCTATCAACGGGGAGCAGTGCAAAGTCAGATTGATACTACACAGGGTAATAGTTGAAATATTCAGGATACAATTTTAGTTTGCGGCAAAAGAAACTAGAAAACTGTCGAAAAATCGAAGATGAAATACACTCAAGATACAATCGAAGTTTGTGGCAGATAAAAGTAAATTTATCGTAGAGGGAACTAGAAGATTGGCGAGGAATTCAAATTGATTCTGAATATTCAACCGTCATAAATACTTGCCAAAAATCATTACATTTTTCTCAGAAATATTCGCTCAAACTAACTGCCACTCTGCCCTTAAAAAAATCGTTTTTTTTTTTTGCAGTGTAGCGCAAAGTTGGCCAAGCATTACGCTCATATTGGTGTTTGGTTGCCGCTTTGGCACTTGCCGCCTTGCCACCTAGCTGCGTGCAGCCTGCTCAAACATGAGCAAAGCGCAGTGCAGCATAAAGTGTTAAATTGGATTAATCCAGAAGATTTACGCTGCGGGTGATATTAACAAGGCTAACATGGCAACGTAGCTACTACAACAACTACCACTACTACTACTACTACTACTCCTACCAGCTTTCAACGTGAGCTCCAACATGTTGCACTTGAGCCAGCAGCAGCAACGGCAGCAATTTTATTAAAACCGGACGCGTAGTATAGCAACACCGGAAATGCAGCAGCAAGACAAAGCACACACACACACACACACACACGCACACATAGTGAGGTGTAAGTGCTAGTGTAGATGGTGTAAGTGTGTCAAGTTGTTGTGTGTGTTGTGTTTGCTGTTGTTTGTTGTTGCTGTTGAACGTCAACGGCCATGCAAATTTGTGATTGAATGCGATTTTGGGACTTAACGACGGCCTCAACTCAACAGCCGGGACCACAGCTAGTTGCACAACAACAACAACAACAGCAATAACTACAAATTACACTCGAAGAAAATTTAAAAATTTAAATTCAAGCCAAGCTCGAATATCTTTGACAAGTACTTCAACTTCAAAGTCTATTCTGATGCCATATCTAAAAAAAGATTGAACGAGTGCAGTTATCAATAAAATACAATTAACTGATTATAAGTTATACGATAACTTATATTGCTCTTATATATTATAAGTCTCTAGCTCTTTAAGTCTCTCAGGTTCAAGAGTTCCTGTAGACGGACAACTCTTTGTGCTAATCATGAATATATTTATACTTATGGTAAATATATATTATTTTTGCTTATACTTGAACTAGGCACTGCGTTTTTCTGCCAGTGCAGCTACGACAGCAGCAAAAGCCAGGCAAGGCGGTAATAATGCCTTGACAGCCAGCGCACAACATGCAACAAGAACAACAACAGCAACTCGGCAAACGCGTTGATTATCCCAATCAGCAACACTTTACCAGCGTAAATCTATTTAATTTGCCATTGGGCTCCATTTCAATACACGCCTGTGCCCCACAACGCCCCCCCTCCCTCCACTGCTTCCCCCTTGCCCGTGTTGCGATAATGCTGCTGTTGCAGCTACAAATCAGCTGTTTGCAGCTCTTGTTAAATGTAATTGAACCTGTTCTTTGAGTTTTGTTTTGTAATTTATTATTGGCGCATGAGTTCTGGAACCGAAAACAGCAACAACAACAACAACAACAAGAAGCAAAGGAAACTGGAAAAATAAGCGCTGCAACTTCAGAGATCGTAGCTCATGGAGACTGTATTTTCTTTATTTTTTTGATTTTTTCTTGGCCATGGCATGCGAGGATCGCGTCAAGATCGTGCCTGACGCGTAATTGATTATTACGAGCAACAACTGCAACACTAGCAACAACAACAGCAAACAACAACAGCAACAACAGCAGCAGCAGCAGCAGCATAGCATGCCAGCATAATGATGTATTAGTTAAAGTTGGCCAACCGGTTCGCATTTTGGCCATGAAAAACGGTTTAGAATTAGGCGACGGTGATTACATGGCCAAGTGCGTTGAAATTGAAAAGAAGTGTGCAACTTGTGAGCAACTCCGCTGATGATACGATGAACAAGAACTGCAGCAGCAGCAGCATCAGCAGCAGCAGCAGCAACTGAGCCGAGTCGGCACTTTGTGGCAGCCGCAAACGTAATGTGGAATGTGGCAAACTGTTGCCACAAAATGTTCCGCCGCCTTTAACTTCAATCAGAGCAAGCAGCAAATTGAATGGAATGCGTTCTAAGTACAAGCAACGTACAGTATTAAAGTGTTGCACAATTGAGTTCAATTTTTTAGTGATTTGCCACAGCGATGGGCGAAATTATGTTGAAAATAAACATGTGGAATTTATGGCAAGTTGATCGAAGCAGAAGAATCTTTAAAAAAGAGTGCGAACCAAAGACATCAATTTGCCCTCACATATTTTCAAAGAATGTTGAGAACGTGAGAAATTTTCGGAGATCAAACAAATGTTTTTTGGATAGATTCAGATGAAACAGATTTAGATTAAACTCACAGATAATCAATGTATCTAAACTCGTCTATATTTTAATATTATAAGCAAACCAGGAAAGTATTATAACAAAAATTTTAAATCCAGTATTTATTTTTACTTATATTGCAATTGCTATAAATTGTTTATATATATAAATTTTAATCTAGTATTAAGCATTTTGTGATATTTATGACTCAGCTAGTGTTGTCAATTACTTAAAGGCCAATCAAAACTTAGTCTTATGATTCATTTTTCAATTGTATGGCAATTTTTTTCATATGTATTTCACACACTGCACTGACAACAATTGACTGCAGCTGAGGCACCTTTAACGAACACTCCACACACCCTCCTCCATCCGCCAAACACCCTGCTCCGCCCAGAGGTGACAGCGCCCACTGTCAGCATGCCCCATAACTCATAAGAAGAAGAAGAGAGGAAAAAAAGTGCAGGCAACACACACACACACACACACACAAATATATATATAGGGAAAAAAGCCGGAGAGCTCCAATTTTAATTGCCCAACATTAAACGATCGACGTCGATGGCGGCAACGAGTAAAGTCAGCAATCGAATAGATAGAAACGTGTGTGTATTGCCAGAAATCGAATAGCTGCAACAACAGATACAACTCGAGTAATAGCTATAGCAATAGCAACAGCAATAGCAATACCATTACCAATACCATTACCATTACCAATACATATGGCCAATACCCATACCAAGGGGATTCGCAGCGCCATAAAATATGCGCACGTTTTGGTTTTGTTAGCCGTTTGTTTGCATATGCCAAATCCAAAGGAGCGAAGCATATACACTGAACAAAATCAGTGTACTAAAGTGGGAGTGGTTTAAGCCAAGTTTCTCTATGCATCAACACTTAAAGTTTGTGTCGTACATGGAAAAGGTGTTGCAGTAACGAGGCTAGAGAAAAGCAGTTCACATTCTTGCTAAACTTAGGAATATTAATTGTATAGAACATAGCTTGAGAATATTTAAATTTTACATACTTCAAGTTTAGGTTGACTTCTTTTTATATACTGTAAATAATTCCTGGCTAGAAGAAAAGAATACTTGAATGCCATACAAACTTTAAACAATTATATTAAACTGAGCTTCAGAATATTTGAACTGTCCATACTTAAACTTCAAGCTATTTCCGACTCAGCTTAACTTCGAACACTCTGAGACAATAATTTAAATGAGCACATGCAGATATTTCTTCAGTGTAGTTGCGAGGCATATGGTCTGCGTTGTTCGCTGCTGCAGTGCTCTGGTCTGGTTTGAGTTTGAGTTGGGGTTGGGGTTTGGGTTGGGGTTCGGTCTGTGCACTGTGCTGCCAGGTCTCGCTGGCCAGACAGCATTTAGCGTACGATTTGGCGGCGCGAAAAAGATAAACTCATAAATTATGGCATTGAATGTCACATCGACGACGTCGACGGAGACGGCGGCGGTTGCTGCGACGTCGACAGCTGCGGCAGCAGCAGAAGTGGCAGCAGCAGCAGCAGCAGCAGTTGCCACCGACAATGGACGATGGTTGCGGCGACTGCGGCGATAATGAAGCCCATTTTAAAGTCAGTACCATTGAAATGCGATTTGATTTACAATCCCATTTCGATTATAATCGATGATGATGTGTGTGCGCGCCTCGGCCATGCCATGAACTTGCATATAAATACCAATCTGTGTCCCCGTCGTTGTTGCAACCACACCGCAAACCAACCAAATGCTAAGCAGGCTGTGAGGCTTGCCGAGCCAAGTCTCTAGCGGTTTTTCCAAGGAAATCGAAACGTTTGCCGAAACTGAAGCTGCAACTGCAACACTGCCCACAGGCGGATTCAATGTTCATTTTACCTGTTGCTGTTGCTGTTGTTGTTGTTGTTGTTGTTGCTGTTGCAATTGAACTTGAATACGAATCGGGCTTTGACTTCGTCTTTGACTCTCTGTCTTTGACTTTAGCTCGGGCTTTGACTTCAGCTTTGGCTCTTTGGTTTAGCAAAAGCCGCCAACTTGTCAGAGTAACGAAACGAAAACCGCCACCGCTTCCACTCCTTGCATCGATGGTGGCAATTGTTTTGATGACCGTTGATAACTGCAGCAGCGGCATATTTTATGGCTACACTCGCAGAAAAACACATATACAAAGTTCTTCTAACTACAGCAAAGTTTTCACAGCCTAAACTAAACTTCAAATTTTTATTTTATTTTTATTTTTATTTTATTTGTACTGTAGTATTTCTAACAATTTGTTTCTTCAAGTGCATTCGAGTGATTTCACCAGGGACTCAAGCTTTAACCATACCCCAAAAAGTACGCAAGAAACAATCAATAAAAATATAACAATAGCCTTTGTCACGTGTTATGCCGGCGGTCTTAAAACAATTTTTATTGCATTTTAATTGAAGCTGAAAGCACATTAAACTGAACTGAATAAAAAAATACAAAAAACAAGCAAACTCAGAAAACACAACTCTTTCAAGTCCAAGTTCAGCCCACGCAGCTCGAAAATTTATTGCAACTTAATTGTTAATGTTGTTTTTGATGTTCTTGTTGTGGTTTCTGCTTAATTCTCTACATATGTATCTGTATATATGTATGTATCTGTATATGTCTTCATTTGAGCGCAACACCCCACAAAATAGCGTGGAAACAAAGCCAATGCCGGACCGGATGTGCTTTGAGTTCTAGATGTTCTCTAGTCAATGCCAAAAGTGAACTTATCGATACTCTAGAAGCAAATAAAATACCCTTGATTACATCACAAGGTGCATAACAAAAAAAACATGGCATCTCCAACAAAGTATTTAAAGTATAGTGCATATATGTGTATATGATTAAAATGATAAATAAAAAATCAATAATCACTTCACTTAAGTTCTGACAGAGCATTGAAGCTTCGTCCAATTCTTTGTTCACATTTCGTTTGTGATTAGCGAACGCCTACACAAAATGGCGTTGGCGAACAGGAAGCGAAAGCAAACAGATAAATGAACTGCCAGAATTAAGTCGAGGCCGTTGAAATGTAGACCACCAAAATGGTTTGGCATGCATTCTGCACTGATATCTATTTTGCACGCTTAGACAAGGAAACATTTCATGCACATGCACACAACACATATGCATGAGGCAATTAGTTTAAAAATTGTGTATGTTTGTGTGCGTGTGTGGCGAAGTTAAAAGCATAGTCATAAATGGTCTAAATTATGGCATATTGCACTTCGCACATCCATAATTGCAACGAACGATTTTTTGCGTGCGCAACCAGCTCTCTAAAGAGGTGAAGCTGCAGGGGTACGCAGTACACAGATTTCCCCACTCTCTCTCTCTCCCTCTCCCCCCTCTATCTATCTCTTTCTCCCTACCCACAGACTCACGAAGCTGGACAAAGTGCAGTGATAAATCAAATTGTCAGTTTTGTATATTTTACGCCACCTGACGACAGATTTTCGGCCATGTGCATCAGGCAAAGAGAGCAATGAGAGCGGAGAGAGGTAAGCAGAATTTTAATGTTTCGGAATGCCAGTTTGGCAACGGTAACGGTAAGTGTGTGTGCCGCTTAAGCAAGATACTCATAATTATCATTATCAATATAATTATTGACAGTAATGCTGCTGCGCAGCAGACAAGCCAAAATATTGGCGAAAAACAGCCAAAATGGATACGCAAAGAACAATCACAAGAACTACAAGCACTTCACGTGTGATCAGGCTTTGATTTTTGTATAATTTTAATTTTTAATTTAATATGTATGTAGTTGGTATATAATAAAATTCGTAAACTGCAGCAATAAAAAAAAAGTCTAATATGTTCATGGTTTTATAGTTTACTAGCACTCAAGCTATAGCAAGCTATTAACTAGCCAAAATGCCAGCGCTGTTCGAAAGTGCTCAAAAGTGCCATTAAATGCAGAGAAAATCACATACACAAAGTAACGGCACTCTTTCGCTTTGTGCTATGTTAAGTTTCGATTACCTTAATAAGTATCGATGCCTTTCCAATAAGAACAGTGCAGTCGATGAACTTATCGGTTTTTCAAATTTGAAATCAGAACTTGAATTTTAATACATAAAATGGCAAAGAATATGCTTGCTAATGATAACAATTATTTGTGGCAATATAATATATAGTTATAGGCTCACTGCGAATGCGAGCTCTGCATCACAGCCAGATGCTTCTGGGGCAAATACCGTTCGAGAATAATATAGTGGGGATCCTTGATGGGTGGCTTATCGAACATGTGCCTGCAACTCCAGAGGATGCTGTTTCTCACGCGCAACGCATAATCGATGCGATTCTGGCTGAGCAAATGGTATGCCTCGAAATTGTTGAACTCGGTCTGAGGCCTGGCAACGCCATTGCCGATGATGCTGCCCTCGGGATCGGCAAATATGGCCTGAATATACTTGAGTATATGCCAAATGTGATGCTCATCCTTGACCCAATCCTCGAGCAATAACGTCAGATCCAGACTATGCGAAATAGGACAAATGTGCGGATGAAATATATCCTGCTGAAAGATAACGGTGGGCAGGGTGCGCTCATTGGGAAACTGATCCGGCAGCAGGATGGAGAAACGGAACACACTCTCCGCATAGCAACCGCTGTGTATGAAGATCACTCCGAACCACAGCAAACAGCTCGAGTAGCTGGGTATCGCATAGATGCCCCTAAGCTGCTCCTGCTCGATCAATCGGTATTCGGCCAGGATTTGGTAGCCTTGATTGATCAGCGACAACGTTTTGCTGTTGCCCGGTTTGCTCTCCAGACACATGGCAAAGTGGCTAAGCGAATATAGATATCCTTTTCATCATATGATTTAACCATGTCAGACCCCTTTTTGCACTCACCAATTTGGACAAACTATTGCGGCAATCAGCGGTGTGTTTTGGGTGTGTTGCGAGTATTGTTTTTGATATGCTGAATAATTTAGAAACACATTTTGACAAAGACTTCAGAGTAACTGGCTTTCGATCCCATAAACAATATATGTTCTCGATCAGCATCAAACAAGACTTATTTATTTTTATTTCATTTTATCGATATCGATTGCCGAAAGCAATAAAAGATACAATTGTAAACCCAGAGGATTCCAATTAATATAAAATTTGCTCTGACATCAAGATCAAATTTCATAAAGATCGGCTAAAAAACGAGGAGTTTTTTAACTATTTAATTTTGCTAGATTTTAATCAGTTTTGTAGTATGATTTGCAAGCTCCTTAAAAAGTTAACCTGCTAATTAAGACTGGCTTTTAATTAAGATGCTTTGAGGCAGAAAACCTTCGCTTTTTGTGTCTTTTTTAGTTGATAACGCAACGAAATCGAAACAGAGTCAAAAACTAAATAATTGTGGCTTCTTTGAGAATTGCTCGCATTGATTTACTGGCAATTTCTTGCCACATTTGAATTGATAATTACAGTCACAGTGCAGCCGTGTACGAAGCAGCAACATTGTAGCCTCTTACATTTATGCGGTATGTCAACTTGCCACATGCGACAAGCAGCGCAACGGGAATTGCCCACTGGAAGACAAGCAACAAAACAAGTAATAATTGTGCAAGTCGAGAGTGCTCGACTAGCAGATACCCCATGTACAAGAAAATAAGCAAGAATGCAGCAGATATATAAGCGGAACTTATATACCAAATTGGCAGACTATACTTCTGATAGTCTCTGAGATCGGTTGGGCAAACGCACCTGACTAAATCGATTCTCTTGTTGAAGCTGATCAAGAAAAGATATACTGTATGGCATCATGGAACCTTCATTATACCTGTTACAAACCTTTGCCTTAATTAATAATACTCGTTATACACCTTTACAACGATTTCAGGGTATAATTATGTTCAACTGGTAGGCAAGACGCGGCTGTAAATTGAGGACTCGAGCAATGTCCAGCACTGGTCGCGACCAGCTACACACATGTGTGTTTAGTTGTGTGTGTTTGTTGTGTGTGTAGTTGTGTGTGTTTGTTGTGTCGTACTCAGCGGTATATTCAATCATGTCAAGTGTAATAATAATTTTGCGAATACTTGCAGCAGATACAAACAAGCTGCACACACGCAGTTCAGTTCAGCTCAGAGCTCGGAGCAGAACCCAAACGAACCGAGCCGAACCGAACCGAACCGCAGCAAAACGGAACCAAACAGCAGAGCTTGGCGCATAGACAACGTTCTCATGTGTTTTGGTCGGATTTTGATTTATGATTGCAATGCTCTGATGTACGGTTCTTTCACGCACTGGCAACATAATGTGGCATTATAATGTCGCATGTCGCACAAACACAAGCACACACACACACTCACACACACACTAGGAGAGTCGTAAGAGGAGATGCTGTATGTATTATTTTATATACCCTGTAACTATTAGAAGTGCAGAAGTAACATTTTCAACCTCATCATGCACACATATTCTGGATCACTATTGACAGATCAGAAGTAGGGAATATAGACCTAAATCTTACTTCTCTTCTACTACAAGATTTATGAATATATACAAACTTAAAGCCAACAACACAGATTTGCCATTTGCCTGTGATTTTAAAATGCAAAACTTGTGAAATATCTTGAATTTCATAGAAGCTCAGGCCATTATTATTTGAGGTTCTTGAATATCACTCACAAGTAAATTATATATTCCCGATGGTAAATACTTATAACTCTGATCAAGTTCATAAGCCTTATTTTCTGAAGCTCCTCCCTCAAATGGTCACGTTTACCACTGTCATTAAACGAGAAACTCTTTACCAACTATAGGCAAAGAGTAACTTTAATTTAGCAGCTCAGTACAGGGTATTACACAAGTCGTGCATGCAATCTCTGTCGCTCTCTATCCCGCAGTCAACTAGAGCATTACCTCGGCAAAAGAGTTATAAATTTATTGTGTGACGGAAGTTGAAAGATGCCCCCCACTTGAAGTCTGATGCCTGCTGCTCAACTGGATCATAAATATTTGCATGCCGATGTCCGCTGAAGCAGCTGCTAATTGGCAAACGCGAAAAGCAAACAGACAACATTTCAGATCTTTTGGCACTTTGCTGCTTGAGGGTAAACATATCATAAACGCTCCTGACAGACAGTGAGGCAGTCTTGATAAGTTGCCCGGCCCATGCAACAGATAAGAAATGTCTCCCTCCCAAAAAAAAAATTACACACAATAATAATAATGAACGGAAATTCAATGTTGCCCAGCTTTTGCACGTTTTGCACCGCGAAATGCAACTCATTAAAAAATTTTAACAACGTATATATATAAAAAATATATTCATTTGTACGCGCCCCGATATGATATGATACGTTATGAATTTTGAGTGTGACTTGGACTTTCTTTCCAGCTTGGTTAACGCCAGTTGTCAGTGCATTGACATGGGTGCAACACCCAGGCGCAGAAAGGGTCAGATCCGCAAATCCATTGGGATTTTTTTCATTCTTATTTCTTTGCGGGCTCGCCTCATTTTCACCTCAGCCCACATTGGCAAGACGACACTGACTACTACACTCAGAGCAAAACTTGAATTGTAATTTATAATCGAACTAGTGAAAATACCATCAAATGGATTCTAGAAATAATTTGTATATATATATAAATAAAAACATATAGTAAACATAGATAAGATGTGTAACTAAAAAAATGGAAATCAATTCGAGCTGAAAGTCAGAAAACCGACTCAGTATGGAAATCGCCCTGAAAACCATATTGTTTTTGGTTTATAGAAATTATTTGTAGATATAGGAAACAAAAAGTCTTAAGATCCATATATGTTTTATATTTATTAAAAAACACTCTGTAATCTAGGAATAGGCAGACTTGATTTAACAAAAATGTACAGTGTAATTAATAAATGAAAATTCTACAACTGCTTCTCTAAATTAGGGTGAAGTGTCTAGAAATAAGGTGACTTAATAAATTGAAGTTCGATTGTTTTGTTGAGTGTAAAACTACTATAATAACCCATGTCAAAATGTTTGGCTTGTCTTATAGCGCTAAGGGCAATTGCTAATATGTTTTGGCTCACACTCTCACACAACAAGCACGCACACACACACAACACACACACACACACACACAACAAACACACACACTACAATGACACACAGCGTTTACTTTGGGCCTTGGCGCACCTGCGGGGAATTGCTTGTCACCTGGACCCGCCACGCAAACAGTCGTCGAGCGGAATCGCAACATTCAATTTCGGTTTTTTATTTTATATTATTACTTTCAGTATTCTTCTGCTGCTGCTGCTGTTGCTGCTGCTGCTGCTGCTGCGATGTCTTTTATGCGGGCAGCAATTTCTCGTGCCGCCCTTTTAGCCAGGTTTTTTTTTGCCTTGTTTTCTTTTTTTATGTTTTTGATTTTTGGTTTGTGTGTTACTTTTTTCTTATCAGCTTTCTTTCATTTATGCTACGTTGCATTTTGGGTCTTCTGACCGCGACGACTTCGGGGTTCTGTGTTTGGTTCTCTTCTCTTCGATTCGGTTCGGTTCAGTTGTAATACGGTGGCATATAACACTTAAGTGCTTGTTGTTGTTTTATAAGATAAACTTTGGCAAAGGCCCACATGTCTGTCAAAGAGAAAAACAGCAACAAAGAAACAGCAAAAATAATAACGTGATGCCAATTTCATTTACTGCCACTTTCATTAACCAAAAAGGAGGCAGCACAAACAACTTTGGCATGTTTTTCTTCTTTTTTTTATTATTTTTTTTTTCTTTTGCTTATCTGCCCTCAGAAAGTTACAAGTTGAACTTAGGGTTTTGAATTTGATGTTCCATAAGAGTTGTGTGTGTGTGCGTGTCTGCTGTGTGTGTTTGTTGCTAGTTGAAGCATGCAATTGACAAAAGACAGCTGTGTTTGTAAAAATAAATTGACTAACTGTAAAGAGTTGTAAGGTGAAACTTAATGCCATTCAACTTTTGGTTCAAATTCAATTTGTATATTCTTCATATGTTATTATATCATATTATTATAATTACACTCATTTTACTTTAAGCAAATTGATGTAGGTATTTATAATTTTAGTCCAAAGCAAAGAATTTCTTAAGGAATTCCTTGAAATTATGATAGTAAAATGTCTGAGGAAATCTGTAAAAAGCAGTTAGAAGCAATAGGCAAAAAAATGTTGCTAAGGCCGACACAATAAAAAACCCTTACTATTATATACATAATCATCTAATTATTATTAGCTCCGCTATGAAACCTATGCACAAAATATTCAAATATTACAATAATGCATTCCCCGTTCCTGTCTGGCTGCCAATCGAATTATTCGCCACATACTTTCAGGCAGTCGCCAAAAAGGTGGCGCCATAGAACAATTATTATTATGAGAGATTAAAAAAAAAATATTGTAGTTGCTGTAATTAATGTATAGGTATTTGGCAGTGCTATTGATTAATGGGAAATTTGTGCAAAGGTTTTCACTGTGGTTGGGGATCTGTGTGTGGCCTATTCAAATTAGGAGAGAATATATATATATATATATATGCAAACTCTTTCACTTGCCGTTCTTTACAAGCGACTATTGAGTATTATTATAGCCAAGTTATTTGGTTGGCAATGGAGTACGACAACAACTAATATTTGCATAATCTCGCTGGTAGAGCAACCAGCAGAGCAATTATTTCTTTAAAAATAAATTGCATGCACAATTGGTAGCGATAGCAAAAAATAAAAATAAATAAAAGAAAAAAGAAAAAAATGCCATGGAACCAGGAGTGGACCACCAATGTTCTGGCTCTGGCACTGACTCCGACTACGGCTCCGGCTCAGCTACACTCAGAAAAAAAGTCGCTCTGAATTTTAGAAAGTCGCCACGGTTTCCTCACCCTATTGTTCAGAAGGTAAACTTCTAATATAGAAAGTTGTGGCTTTCTTAAGACCACGATTTCCAATATTAAGCAAAATGTTTTCTAAAAATGATTTCTAAAAACAAGAAAAACTTTCTAGTTTTGAGGGAGATTTGCTAAAATTAATTTTGATTTTTCCTCATTTCTGAGTGTAGCAGGCTGTAGCACAGTTGCCGTCTTTAGGCACACAGATCCAGCGACGAATTTGGTCAAAACGGCTTTTTGGAGTGGCGGCTGCTGCTGCTGCTGCTGCTACTGCTGCAGTGGAGGGTTTGAAGTGGGGGCGTGGCAGCGCCCAGGTCGTTGTGTGTACGCCTTATTCCGTTTTATTTGCATATCGATTTGGAGTTTTTAGACGGGCCGAGAACACGCTTTGCTTTGGTTTGCCTTTGGTTTGGGTTGATTTTGGTTTTGGTTTGGTTTGGTTTGGTTTGGTTTTTGTTGCCTTGCATTCGGCCGTCTTCCTGCTTGGCCAAAATGTATTTGCATCAGAACGGATACACTTGGCTTCATTTGATTTGCAACACAAATAACAATTGCATAATTGCTATGCTAAGGCCAAAGAATTTGAATTTATTGCCTTACGACCGTTAACAAAACGCAAATCATAATAAGCAAAAAAAAAAAAAACAATTCATAAATTTACACCAAGAAAATTTTTGCATTTTGTTGCTTTTATCTGCAATTTGCTGCTGCTGATAAAATTCAATTATTTTAACATTTCCTTTAACACACTTATCGTCGCCTTATCAGTGACGAAAGTCAGTCAATGGTGACAAAATGCTTGAGCTGCTGCTGATATGCTCGATAAGCACGTGCCATTAGCCCATGATGTGATTCCAACGTGGACGTGGAGAGGGGGCAGACGAGGCAGAGGAGGAGCTGGTGGTCTGGTGTAGAGCCAGCACTTTGAACAATTTTAATTTGCCGCTCGAACAAGACTTGTCCCAAAAGTATTTTATTTTTTTTTTTTTTTTTTGTTAGCCCCAGTCACGTAGCCATAACTTGTCGGCCGCACTGTAAGTTGACCCCTTTCTTGTTGCAAGAAAATTGAAAACTTGCTGTGCCCAAGTGCCTAGAACACTTTTTATACCCTGAATGAGTAAAATGGCATAATGAAATTGGGCAACAAGAAGGTAAAAGGCAAATAAAAGCAGCTCAGAACTATTAAGATATAGATATTCTTGAGCAGCATTAACAGCTGTGTCGATATAGCCATGTCAATCTGCATAAGCGCGCTGACTTCAGATAAGTCTCTAAATGTGGAATGTGATGTTCTCATTTAGTATCCGGTTAATCTAATTCCGTTTCAAAAGTTTCATTGAAATATCTTTCTAATCGAGGCTGTATCATATTTATATCAATCACATTTATCAAATTACACATATTAAAATATATTAGACATTTTTTAGGACTTAGGCTTAGGGTATCTCCGAGTCGAGCTACTTTGTCTAGAACAGTGTTACTTGTTTAGCCTGGCTAAGGCCATTAGAAACACGCTATGTTTAACAAGTTAGCAAGTTTTAAGTGACTTTTTGATGGCAGCTGATCGATCCAAATTTGAGGTTTATAGCACAATTAGCAAACATATTGACGGAATATGAGGTGTAACAGCGCAATAAACGCCTGCATGCAAGTTTTTAAGAAGAAATGTTTATAAAATATACAAACAAATTCTTATACAGTGTTGTGTGGCATGTACGAATGCCTTAGAACAAGGATGATATATAAACTATTTACAGAAAAATCCAAAAGCACTCGCAAAATATTGTAAATTATGTGGGCAACCTTTTATAACTCTATTGAGATATTTAAATAGCCTAGGTATGCCTAGATAATTGGCAGACTGATCTGCAGGGTATCTAGCATGGCACACAAAAATTCCTAGACCTTCAAGAAAACACTCTCACAGCGCCTCGGGTATTAATTAAAATGTTGCTAAAATGCTACTGTTTTTTTTTTTTGTTGTCAAGCATTCATCCATTTAATTTTCATGGCAGCTTGAAGCACAACTACTTAAAAATGTGCTGCAAGTCGTAGTCAAGTTGCCCTAACGTCTGTGGTGTGTCCTATAAGTCACTCATTATGTCCGCTTTTGGGTCTTTTGGTTTATCATGTTCGTGGTTGACATTCGGCGCAGACGTAGATGAAGCAATTTTCTTGACATGCAAAACGTGCAACGTGCAACAGTTGCAACCGAATGAGAGCAACTGTTGCTGCTGTCACTGCTGCGGCTGCAGTTAATTTTCGTATATTTAATTCAACTTAAATTATTGTAAAGCAACTGACGAGACTCGAGACCAGCGACTCGAGCCCAGCCAAAGACCTGGCCGCGCTTTGATGTCCTCCACTCCATTAGACCGGGCCCGAATCGAGCTCGGGGTTTGGAGACGTCAAAGGTAAAGTCAGAGAGCCATCACGGAGCTGTGCTTTGCGCGTCCATTTGCAAGGCAAATCAAATGCTTAATGAATTCATTTCAATTAAATATAAGAAAAAAACAAACAAACAAACAAACAAAAAACGAACCAAACCAAAGCAAAGCAAATCAAATCAAATCCACAACAGCAGCCGTGATAGACGAATGCCAAAGACCCGCCAGACAGTCGGCCAGACAGACAGATAGCCAGCTTAGCCTTTAGCATTAATAAATAGTTTACTGCAGTTTATATTAGCCTTGTTTTTGTTGTTGTTGTTGCTGTTGCTGTTGTTGCTGTTGCTGTTGTTGTTGTTGTTGTTGTTGCTGTTGCTGCTATCAACTCAACGACTCGCTGGGGGAGCATATGAGCCAAAGACTTGGCATTTGAATCGAAGTTAGATATGCAGTAAGCTGCTCAGCTGGCTAATTGATAGTGATCTAGAACAGATGCAGTTGACAACCCACAGAATTGAGAATCGAAAAACGAGAAACGAGAATACAGAATAGAGAATAGAGAATGCGACTGTGCAGCATCCAAATCACAATCAGAGACTTCTTGGTATGCCAGCCATTTGAAATGTTCTTGCCAATGTTCCTTTGTTGTGCTTCGCTTGATTAAATCGTGATTGTCTCATTGGATAATCTACTTTTGACTAGTTGGCATGCTAAGCTGAAAAACTCTTTTTCGATAACCAAAAATGTATATTTTGGGTAGGCATTTTAACATGAATATCGCGCTAGAATCGCGTGTTCAACTTTGAATGTATTATTAATCTTGAGGTCAAACCATGATTGAAACGCCCTGGTTTTTTTTGAACTCACCTAACTTTTTGACAAAGTTGTGGCATTGCAACAATTGTGTGGTTATTTTTTGGCGGGATTTTTGTAGATATTTACTTTATTTATGATTATTTACTGCGAATTTAAAGTGACGTTGCTCGCCTTGGATTGTGCTCAGAGCTACTTAAGAGCTGAAGTTTGGAGGTCAATCAACCCACTTTATTGGCATCGACAACTTATTGCTCCCCTTGCATACAATGTACAATTTTATTTATTTTTTGGTTTGCGCTTTGGGTTTGGACAGCTGGATAGCTGATAAGCCTTAAGCTGCTTAATCGATGACCAGAGAGTTGTCAAAAAATAATTCACAAGCCGCCTCAAAAGGTAAATACGAAGACAGCTTGGCGTATACGTAATGTTATCAGCTGTGCAAATCTACCCTGTGGGATCGTCGTCGTCGCCGTCGCCGTTGTCTCCTCCTCTTGCCTCACCTCACCCTCAACTGGGAATGCAGACAACGGAACCTGCGCAAGCAGCAACAGAGCGCTAAATCAGCGTTCGGGGCCCTTTACATGAGAAATATTTTAGCGGTCGATGCAAAAATGGTAGCAATGGTAGCGTTCCCTTATCAGCAGCCACTGACGTATGCAGTCCAAAAAAAAACAAAAAAACAACAAAAAATGAAGCTGAAAAAAGCAGCAAGCTACTACAAAAAAAAAAAAAGGTAAAAATAAAGAAAGAACAGCAAAGTAAGATAACGCCACAATGAAGACAGCAGAACGCGCCGCAGTTGAAAAATCGCAGAGGATTCCACAGCAACAAGACGACGACGACGACGACGACGCATCAAGATAAATGAACGTGCGCCCTGCTTTAATACACTGAGAGAAGAATAATATGTAGGCAACCTTAGAGAATACTCAAATCAAGCACCAACTCGGTGAAAGTTTGTCGATTAAAAACGAACTGCTTATATCAGTTTCGGGATTAGTTCAAAAAAGGGTGTCAAACAAAAAACAGGTTTTTCAGGTTCTACTTAGTAGGATGTCAAGGTTCCAGTAAAGTTTATGAATTGTTATCATGCATTACTTCGTTACTCAGTTTAGTTACTGTTCCAGACTATTTGAACTAACAAGCAGCCGACTTAGATTTCAATCAGTAAAGTTGTGTTGCCATTTTGTCAACCAGATTGAGATCGAATGCTCTTCTAAATGGCAATTGCAAGAAGAAAACTATCCGCTATTGTATTACAATCATTTTCTTCCAGTGTAGTTGTTGTTTTTCTTATTGACTTCTGCGGCTGCTGCTGCTCGTTTGGTGTGTTCGCCAACCGAAAATCAAAGTTATAATAATGCATAAGTAATTTGCAGCAACAGCAAATCGAACAAAGCCATCAGGAGAACTGCCACAAGTGGAAGAGAGCAGCTCGTGCCAGCTTCCAGACAGGCTAAAACCTACTTGACAACAGTTAATCAAAGGCTCCAAATACCGATTGGCAAGGCATAAAAAACCCAACCGAACCGATACGAACCGAAACCAACCCATCAGCTCGCCATGAAGAAGCTATCGCCTCTTTAGGCAGTTATTTATTAACTGAAAATCATATTATCGGCATATCGCTTACGGCTTTCGAATTGACTTAACTTGATGCTGCTGCTGCTGCTGCTGCTGCTGTTGCTGCTTTTTTTCAGTTGATGGGTTCATATGAATACCCTACGTTGTGGCCAACTTGACTGCGTTTACTTATTCACTTTAATTGCTCTGAATTCTATTGAAGATCATTTTATATATTTTACGAAACTCTGTGTTGAGCTCAACCGATTAAATTAATAAGAAATGCCCAAGAAGCCAGCTGTCAAACTCAAACAAATTTAGTTTCCGATTGTGGTACATAAAATGTTAAGTTTCGAGTCGGCTGTGGTATATAAATTGAAAAAGGGTCTAGTAAATATTATGCAGTTTGTTTCCAAATTATATTTGGTATTCGGTTCCTTATTGGTAACGGTAAAAAAAAACGAAGAGTTTTCATTAAAAACTTCCCGTTAAACTTTCAATTGCCCCACCCTATAGCTCAGCAAACGAACCCAACTAGCCGCACTTGCATCTGGGCCTGGCCATTTAAGTTGAGCTGCATCAACAACAAAAAAAGAAGAAGAAAAAACGGCAGCACAATGGCTTAACCTGGCCAAGAGCGCGACCAAGAACCAAAACTAGCGATGCAACATAGGGCCAGGGATAAACAATGCCGCGGCATGTTAAGACAAATGCCTGGAACGTTGCAGGCAGGCGGCCAACCATTGTGAACTAGATTCGCCACAAGTAAACAAACAACAAAAACAACAAAAACGAGCAAAAATAAAATCAGGAAGTGTATTATATAATTTTATAGATACTAAACTCAACTTTGACACAAATCGACTGAGTGCGGTCTGTAAACATGACATTTGCTGTACGCGAGAGTCGCTCCAGCAGCCACAGCTAGTATATGGTGTGTAAGTGTGTGTGTGTGTGTACTGCTGAGAGTCGCCTCGTTTAGGCCAACAGGGAAGCCAGCTAACAGCAGCTAACAGCAGCCGGCAGCATCTTTAGACACTGTGCTCTGTGCGATGCTTATCGCAAAACGTTCAATTATTTTATTTGGTGCAGATGTGGCCGGCGATAAAAGTGCCTGATAGCAAACGGCAGCAGCACCAGCAACAGCAGCAGCAACAACAGCAGCTTATAGCCAACAATGCAACGGGCCAAGTTAATGCTGCACACAATACAAATACGGCCAAAGAGTGCCACAGTATGTTTGCCCTACTCTTCTCTGCTCTTCTACTTTGTATATATGAGATTCAATTAAAATCAGCTACAACAACAACAACAACAACGACAAAAACCTGCACAGCAGCAGCGGAATAAAAAAAAAAACCAACAAAATAATTGACACAAGAAAGCAATGCCGCAAATTTGCAGCAAGAGTGCCACACAAAAAAAAAAAAAAAAAAAGAAAAACGACAAAAACCATACAGCAAAATCACAAAAAAAATGAAAATAATGTCAAGCTATAAATGTTTAGTGTTGTTGACCAGGCTCATAAAGTACTCTTAGCGTGCTCGTAGCGCAGCGGGACTGGCGATTGAAACTGTTCACAAGCCATTAACTCAATGCTTGCAATGAGTTGTAGTTATTAAGTGCTGAAGAAAACATTATTGATTTTAAATTTAGTAAAATTAAACTTTTCCATTTTTATACTTGTTCTATTTTTGAAACTCACTCAAGATAAGTCAATGGAATGCAGTGAGTTGCACATGTTTAATTCAGTTTGTTGATTTTAAATTAAATACATTTCAACATTTCAACACTTCGCCTATTTTTGTCAAGAATAATTTAGAAATTTCGTGAAACTAAATTTATTAAGCAAGGCTCTCGATCCAAAATAATGAGTCAAAATTAAAAGTAAAACTATAAAAAATCAGACAGGCTCAAAAGCACAGAGTTAGTTATTGATCCTATTCAATATAGAAGAACAAACAAGGAGCAGAGATGCAACTCTCGCCGCAAAGGGAGTACAGTACAGTGGGTGCCAAATGTTGCTGCACAAGCGCAGCAGCGGTGCAATTAAAGCAAACCAAAGTCCAAAGTCTGACAACGGAAATTGTGGTGCGACGTTGCCAACTGCCTCACATTCTCCCTCTAACAATCTGTTGGCCTATTGTTTGTTGTTCTTGCAATTAAAAATTATTGTATTTTTTGGATGTCAAAGGGGGTGGTGGGTGGTTGCTGTGGCCTATTGATCGTGTGGCAAGACTGACTCGCAGTTAGCAACTGAAAGTTGGGCAAACGGAAACGGAAAGTGTGCCATTATGCGAGTGAGCAAGCGACCGGATGTGGACTCAATGCAGCTGCCGCAGCAGCAGCAGCAGCAGCATTCAGCATTCCACATAAGCATCAGCAGCAGCATCAGCATCAGCATTAGGAGAGCAACTGCATCTGCTGCTGCTGCTGCTGCTGCTGCTGCTTGATTTAGTTATCTGCCATTGGCACTGGCACTGCGAAAACCGCACTTTGCGGCAAGAACTTTGTTGAGCTGCAAGCAAAGTTGAAGTTGCTTTAGACAGTTGCTGCCACAATAAAACAGACTAACGCCAAAGACCACTAAAAGTTATGCGACCCCCTCTATACAAATTCGAAGTTGCAATGGTTTTTCGGGTTTTATTTATTTTTTTTTTGTATTTTTTTTTTGTCGTGTTGTTAAAAGTTTTCACGCGTAACGCCCGCTCCGGTAACGTTTTCTGCAAATCAAATCAAAATCGCAATCAAATGCAAATTGCTATTAGATTAGTTTGTTTGTCGTCGACGCGACTGCAGCTCTATCAGGTGGCATCAACTTCAAATTAGACACTTGAATAGGGGAGACTGACTAACTGACAGACAGACAGACAGACAGACAGGAAGACAGACAGCAGGCAGGCGGAGAGACAGACAGTCCGTGAGTTATTCTGCTCTCGGGCAATATTAGCATCTGTTGGAAAAGTGACAGTTTTTTACCCCCAAAAAAAAAAACAAAAAAACGGAAACTGAATTATATTTTCGTTCGTCCTTGCAACGTTCAAAATAAAGCTGAAATGGGGACAATCAAAACTGTAATGCTCTACAGTAGTGATCCAATTTGTCATCGATTATGTGCATAATCTTCTAGCATTATAAATTATTTGTATATATAATCAAACTTGTTAAACTATCCTTCAAAGGATAGCCTGATGTTTATTCTTACAACGAGAAGAGGTAGATTAATCGATTACTTCTCTTCAGGAAAATTTATTTTGTTTGCTAATGATGCTGTTCAAGAACACTTCTTCATGCGTTACACAACTCACTACAAAATAATATCAGCCAGAGCTAGGGTAAAAATAAGGGAATTGCAGTTAATAATAAAGTGATATGCGTCAGCAGCTGTCGCGATTTCAAACAGATTTCAAATGCCAAAAGCTACCACAGAGTGTCTTAAGTAAGTTCATCAGTCAGTCAGTCTGTCAGTCAGTCAGTCAGTCAGTCAGTCAGTTATCTCATTTACTGTCGGAACACGCAAATAAATTGAATTTTATAATATTAATGTGTGTGGAGAAACAGCTTTTAAGCACTAAGCAATGTTATACGTTGTCTTAAAGTGTTTATTATGTTTTTAGCACATGCTCAAGTGATGTGCTTTCAATTGTTTTTCAATGGGGAAGCAGCTCAGTTTATTTTTAGCATGACTGATACGAGTATATAGCAATTGTAGTTAACTTTCTAAAAAACAATTTAAAACAATTTTCGGTTGAAATTCTTGTTCACGCGTGGATTGGGGTCAAAACTTTTTACAGTCTTAACTTTGTCAAAACTAAACCGATTTTAAAAAAAAAAACCTTACATTTCTTAATCCTGTTTGACCTCTTGCACAATGCTGCAAAAACTTCTACATGCAAATTGTCCAGGTACACAACTATTTTCGAAAGAATGCAGAACCGATAAAGTTTAGGCTGTGAAAAGTTTTCACACGTTCTCATTTCATTTTTGTGAGTAGAGTTTCAACATAAGCTTTGAGCCAGAATCGAATTTAATCTATAACCATGAATAAAAAGCATAGGTTTTCGAAAATCGGTTTTAATAACAATTTGTACATTAATTTCACCTTAATATTTCGCATTTAACAAATTTTTCGCAGTGTAGAATGAATTCGAAATAGGGTCGGAGATGTTTCTAACTGCCGGTTGCCCACACAGTAAGAGTTCTATAATTTCAATGCATATTTAAACTTATGGTTAATTTTTGGAATTTTTAGCTTAAAAGCTACAAATATTGTGGTTTCTGGAATTCAGATTCTCAGCTAAAAATTAAACAGCTCTCGGAAAAGGCTTAAAATAAATCATTTTTCTTCTTGTTTGATGTGTTCGAAGTATTTTATTTTTGGTTTGTAGCCACAGAGTTTGGCTCAAAGTTGAGCACCATTGTTGTTTCGCCTGCACATTTAAGCCACATTTGTGCAGAATGCAGAAAACTGGCTGCCAGTTGCCAGTTATCCCGTTTGCCAGATGCCAAAATTTGCCTGTGTATTTTACATTTCAACATACTTGGCTGCACAGAAAAAGGCACAGGCTCCAAACTGTCATTGACAAAATCAAAACAATAAGTTTGTTATTTTTTGCTGCTATCCAACGAACCGTATGTGTATCTGTACACCTCTCACCCCCTCAACCCCCCCCCTCCCCCCCCCCCCTAACACATCCCCTTTTGTTATTCAATATGCTTAAGGGCCCTGCTCAAAAAACTGACTATGACAATTTGTATTCTTGCTTAAGTTTTTATTTTTATTTGGCTCCATTGTATTGTGGCCTGATGTGAACTAAATTTTTCAACATTTGTTGGTACTCCTCTTATTACTATGGAGTATTGTTTGCTTAACTGCCCCTAATTGTTGCACATTCTGTGCCATGACACTCTCATAAAAATCCAACAATTAGCAACAACAACTGCAAATGTTTTTGTGTCTGTTAGCATACTGCAATTTATTCGTAAAATCCTTGAAAAAGCATTTGCACAATTTGCATATTTGACAGGCGCCCATCAGTTGACAAATTTTTGCATAGTTTTTGCTTATTGTGACATTTAATCTACAAGTCTTTTTTGCCCAACATTTTGACATTTCCACTGTAAAAGCTAAATAATAATATTGTTTAAGCTGGGTTAGTTAAGCTTTATGATTTGGATGTAAAACAATCGATTGATGTTATTAATAAATATTGATAATAAAGTATAAAAAACTTATTGAGCTACGTTGCTCGAATGGAAGCACTTTTTTATCTTTAATTAAAATTAGAAGCATCTAAAATCATCTTCGGAAACTTAATAAATTATCTATAATATTGGAGCACGCACTAAAGTCGTTCCTATTTTATAAGCATTATATATAATAATAATAACTTATTTCCACAAAAAGAAATATGAAGTGCTCTAGTTTACTAGCACTTCTTGCTACTTGTTAGCTTATTGAAGCTAAGAGCTGTTGACCTAGCTAGTAGCCAGCGATGCCAGCTAGCTATTTGACCTGAACCTGTGCTGTGCAAATTACTTTCTTTCTTTCTATTTTTCTGTATTTGACAAGTACGATGCTTTTATTGGACAACACACACTCCTCAGACACACACACACACATACTACAATTTATGCAGCTCGATGTGCGATGGCAAATTATGTACACTTCATTTCATGCAGGATACGACGACGAGGACGAGGACGAGGAGGACAACTAAGAAACGAAAAAAATGGAAGGCGATAGGAAGAAATAGAAAAACACACACACCCCATATATTTCACACACACTCAGTTGTGTTGTGGTTGTAGTTGTAGTTGTTATAGTTCTTATATGTATGCACATATATATATATATTGGGACTGGGGTCAGTTTATTGTTTACCTAAAGCGATAGACGTGCAAATGGCTGCGGTGTGGTTGGGGAGTGGGAAGTGTGAGTCGTTGTCGGTGAGTAGTAAACTCGACAAATTCGACACAAATGCGAAAATGCGACAAGATTTATGCGAAAGTAATAAATATAAATGTGGTTTTGAGTAGAAAATAGAATTATAGCAATACATGTCCAAAATACTCTCTCAAACACACACACACACACACACATACACAGGTGCGTATACGTAATATGGTTGCTGCTGCTGCTGCAGTAAATCACTGTGGTTGGCCGGGCAATTTATTGTAACGCTTTGTACGCACCCGAGCTCCGCCCCGCCCTGCCCCGCCCCTCCCCTACCATTTGTGGCCATATGTTACACGAGCGTAAATATTAAAATAACTTAAGGAACTCGCACATACTTGGAACCGGACCCTGCAGTTTGTCCAGACAGCCAGCCAGCCAGCTAGTGGACATTGAGGCGCCGCAATAAATCAAACACACAAAGCGACCAGCAGAGCGTATACGTAATCTATTTAAAAATCGGCATTTTTTTTTTGTTGTTCTGCTCCTCGCTTCTATATATATATTTATTTTTTTTTTTCAAATATAAATGCACAACACAGCTAACAGCATGCAAAATAAAATATGCAACATGCACTAGCAAAAAAGATGCTGTTCTAAATTCAAGAGAAATCGAGTTAGAATTGAAACACTTTTGAAGTGCACTAAATTGTTCATTTCAAATTCAAAGCTATAAACAAATGGGAATAATCAGTACTCATTACTTTTTCAAAATTTATAATCTTGCTGCATGTCTAAAGCTGATAAAGATTAAATTGAATAATGATTTCAAGATTTATTTTAATAATTTGATATTTAAGAATAGGCACTTAAAATCTGCATGTTATCAAGTATATTCACAATATTCCCAAATAAGAAACTTAAGTTTAAATGACGTTCTTGAAATAAGTATTTCGTTGTAAGATTTTCAGCCTTGGCCATATTTGGACAACGATTGTAGAAACTAATCTACATTTTTCCGAGTGTGGCAAGAATTCTACCTATTTTTTGTGCATGTTTTAATCTCAATAAGAGCGAAAAGAGAGAGAGAGAGAGAGACACAGAGAGAGAGAGAGAGAGAGTGAGAAATAGAGAGAGCATTGTGCTCGCCCACTTCATTTCGACAAAGGAGCAAGCAAACGACTGACTGGCTCTAAAAAATATGCAAAATTTGCTGCTTTTACCCAAATTTATGGTTATTTGTGTTGCACTCTTAATGCTATTGAACTTGCACTTAACAAATGGCATCGAGAGCCAGCTCAGCTGCCCCATCCCACTCTGTCTCTCTCACTCTTTCAATTCAAACTCCATTTAGACGATGAAATAAGCGTTTGGCGTTTCCTTCCAACTCCCCACCTCAAATCTCCCCTCCTTTTCACTTCAGCAATCCTTTGTGTGTGTTTGTATTTTGTATTTCTTTTTTTTTTTTTGGCTTTCGAAACATTTTCAGAGTTACATTTTGTGCATAGCATTTCAATATGCGTTTTTGATATACGTCCGCAAATTGGAAATACCAAAAACCCAACAATGCAGCTCATAGAGTCAATGCGGAAAGGAGGAGAGTTTAGTTGTAGTCACAGTGAGACCCACAAAGGAAAATATATACTTAAAAATAGTATTCAATTTGAATATATTGATGATGAACTCAAAGCAAATGCAGCAAGGGATTTGATTCGATTGCCAATAGTCTTCAATGTTGAATGAAACGCAAATTTGTTGCCTGGACATAATTAAAACACAAATTTAATTATATTAACACATTCAGATTGCGTCTTTAAGATTTCTATTCAATTTAAAGACATATTAGGCCACTTTGTAGTTGATACATGCCAACAATTCAATTCTCTTACTTTATTTACTTATGTTATTATTATGAGAAACAAGCATGAGGTTAATTATACAAAATTCTTAGTTGTTTACTCAGCAGACAATTAATTAATCCACACTCCACACAAGCCAAACTAATAAAGCTATCGTAAAAAAAAAGAAAAACAAATGCCGCCATTATTTGTACTCATCCTCAAGCCCCCCCCCCCCCCCCCCCCTTCCCCCACTGGATGATCTGGGCGCTAATTAAAACCCATATGCGCCAGCTAACAGACAATAATTAGCACACAAACGCGTGCAAACAAACACACAATTAAAAGTGCATAAATATGCAAGAATGTGCATGTCAGCTTTCAACTTGAGTAAAGGTCCCTCCATTCCCTCACTCTCTCTCTCCCTGTCTCTCTCTCCCTGTCTCTCTCTCTTTCTCTCTTTCTCTCTCTCTCTCTCTCTCTCTCTCTCTCTATCTTTTTGTGCGCTTTTTATGATTTAGCTAAGCAGAGATATTGACTATAATATACCCATAGTCTACTAATCAGGTTGTGAAACCAGAAACCGCCAGAAATGCAATTCAATACTTCTGTTAAGCATTACTTACAAGAACCCATTTTATTTTACATTAAACTTTATTATTATTATTATGTTTAATCGCAAAAGTTTCACAGAAAGTCTTTAAGTTTCATACATATATTATGAATGACTTTTCATCTATGAAAAATATTCATATAAGACCAGAATACAAGGAAGCTCTAAACTACCAAAGAAAGAAGGGTTTATTTATCGCACAACTTTCTTTAGGTACTTTTGAAGTTTAAGTTCAGGCTCATTATTATTTATAAGTCTTCTAATTGACTTCTTTGATCTGTTCCATAGAGCAAAACTGCAATTAGTGCACACCTTGAATAAAACTTGCAATTTTTTGTAACAAAAATACTATCTAAAAAACAATATAAATATACTTATACATTTAATGTGCATAAATATAAATATTCATATAATATAGGCATATAAATATATTTACATATATACATAATTAAAGCAAAAACCTCCTTTTGAAAATCCCCTCAAAGTCAAATAGTCTTTTACCTTTTGTCTACTTCTGGTTAGGGTATACAGAACGAAAGGCATTTTAATGTCAGTTGACTGCCACACACAAGCTTGCTAAAGGCTAAACGCTCAACACACACACACACACAGATACACACACACACACAGAGACACCTATAAGGACACACGCACCTGCACACAGAAAGCAAATAAAGTGAAACCATAATTGTTGTACTTGCCAACTCGACTTTGGCTCATTTTTGTCGCTGACTGGGGTTCATTTTGTGTGTTGCACTCAGCGCTGCCTCTCGGTTGAGGTTATAAAATATGAATAATGTCAGTCGAGTGTGGATGGGTGGGGGGGTATGGAGGGGGCCTGTGTGTGTGTTTGTGGCTAAAGTGTGTTCGTAATTTGATGTGCGTATTTGCTAAAACCCGTTTAATGTACCAGCTCCCTCGTCCTTTCTAGCTCGCACTAATTTCGTTTAATTCACTGCCAACATTTTCAAACAGCTCAGCAGATTTTGTGGCAGTAGTTTTTCGTGTAGTTAAAGTCCTTGAGCATGTTTTTGGTGGGGGTTGGTATTATATTTAATGAAACGATGAGCGCTTTGCTGACTCATAACTGCAAATTGGCGTCAGTTTCAAGTCTATAAAGTCAGGCAACATAACACTTTCTACCCCCCTGTCTTTCTCTGCCAGGTTATTTGCATTTCAGGCCGATAGCTGTTTCGTCAGAGGCCACGTGGGCGTAATTAACCACTAAAAGATGAATTCAACTAAGAATTGTTGTTGTTGTTGTTGTTGTTGTTTGTCTGTTTGTGGCTGATAAAAAGATTTGCCAACTGAGCGTTGCTCGTCAAAATGTAATTGAAGTTTTATGGCCAAAGCGAGCTGAAATTGCGGCTTAGCCGATGCTATCAAATTCTACGCCTACAATTATATGCATTTAATATTGGGCATCTGTGACATAAACTGACCACCTGGCTCAGGCTCAACTTTCTAAAAACTATCCCCAAAAATACAAAAGTAATCACTAGAAACCTTAACTACACAGAGAAAAATAACATGGAATGTTTACCCTAAACCTGACCCTTAAGCAATTTGTTCAATATGAAAATACGTTAAATACGTAAAACAATTCTCCTGTTGATGCTGATCAAGAATATATATACCTTATGGGGTCGACAATGCTTACTTCTGCCTATTACAGACATTTAGTGAACTTCACTATACAATTTTTCACATTTTTAAAGGGTTCACTTTATAATGGAATACAAATAATAATTTGCATATATGTATAAAAATATCGATAGTTTTAATCAGCTCTTGTTTAATTTCAGATATTTACTTTTGTTAAATGAAATTCAATGAACTGTATTGCTGAGTGGCGTAAAAAAAGATTGCATTTAAAAAAATATGCATTTAAATAAAATCAATGGAATCGACCTACAAGGGGGGTTGCACACACACACACACACAGACACACACACACACATAATGCATACTGTAAATTGTTCAACCCTAATTGCTTAATGCCTTAAAAATGAGCTTATTAAAAGTTGCTGTCAGTTTAACTTGCACGAGTTCCGCACTGCCTCAATGACCACATCCCAATTTAACAACAAACCTCCAACTCTCCCTGTCCTCCAGTCCCCATCCCCCCCGTCCACACTCCGATTCCCCACTATTCTTCCCATCCCTGCTGCAGAACAGTCTCTTGTAAGTAAACGCAGAGCAGCTGCCAAAAGTGCATGTTGTGAACAGAATTTAATTTTTAATTTACATGCTCTTCGACACTCGCTTGTGTATGGAAATCGGGCAACAATATTGAGACTTGATCATATGCAACAAGGCGATACTCTATTAAAAACTGTGAAAATCTATATATATTGTGTAGTTATAAAAAAATCAATCTAACAGTAAATACGATATCATAATACAATAAAGAAAATGATCCAAATTTAAACTTTTTTACTAAATTTTATTTTATTTATTCTATTTTGATTTCTCTTATGGTAAACTGTAATAATTTATTTTTGCTTACCTTTGATCAATAAATATAATCTAATAAATGCATTACTAAACGGACATATTAATTATTTGTGTTCAATTCTTGCAGTTCTTATTATTATTGAACTTCATCATAATAAATATTTCTATTATATAAAAGTCTATTTATTGCACAGAGCTTTTCAGATTTTATAGCATATACAGCGCAAACATGTCCGATTACAACAAAAGGATTTAAAAAGGCGAGCCTGAATGTGTTTTGTCTGTTACATATATATCTATATATATATATATATATATATATATTCATTAATATATAGACAAATATGTATGTGTATTGTAATGAAATCCCTTTAAATGTTTATGAAAAATTCATGACGCGTGCAAATGGCGCGAAAACAACTTGTCTGCTTGTGTGTTTGAGACCCCGCACCCCCTTGTATGTGTGTGTGTGTGTGTGCTATGTGTGCTATGTGTGTGTGGCCAACATTGGGCAGCCATTGGCAGCCAGCCAGTTGGTTGACTAAGGGTGAAAATGACGGCGCCAAGCTTGGCAGACACGCAGCATTGCATGCAAAATATGTTATGAAAAGAATGCAGAAATTTATTCTTCTTGTTGTTGTTGCTGTTGTTGTTTTTGTTGTGTGTACACGTGCAGGCTGCAATAAATGACCAAGGAGCAGCAGCAACTGAGGTGAGGTGAAGGTAGGGGGTGGGGGAGGGGAGGGCATCAGCCTCGCCTTGCACGTGATCACAAAAATGAATCCATTTGTTTGTTGTTTAACTCATTTCATTGACTTCAATTATGCAGCAAATGGAAGAGAACAGAAAGAGAAAAACACAATAAATACGTATAAAAACGCTTATGGCAGCCCTGGCGTCAAAAACGTGCGCGTTAAGCTATAATGTGAGCAGGGCTGGGGCAGCCAAGGTAGAACAGGGTGGTCATGCAAAGCGTTTTTAACCGTTTTTCAACACTAATGAGGCTGTCAAGTGTTTTTTTGCATAAAACAGCATCCCAAACTGTAAACGCGCGAGTTTTGTATGTTAATGAACAAGGCGCACGCGACACACACGCACACACACACCAGGATACATCAACATACACACACACACACACACATGCAGTAAACACCAACACACATGCAGGACACGCACGCACAGAGCGTAGTAAATGAAACTAGGCGTCGTTTGTAGTGCAAGTCAATTTTTCGATAATTTGAAAAGTTTATTTAATACAAAACGTGATTCAATTACAAAACTGACCGAAAACATATACACAATCGGAGGTTGGCTGGGGGTCAGTCACTGCTGCCCTTTTTTGCCATGGACTACATGCAACATAATGTGCGTTGTCCTGTTTCATGTTGTCGTCCTCTCGAAAAAGCCAAAACTAGTTTTTGCTTGTAAAACGCAGCGTGTGCGCCATTTTTTGTCTCCCCCCCCCCTCATTTTTGTTGTGTTGTTCGTGCCGCTCAATGGCGCTTTGTTAATGTTACGGAAATGTAGCAGCAGTCTGTGTGTCTGTCTGTGTATGTGTGTGTGTGTGTGTGTGTGTGTGTGTGTGTGTGTGTGTGTGTGGAGGGCAGCAGCCAGCAATCAACGGATGTGGCACACGCTGTGATTGTGGTCATCGCATTCTTTTATTCAGAGTTGACTTCTTTTTCTTTCTATTCGCTTTTTGTGTCTGTTGATGCTACTCGTATTCTGGCTCACTAACCGCAACACCTGAATGCAACAACAAAAACTTCCTTTAACGCTTTGTGTAAGAGCTGTTTTTTGTGGTAACATAATTGAATATTGATATTTAAATTGAATTATTTGGTGCGCAGTGGCAGTGGTTTTGAATTGAATAACTATGAAAGAACTGTCACAGTTCAAAGGCAAAGTAGCCAAAGTTAAGTAGACAAGATATATGCTTGATAGAAAGCAATCAAATGCTTATGGCATTGATGGCAAAGTTTGTGTAAAATATGTAAATGATTTATTTGACAATTTCTTTAATCAGAAAAGACTTTAACATCCCAGCTATTTTCCATACAATAAGAACATCTCTTGCTCTAAAAAGTATGCTACATTTTTATGATTAATATTTATATTAGCAAAATGTTAAGCAAAAAACTTTCGAAGCCTGCAAATTGCTGTTACTTATATGAAACTAAATGTATATTGTCAAATTAGTGAGACTCAAGGAAGAGGAGTAAGGAGAGAAAGCAAAAGGATATTTAGATTTGCTAAATCTTCCAAAGAATTTCATCGTTTGTTTTTTGAGAGAAGAATTCAATTTATTTATTTTTAATTCGAAGCTGTTACTTTGACGAGAGACAGCTGACGAATGTCGATTTCTAAGAGCAAGTTAAAATCAAAAGACTCAAAAGCTCAAGAAACTCACAGAACTTACAATCGAATAACAGTCGTAAATCTTTTCGATTTGCTGGAAATACAAATGCGTCCTAATATAATAATTTCCTTGCATATCAAATCGAGTTCAGCTTGTGGATTATATATATATATATCTAATTGTTTATATGTGTGAGTATTTTTTTTTTTTTATCAGGTAATTCAAGTGTTGACTTGAGTCGCTGTGTGGCAAGTGGCAAGAAGATGGTTGTCTTGGCAGCTGAGTTTTCTCAACTTGCCGCATAACCAATGAATTTTTATGCAAATTGCAATCGCCTTGCAGCTGACAACGTGCCACTTTCAACTTTCACCAAAAAGAAGCGGGGAGGAATGCCACAATAGACTAGCCTGAGGCAGTCGCCATAAATCTTTGAGCAGCATTCGCAGGTTGTTCGCTGGAGTTGTTTACCTTGTTAGCTTTTCAAGTTTTTCGTTTTGGGTGGGGAAGTTGGGTGTTTGTTGAAAAATACTTTGCATTTGCATAATTTGACAATTGTTTTCAAATTGCAATAACAATTTTAGCTTAATTGTTTTGCACACGCCAACAGATACTCGCACTGCTTTAATTTCCATTCATTTTATTAGTGCACCAAAGTTGCTCCTGGTGATTTTTATTCGGCTGGGCGATGGGCGGGGGGAGCTGGGTGGAGGCAAGCCAAACTGCCACAGACAAAAAGTTTTTCAATTCAATTGTAATATAAATATTTTACAAATAATTGCTGTCATTTCCACCAAAAAAAAAAATGGTTACAAAACAAAACTGGTAAAAAGTCTCTATTTTATATGGTATTTTTTTTAATGGCCACAATTTGCTGCGTTTAGTGGGCGTTTAAGGGCGACGGGGGCGTCGAGGGTGTTGGGGTAGAGTGTGTTGGGGTCTAGATGAACCGCAGCTGCTGCTCAATTAAAATGCATGACTATTGTCAAGGCAAATTACTAAGGGTGGCAACGACCCAATTGCCACTGGGGGTTGCTCCCTTAGCTGGTGTGGGGATAACGGGAGGAGGAGGGGGAGGAGGAGAGGATGAACTAAAGTGACAACGCCAGAACAATTGAAAATTGAATGTGGGTGGTTGCCGGGTCTTTTTTGCTGCTTCCGCTGCTGTGATTGAGATTGAGCCCTATTTGTAAGTTTATATAAAACTTTGGCTGCTTTAAGTTATCCACTCAGAGGCAGCAGCAACCATTGAAGAAGCAGAACTTTGCATACGAGCAACAGCTGCGCATCCAAATTCATAGCCAGCCAGGCAGCAGTTGCAACTGCCACAAAGTTCGTTCTTTCGTTCTTTTGGTAAGCCCCGCAGCAAAGCTGAATGCTAGCATATAAAGCGGATATGTTCTACACTAATAAGATAAGGGGGTTGCAGGGGGTGTATGTGGGATATATAGAAATGAGCAGCTGACAAAGCAGTCAAAGCAGGGCCTGCAACTGACTTAAGACTGTGCTGACTTTTCAAATCATTTTTATATCTATATATATATATTTTAGTCGATTTATTTAAAATTGTTTTTGAAAAGTTTGACGAAATTTAAGCTGGGAATTTATTTTATTTTTGTTGGTCAATATGTTTTTTTACTTTCTTTTCTTTAGATGGTCGGTGCAAGAGGATGACACATTAAAGATGCTCAGCAAGGACTCCCTTATGCATCTAAAACTTCAGGCTTAATACTTTAAAGCATTCTACTTTAAATGACGATGATTAAAATTCACCAAATGTGTTTCGTACTGAATCAAATTCAAATCAATTATTTTTCCAATATAAGCAATGATTTTTCAAAATACATCTTCAACACTTTCCACAATATAACTTAAAAATTTCACTCGTTAAACTAAAATTTATACACACAACTTCTACATTATTCCCCTATTTAAACACAGATCTAAGAAAATTGCGTTCGACAATTGTTAACAATAAAACATCCAACTGCTACTCAATGTGAATGTTCGAGTTTAAGCTCAGCAGTTACATCATACATAAGTACTTCACCCACTTCACTTGAGAGCACTTAACCAGCCAGGTAGGTGGGACCACCCCAAACAAACGCCCAAAGTTATGCAACACAATAAGCAACAGCAACAGCAGCAACAACAACAACAATTTGAGCAACAACAACTCAAAGAACAACTTACTTCAATGACTTGCAAAATGATTTGCAATTAAAATGTTAACACAAATGCAGCTTGCATATGAACAAAAATCAAAGTCATGCGACGTTTTAGCCATGGCCATAAGCCGTCAATTTGCATAACCACATGCCATGAATTTAACTGACGCCGGCGGTTATGTTTTGGGGCGGGAAGGGTTGAGTAGATTTGAAGGAGGGCAGTCGAGTGTATGTAATTAAAATGCTACAAAATTATACATTAAATGGCCCAAAACTTGGCAACATCCGACGGCTAGAAACAATGGGCCAAAACAGCTGCCAACGCAATGCACCTGAGCAAGTCCAAAATAGAAACAACAACAACAATAACAACAGCAACATGCAACAACCATAACAAGAACACAACAACAACAGCAACAACAATTGGCAGTCAGGAAGACAGCGTCGAGTGCTTGGCCGGGCTTGGCTAACCAAGCCAACGAGCAACTTCCTGTTTTACAGTTTTAAGCTGCCGGCACACACACACACCACACACACACACACCGCACACACACGCACACACAGCAGCACACTTATGTGCTTGAATATGCATGGTTATGCATATGCATGTCAGTGATGCAACTTTTCAAATATCGCAACAGTTGTCAAGAAGCTCGAATTAATGTGAATAATTCATCAAAGATATGAAAATACATTTTTACATCACTAGAAAATCATATTTTGTAAGACTTACTTCAACGACTGATAGAAAGTAAGATACTAAATGAAATAGAGAAAGAGAAAGAGGGAGAGAAAAATAAAGAAGGAAGGCAGAGGAGAGACAATGACAAAGAAAATCCATAGAGAGATAAGCATAGAGCGACTAAGAGAGAGATGAAGAGATCGACAGTGAGAGAAGGCGCAGAAAGAGAGAGAGAGATACAGGTAGGGAGACACCGAGCAAGAGAGACGGATATAGTAAACGATACAAAGACAAATGAAGAGAGAAAAAACAAAAGAGAGAAAGAGAAAAAATCAAAATAGAGATAGAGATAGAAAGAGAGAAAGATTAAGTGAGAGAAGTACAAACTGAGAAGAGGAATACAGACAGAATAAGATGCTGAATGTAATATCAGAACTGACTTATCCCACCGCATACATATTAAATAAATTATACCATATAAACTATTACCTGAATTATATGCTAAACATGCATTTTAAATTTAAATAAAATTCTTATCGCAACCTAAATCTTCATAGCTACCATTTTGGACATCTTGTTTATTAAGTCACGCACACATCTCTAATAAGTAAGCACACACACACACACATCCACGTAGGTAGCATAAATTTGGCGCAATGCGCTTCATGCTGCCAAAGTCGGCAAGTGTAAAAAGCATTTTGGTAAATGTTACGTTCAAAATGGTTGCCAGGAGCCAGAAGCCAGAAGCCGGTTGCAAAATGGCAAACGATGCCACACAAAATAAGGTTTTTGGGTTAAACGGCAAGTTTTTGTTGACATTCAAATTTGCATACACAAATTTTCTGTGCGAACCGGCAAACGGCTGCTGTCATATTTGATGTGCTCAAACCGAATGCGGAAGTGCTTTCCCATCCGCACACACACACACATGTGTGTGTGTCAGTGTGTGTGAGTGTGTGTTAACTGCTTTTAAATTTGTTTTAATTACGGCATACAATTGCATACAATTGTTTCAGCTCGTTGCGTTGCTTATCAAATATTTAGCATATTTTTAAGTGCTCACCCGCGAAAAATGCGCTGATCCTAAAAGTGTGCAACAGACTGCAAAAGAATAATAAAAACAGCAGCGGATGACTACCAAAGCCGAAAATTACATACACTAACAGCTCGGAATTAACCCGGTGACATTTATATTTTTAGAAAGCCAAACGATCGTTCTAATATATCAAATAGTAGTCTGACGTTGATGAGTATTTTTGAACTGCTGGGTTTTATTGGGATATCTAAGTAAACATAAAAGTTGATTATACAAGAACTCAGCTTTTGATCGATCGTTCCTATGGAAGCTATAGGATATAGTGATCCGATCTAGCTAGCTACGACTTCCTTCAAGTTTCAACAAAATAACTTTAAAAAATTGCTATATCTATTTGGCAAGTGATGCTGATCAAGAGGTTATAATCTTTATCTGTTCTGAGGCATCTTCTTTAATGCGTTACAAGCTTCACGACAAACTTAGAATACCTCCTGCAATAATAATATAAAAAAAAAGTCGTGTCTGAGTCACTTTTGGTCACTTTGCAGAAAATGTGCAAAGAAAATTGCAAAAATGCCTTTGCACATTTTTTTAGTAGTCACCATAAGCACCCAGCGGGAACAGGAGCCATAAACAGCTGTTTCCGCTAAGTGTACCTGCCGGAAATGACAATGGCCTGTGTGTAGTTGCTTCCTTTAGCAGCTCCTTGACAGCGATGGCATGCGAGACAGCACTGGACAACTGGACAACTGCACAACTTGGATAGCTGTTTGGTGGCATAATCAAGACAACGGACAAGAACAACAACAACAACTAAAGCAACTACAACAACAAAACAGCAAAGCTGGTAAGTGGAAGGACATTGGCATTTCAGCTCCACTGGCGTCCTGCAAAGTGGTGTCAAATGTCAAAAGCAGACGACAGAATGGCCAAGTAGCTTTGTCTGCTTAAAAACTCAACTTGGCTTTTTACACAGTGGTTGTTTTAATGCTTGCAGTTGATATACAAATAATATATTCAATTCTTATGCATGTCTTAAATATTTAAATTATAAAATGATTCAAAGATTTTCATATAAATTCGATTTAAATTTGAGGTTCATACAGACTGACATGACTAAATCAACTCTCCTGTTGATGCTGATCAAGAATATATATATAGACTTAATGGGGTCGCAGATACTTCCTGCTGCCTGTGACACACCTTTGCACAATTTCAATATACCACTTTTCCCATTTTTAATGGGTTTGTGGTATTAGGTGGCTATATATAGGAAGTTCCCCCCAACAATATGGCATTCATATTTCTATGCCACACTACACCTGTTTATAATGTAAACTTCTAAATAAAGAGCTGAAATTTGACTTATCAAAGTGCTGAAAATGGAGTTGTTTGATTACATGTTCTCCACTTGGGAGCTGAGAGTCGGCTAACTCAGTGATTAGTTGTTGCTCAAACGGAACGTTTATTTATAATTAACACCTCAACAACATTTCAGAGGCAACATCAACAAGTTGCCCCAGTTTTGTGTGTGTGTGCCCTTAGACCTTGCCACATCAAAAGCCGGCCATCTAATTATAACAACGACATCGAATAACATCAACATCAACATCGAACAACAACAATTTCTAAATAAACACAAAAGTATCGAAATCATTTCCAGCAAACAAAAACAGACAAAAAGCCAAAATAAATAATAACAAATCTCGACGAAGGCGCGCTTTTACCAAATTTCGAAACTTAACGAAAAACTACAATTTTTGCGTTGCTTTCGTTCTAATTTTCGAAAATAGCATTTGAATATTGAAAGGCATTTGTTTAAAGACTCTGTCAGTCTTTAACTCAAACGCGACGCGTTGCGATGCGACGCTGTCCGAGCGAACCGAACGATTCAAACTATATAAAAATAAATCGCATCTGAAAAAAAAAAACCACAACAAAAGAAAAAAAATAAATAAAACAGCAAGCGGTGCCAAAAATTTCAAAATTAGAGTGTGGCATATCGTAATGTGTCTTGTTTTCTACACGTCGTGTAAATAAATCAGACTATTTTGAATGCAAAATATACCAATTATATAGGAGAAATTGTAATTGTCTATCGAGATGGCTGCAATTAGCGCTAGGCGCAAGGACAGCGCCCAGCTGGACAAGCAGGATATGCAGAAGGCAGGCTGGAAGATCGATGAGCATGAAAAAGGTATACAAAAACCAGAAAGATCGTCTATCTAAGGCAAGGCGAATATTAAATACTCTAGCGGACAGAAGTCAGTATGCCGATATATAAATTTTACTTGAATAATAATAAAACTAGTTCGATGAACGCCTGATATTGACAAGTTTCTGTTCAAGTGTGAGGAGGATGGAGTATTTTATACAGATAGACAAACTAAGCCGGTTAAATCGACTCGACTAAGGTTGATTAGGAATATATATACTTTTCTGCAATGCGTTACGAACTTAACGATAAAAATATAATAACCTCTGTAATAATCAAAGTGTAAAAAGTGAATATATTTGTGAACAAATTGAAAAGAAAAACACAAAATCTACGTTCCTCTCTCACATCCACCTCCTCTCCATCTCTCTCTCTGTCTCTCTCCCTCTCTCTTCTGCCAGCATGCTATATAGACATAGATGAAAATGACGATGATCCGAATGATCAACTAGATGAATCGAAGCGCGTCTATTCCCGTTGGTCCGAGCTGCCCAATCTGGTGCTTGAGGACATATTCACATATCTAACCCCCAAGGAACGTTACTATGCCAGTCTGGTAGGTAAGATCTATGTGGAACTGATAGATTATCTGACTGTTTCTCTCTCTCTGTCTCCAGGTTTGCCGGCAATGGTATAGTGCCTTTTATTTACCCACCGTTTGGAATAATTTTGTGGTCGATGATCGTACTCTGACGCGTCAAAAGTACAACTACTACTCGGGCTGGCAATACTGTTTGGATCATATGCGAACACAGAATTGTCTGGCGCGCATCGGCAGACATTTGAGAGGCATCGAGTTTCGACCCTGGCATAGCTTCAATAACATCTATCAGTTTATGACAGTGCTCTCGTGGAGCATGGATAAGGTAAGCAAAAGATCTTAGACTGTTGACAATCTCAGATGAGAACGATCAGTTAGAATCTGTAAGAAGTAATACTTGCCCATAGAGATATATCTATATTCATAGAGCTCTATTTATATTCATACTGTTGCGTCTATACTTATATATAGAGAGTCATATCTGTAAAGTCTTTGTTGATCACAGTTTGAACTCATTTGTCATGACTCATTATCATCGCTGCACCATTTTTGGATGCTTAACAAACGCTTCACAAAAATGATGATTAATAATCGTTGGAAGTTTAAGTAGTACATAGATTGGAGCACAGTAGGATTTCATAGGGCATCCTAGACTATTCTATTGTTTGTATTAAGCAACTCCTAACAGATAGCACTCAATAAATCCCTTGCCATCTTTCTAGGGATTGGAACACAATCCTCAGCGTGAGTTGGTGGGCATGGGTCAACGCATACGCTCACTGGTCTATCATTTTCCCTGCAACATGTCCCAGCGCAACGATCCCGAAGGCATCAAGCTCTTTGGCACCGGGGGTCAACTGCTGAAGGGGCTAAAGGAGCTAATGCTGCGTTTGAGTGATTTGCATACATTGAAGTTGATTGATTTTGTACTGGAACGCTTTGAGGCGAATCATTTGCTAGACGAAGTCGTGTGCAGCTGTTGCACCAAGATGCGTGTCCTCAATCTGGTGAACGTGACCACAACACATTGCCCCATTATGCATGTGGGTCTGTTTCTCAATCTGCAGGTGAGTAAGCTGGCAATTGAACTTGGAACTTTACTAATCACCCATGCCCACCAATAGGTGTTGACTATATCGCCACAAAATATAGATGATGATGTGATATCCTTGCTGGCGGACACAAAATTGCGACATTTGCATTTGCTGCAAAACTGTTATACGCCCAATCATCTCAGCATTAGCGCCTGTGGCGTCAAAGCCTGGCGAAGTCTCAAAGCGACGAATCCACGTCTGAGAGTCCATCTGCGCGTGGAGAATCTGGTCGATGGTGAGGTGGTGCTGCAGCCAGAGGCACCGGTGCACAGCATCACGTATTGGGCACCACAGGCGCGTATTCGCACCGATCTGCTCATCCGCATGCTGGATCACTACAAGAACAGTCTGGCCATCTATGGCCACGAGCTGTTGCCCCGCTTCAGCAGTCCCAAATCCTTTGACAATCGCATTGACAGTCTTCTACTGATGATGTGCCGGCAGTGCTTCAATCTGGATACACTGGTACTTATATATAAATATATATATTTTTTATATATACTTATGTAAATGCATCTATTAACACCTTTTGGTTTGTCCTCAGATCATCCGTGAAAAGGTGTCCACATCGACACTGTTGTTGGTGGCGCGCACCGCAAAGAATCTGCAACAGTTGCACGTGCGTCGCTTCGCTGTCATCTTGCGCTGTGACTGGCCCCGGCATCCGGAGTGGACTGATGAGTTCCATTTGTGGCTGAGGCGCAACTCGCGCTCCTACGAGGCGGTTGAGCGTGAAATCTCACAGATATTGGGCTATAATTGGCATTTGCTCAGCGATCGTGATTTCAAGCAACTTACGATCAATCTAAAGGCGGGTGCGTAAAAGCCACGCCTACTTTCTGTACTGCGACTGCGACGGCGACTTGTGATAAACGGTGTAGAGCTTTATAATTTGTTGAAATTTTGCTTTGCCAAAATAAAGCAAATATTTATTCAATTAATTATTGCTTTTTTTGGGGGGGAAAAACATTCTTTAAATTAGCTGCTAATTTTTTTGGAGAAATTTCTTGCACTTGCTGCAGAACCTATAAAAAGTGATCTTGATTTTGAACGCTGCTCAGTTCATTCACACATCTCGCGTGGAATCATGAAAGTCTTGTTAGCTGTTGTGGCGCTTATCGGCCTTTTAATGGGTCAACTTGAAGCTAAGCCGATTTTCATCAGCGGTGGAATACCTCTGTCTATCCCAATAGGTATATCGTCGCCCTATTATGGATCGTCATCTCCTTATGGTCATCATCATCATGATCATTACTATTCGTCGCCGTACAGTGGCTACCAACAGTTTTCGCCCTACAGCAGCTATCATCACTATTCACCCTACAGAAGCCCATATTTTGGTGGCTATTCTCCGATCTATTATTAGGTCACTGCACTTTTGTGAAAACTGTCAAACTAGTCAAAATAAAGTCGAAAAATCTCTTTCAAGAACAAATCATAAATTGCGTTTCAGTTTCACGTCGTGAGTTGATTGTTTATTTGTGCGCGAAATTGTTTAAATAAGCGGAAGAGGAACGCAGAGACGCTGCATATTGTGGCATCATAAATAAATAAACAAATGAGGCAATACAATATAACGTATTTGTTATGTTTATATTGTTACATATAGCACCTGCAAAGTGCTTTTGAATTGTTTAGATTTATTTTTAATTATATGTCCACGATAAGGCTATAAGCTTTTAAATATAGCAAAATCATAATCAATTTTTTTAATCATGACATACAACATATATCTATATGTCAATCACAATCATTCACAAATTCTTCAGTTGAGTAGCTCTTAAAAAGGATAAAATTGTTCTGCAGAAGCAGTTGTTGGGTTTGAAACTTGACTAACCACGTACAAGTTCTATTCAACTGTCTTCTTTAGTACAGCGACAGTTAGCGAATTCAGCAGCCAAAACTTGAGGCTAAGCTTTTAGCACAAAAAAGCTTAAATCGGCTCTCGCAAACACCTCTATTTTTAACGCAACGACCTTGAAGAGAGAGCAACAGCAACAACAACAACAACAACAACAAGCTGCGAATCAATGCAGCCGCTTGCAGAGTGCAAACCGCATCAAATTCAATGTCAGTGTCAAATGAGCTTTTGCTGTGAGAGTATTTGTTGCATACATTTAGGCTGTCACATTACGTATACGCCACCGAGCAATTGCAAATAAATATATTTAGAAATAAATTCAAATCGTTAACATATATATATACCAGATCTGCGAAAACTAAGTCAATATGCTCGCGAGCATATCAACGTGGAAATGAGACTAAAAATTGGTGTAAAAAATAAGAAGAATTTTTGTGAGCAAACTGTTGCTATTGCTGTTTGTTGTTTGAGGGGCCAGTTTTGTGGGTGACAGTGAAGGCGCCGCATGCCAAATTTTGATCATGACCGCGTAAAAACAAACTAAATACAGCTGACTATATATATATATATATATATAGATAGATATAAAACCAAAACAAAGAAACAATCAAAATATCTATCAGTATCAATTAAGTTGATGAAAAATTGTGTAACTCGAACGCCTTGAAATGAATAAAACCATATTGCACTGGAGCTATTTAAACTTTAAGGATGTGCCGATGGACCTGTTCCTCTACGAGGACCTGGAGGAGGTATATCTGAAAGAGAACTATATATCTGTCATACCCAAATGGCTGCTCAATATTACCACACTCAAGTTCATTCATTTGGCTGGCAATAATCTGACCGAACTGCCTGTGGACATATATTTGCTGGAGAATCTGGAATTTCTGGATGTGTCCAACAACGAGTTGCGGGAACTGCCCAAAACATTGGGTCTCCTGCTCAGTCTGCAACAGCTGAACGTGAGTGGCAATCAGCTGTGCGAGCTGCCAGTGGGTAAGTGATAGATACACTTTCATTTTGGCATCAATTTGATATTTTCCTCCATTCAGAGCTGAACACCTTGCGCAATTTGGAGCATCTGAACATTGCCAAAAATCAATTTCGACGACTGCCCCTGCAGCTCAGCGAATGTGTGCGTCTCAACGAGCTCAATGTGAGCGACAATGAGGCACTGCTGCATCTGCCCGAGCGCATCTCCAATTTACCCATGCTGCAATCTCTTGCCGCAGATCGTGAGTAAACCAGAGAGAGAGACAGAGAAAGAGTGAGAGCGAGGAGAGAGTAACTTCTGATTTATGTTGCAGGCTGTGCTCTCATTTATCTGCCGGCTGCACTCTCCAAGTTTATGAACCATGTGCGCATCTTTCACAACACCTCCGTCAATTATATACCCATGGTCTACGAGCGCTTCTATCAGAATTTCTACGATAATCGGCAAAAAATTACGCCCATGTGAGTTGAGAATGGGTTGTACGGCAAGTTGTCTTTCAATAAACTTTCCTACCTTCTCACTTCCCCCCTCCCCAGTTCCATTCGCAAGAAGGGTCTGTTTTGGGTGCGTGAACTGGAGACGCAACAGCGTCTGCTGCTGCCCGTTGGCACACGTAAAGTATTTGCTGTGCCCTCACCGGAGAATCAGGTCACTCTCTACGATGACTGTTTGCATGCGATACAAACTATGAACCGGCAGGTGCCTGTCTATGAGAATGCTGCACTGCATCGCCTGCTGCCCGAACCCTATATGAGTTCGCACATCAACAATGGACCCATTGCACGCTGCACGACCACCAACTGCTCCAGTTGCCTCTATACAACCTACTACTTTATGGTCGTCAAGCGGTGAGCTGAAGAATCTTAATATTATTTCTGTTCTGCTCAACATTTTGCTAATATCCCACAAGTTGAATCTTTAAGCTTCTTAAGACTAGAATGAATCATGATCAAGATTTTTAAAGATTTGTTTAAAGAATTGTTTAAAGAATATGGCTTAGATCGTGGATAGTTAAATCACCCTTTCATTCCTGGTTCAAACTAATATTAAAAACAGTTCTTCATAGAATAAATCCACTAAGGCCTGCTTAAACTAATGTTAAATATGAAAATCAGTTAATGAAAGACACTAATTGATTCCATTTTCCAAGGGATACAATATAATTATAATCAAAACTTATCCCTTACCCATGATTTATGATATTATTTATATATAATATTTCTCACTTACCCCGCTAATCCATTGGCTGATCTTCAAACGATTATTAATCCATATTTATCCTTATTTGCAGACGTGGCAGCGCTTCCAAACAGCTTTTCACTTGCAACTTTTGTACACTAATTTGCGCATTTCAATGGCTTTCGAGTAATGCGAAAAAATACTATCAACTCAATTGGAAAGTTTCCGAATATGATGACAATGATGACGATGATCGTGGTGTTGGTGATAATGATTAGAACATTGAGTTATTTGTAATGTGATCCTTGCAACTGTTTGTACAAAATGAAAAAAACAATTTGCATTGTTTTGAATTAGTCGCTAGTTTTATAAATGTTATTTAAACGCTTAAATATAATTTAAACGCTTAAATCTAATTTGAGCCCGTCGATTTGAAGTTTCCCAAAAGCCAAAGACATAATAAATAATATTTTTAGAAGCTAGTAAATTAAATAAAAAAATATTGTATTTTCAAATTTAAATGCAAAATTAATCTAGAAAACAAATACTTTTCAAGCTGATACACAACAAGAAAATCATTTCAGGGTATGAAAAGCATTTAACATGAATTTAAACTTTTCTCATAAGAAAAATCGAAAGTTGTATTTTGAAATGCAAAACTTTTTTAGAGAACAAGCTCTGCTCAAAATACCACATGGAAATCGGTTCAATTTTATGCAGTTATGATAAATTGAAGCATTTACTTTGAATTTTTCATTTGTATAACAAAACCTGTAATGAAATTTTTTTAAACATTCCACAAACTGCCTCTCATCATGCAAACCCCCTAGAAGAGGGCGACTTTTGAGACAGCCACCTTCGCTACCACCGCTAGCTGCTACCAGTTGCTGCCACTGCCACTGCTGCTGTTGCTGCCATGGAGAAACTTTGGGCATTGCCATAGAGCTGTTTGTTCCATTTATCGAACAGCGAAAATGTCGAAGCAGTTGCTCAGCAAACTCAGAATCGAGTACCACACAATATTTTTGGAAATTTGCAACGAAATTTGGCAAGAACCATTTTCAAAATTTCAAAGTGTATTTAAAAAATATATTTAAATTTACTGTTACAAAATGCTGCGACTGCCGGGAATGCCGCTGCTGCCAGGTGCACAATTCTACGATGTGAGTAGTCCCAAAACTATTTAAGATGCCAAGTTGAAATGCCTCCCTGCCTCTCCTTCTGCCTTTCCAGTACAGCAAACATCGACATCCTCGGAAACAGACGCTGATGCACTACCAGGGCATACATATGCTCTCGGATCGCCGCGAACCGGAGCTGGTGGAGCCCAATGGACCGCTGGTGGATCCCAAGTGTGCTCCAGTGTCGGCGGAATTGGGCGCACTGTGGGCGCCCAAGATGAGCATTAAGCTGCCGCCGTGGCTGGCGTACGATAAGCAGGTGCTGTGCTTCAATGCGTACTTCAAGGAGCCACTAACCGAGATCTATCATGCACCGTATCAGGTGCGCAAGGTGAAGATCTATTTCTATCTGGAAGATGGCACCATGCAGATAACGGAGCCCAAAGTGGAGAACTCGGGCATACCACAAGGCTGCCTTGTGCACCGCCAGCGTATTCCTAAGGCACCGCCAAATGAACGCGAATTTCTGTCCGTATTCGATTTGAATGTGGACACCAATGTGCAGATCTTCGACAGGGATTATCACATCAGTGGCTGTGACGTGTTCACCAGACAGTTCCTCAGTCGTGCCGGCATTTCGGTGCCAGTTGCACTCCTCGAGCCCAAGTAGCTAATCCAATCTAGGCCCGTCTGCAGCGGATATTAATAAAGCTTTCTTTCTCACTGGCTTCCCTCTCAGCGATCCGACGACGGAGCTGCGCAAGCGTTCCGCCATCAAGCAGACACCTCGCCCGAGTACGGGCGCCCTGCCCAAGCGACATTCCTTTGCCCAGTTTCTGGAGTTCGATAGACGGGTGCTCAAGTTCCAGGGCTATTGGAATGATTGTTCCGAGTATGGTGATGTACGCCGCTTGGACATATGCTATTATCTGGCCGATGATACCATAGACATTAAGGAGAAATTTCCACGAAATTCGGGTCGCGAGGGTCCCAGCACATTCCTGAAGCGCGCCAAGCTGCCCAAGGAGTTTACGGGTCTGGCACTGCCCGGCCAGCAAACATCCGTAACCCTACTCAATGTGCTGGGCTCCAGCATGCGTGATGTGCGCTATGTGGCCGATCCTCTGAATACGGGACAGAAACAGGTGCAATACTACACCGATCAGGATTTACAAATTGGTGCCGTTTTGAATGTGTTTGGACGCGATGTGGTCCTGACCAGCTGCGATCAGTTCACCCAACACTATTACAGAGAAAAGGTGAGTTGTGGATGTGGGTGTCTCAAGGATAACATTTGATAAGCCCTGGCATCTTCTACAAGTATCTTTTTGAATATTAGAAATGATAGTTCAACGACAACTAAAATCTAATTTAAAAGACGATCCACAAAATTGCAATATTTGTTAGAAAGAATATTGCATTTTTTTGCATTCTTAATAATAGAATATATTTATAAGAAATTGAACTTACCATTTATTGTTATTCTTAGTATGGCATTCAGAACTTTACACCGCAAGCGCTGCCGGAACGCAGCGATGAGCGTCCTTACCACCAGGGCCAGGTGCGTCGCCTGCCGCCCTACAATGGCTGGGGCAGCTACGAGGACTCGGAGGGCAACTGCATCACAGTGGAGCCGAAAGCGCCGCAGGCGGACTTCAAGAAGCTTATGAAATACGATGGCTGCATTCTGCGCTTCGGTGCCAAGCTAATGTCCATCATAAAGGAGAACTGCGAGCGTAGCTTTGTGATCAGTTATTATCTGGCTGATGACACGGTTCAAATTTATGAGGTGGCGCGACGAAACTCGGGATTTATGGGCGGGGAGTTCTTGAAAAGAGCACGTGTAGCGCTGCCCGGACAGGAGAAGTTTAGCTCGGCCAGGCCGGAGTATTATCGTGCCAATGATTTCTATATAGGTTCCCGTTTGAATCTCAAGGATCACATATTCCACATCATATCGGCAGATGAGTTCACGCTGCTCTACATGGAACAGCATCCCAATGAGGTGAGGAATTTGAATCGAATTTTTGATCATTGACATCTTTAGTCACTTATCAATTTGATCTTCAGTTTCCTGTGGCCGACATACGCTCGATCATGCAACGGATACGCGATGCAGTGCGTCCGCAGTATAAGCAGTTTGTGCTGCGCTGCAAGCCGCATGCTGATCTGGGCGATGGCACCACCATTAGCTATGAGACACTCAAAACCACACTGCTCTCGTATCTTGGCAAGGATGCGTTGCAGCATCATGAGATTGTCACCGTTTGCCGTTACTTCTCGGCGGAACAGATGCCGCCGCCCAGCTGCGATAGGAATCATGTGCGTGCCGCTGCTCAACTGGAACTGAAACGTGCACTGTGGAACAGCGTGGAGGAGCTAGTGGAGCACTTGAGTCACATTAATCCCACGTGCAAGCCGTTCATCAAAGAGTCACAAGTGCGATCCACGCTGCGTGGCTGTCGACTGCCGTTTAGTCTGGAACTGGTGGAGGATATACTGCAGGTGTTGCAACGCAATGCACAGGGAGAGATTGAGGTGCGCGATGTGCTGGGCTTCTTCAACATGAGTGCGGATCAGGTGCCGGATATAGCGCCGCTTAACATCGCCTTCGAGTTGTGCCCCAAGTTGCCGTTTCTGCACAAGGGTCGTCTGGTGGATTTCAATTGGTTCCTGCACTACCTGGGCCTCGAGGAGGAGCTGGTGCGCGCCAATCATTGATCACATTTCGAAAAGCTAATAACATTTGTCACCTAATTACAGTTTGTCCGATTAATACATTAATTAATATAAAACACACGACATTTTTTTTTTGCCTATTTAAATATGTATCTCGAGCACAGAAAAAAGCTTTGCCGAGTTCTTGTTTTATAGTTATACAGAATATTTGCGTTTCAAATTCTACAATCGTTGGCTTTATATAAAAAAACGTGGCATTGTGTGTATGTTGTGTGTGTTGTGTGTGTTTAAGTGTCGTGTGTATATACAAAGACAATATCGTGACAAATGCATTGGAAAATTCATTTGGGAATGCCGCCGAACTTTATGCTTAAAAACTAATTGTAAACGTTGTTGCTGCTTATATCAAAAAAAGACAAGTCAAGCCGATTCACACAAATTACAGTTTGGACTCGGTCAGCCAGTTGAAGGATTGCGGCTTGCGATCTGACGATGGACTTATTGCCACATTTATGATTGTGGGTCGATCCGTTAGTCGATTGGCGGCCTTAACGGCCATTTGCAATTGCTCGATTTCGGTGCAGAAATAGCCATGCATACCAAACATTTTCATCATCTCCTCGTAGCGCACCTGAACGCCCAACGCCGATGGTGGTGTGCTGAAAGTCAACAAAAAAATAAACATGATAAGATTAGAGCGATTAGTGCCAACGTTTGAGTTGTGATAAGATTTAGTTATTACATTTGCGTAAGATCACCATCGCTGCGTATGGCCTCAAATGTGTCCTTATCGAAGCCGCCATAGATGCCATTATTGTTCACAATCACAATGGTGATGGGCAGCTTGTAGCGCACCATTGTTTCAATTTCCATGCCCGAGAAGCCAAAGGCACTGTCTCCCTCCACGCAGAGTACCCGTTTGCCGGGCGCAAAGTCACGACAATAGAGTGCAGCGGCTATAGCGAAGCCTGGTCCAACGCCCATGGTGCCAAAGGTGCCGGCGTCGAGACGATGTCGCGGCAGCTCATTCAACAGCATGGAGCGACCAATGTCCATGGTATTGGCGCCCTCACTAACGATGATCGTGTCGCGTGGTAGCAGCTCGCGCAGATGATGGAAGACTGCATAGTAGTTGAGCGGCGTCGTTGTATTCAGGGACATCTGGGCGACAGTATCGCGATTATTTTGGCATTTAGCGGCCAACTGTTTCCACCAGGCCTGCTCGTAGCCAAAACGGAAATTCACAGCGTTCATCTGCTCGAACAGCTGCTCGGCAAAGGGCCGAATATCGGACTGAATGGCCACCGATGCGACAACCGAATTGTGCAGCTCCTCGGGACAAATGTCAACCTGAATGAATTTCACATCCTTATCGTAGCGAGGCGCGCGTCCAAAGTGCAATATCCAATTGAGTCGGGCGCCGAACAACAAGACCACATCCGCCTGCTGCAGCGCCAAGGTGCGTGCCGAGGAGACACACTGCGCCGCCGAGTCGGGGACGACGCCCTTGCCCATGGGTGTGGGCAGAAACGGTAGATTTGTGTTATCAATGAAATGGCGCAATGTATTCTCGGCATGAGCATAGGCAGCACCCTTGCCAATAATGATCAGGGGACGCTTGGCCTGGCGCAGCAGTTGTGCGGCACGGATAACATCATCATGTGGCGGATAGGCCAGTGGAGCAACGGGATGCGGCAGTGCTTTGTAGATGCGCGACTCTTCCGCTTTCGATTGCAGTATGTTGCCTGGGAAATCCAAATAGGCAACGCCAGGACGACCATAAGTCGTATAACGTACCGCCTTCTCCACGTGCAACGGTATCAGAGCAGCAGTGGGCGGACGTGCTGCATATTTGCAATAGGGACGCGACAGCTCCACCTGCGGGCACTCCTGAAAGCCACCGATTCCCTCATGATCTTGATTCGTGGCCCCACCAATCACAATCAGTGGCCAGCAATTGACCTGAGCGTTGGCCATGCCACCTACAAATTGAATAATAATTAAATAAAGACTAAAAACGAGTATATTATATAGAATGCGCACCCGTAACGTGCAGCAAACCTGGCCCGGAGACAACCAGACAGACGCCCGGTTTCCCCGTTAGGTAGCCAATGGCCTGGGCGGCATAGCAGGCCGCCTGCTCGTTCCTCATGCCAATGTACTTGAGGCCGGCCGCCTGGAAGGCCATCGACAGCTCAATAACGGGTATTCCAATGATGCCAAACACATACTCCACGCCCTGAAATTGCCAATAAGTATCAATTTTTAATGATAACAATACCAAACATTTACAATACCAATATCTATTTGTGGCACAACCATTACACTGCTTATAATAACCATTTTTAACCAAACCGAATTAGAATACTTGGTTTTTTTTTGCGTACTATTCAAATAATGACTTGCCAACGTGAACCGAAACAAATACAACAAATCCAGTTTATAGCTTAAGGTTATAATAAACTCTATTTCATTACCCTACTGTACAACAATAAAAAAATATTGTTAACCAAACAAAATTAGAAGACTTTGCATCTTTTTTTGTACAATTAAAATAATGACATGCCAACGTGAACTAAATTATGTGTACAAAATGTATTCAACAAATTCAGTTTACATTTCTTGCTTAGAATAAGCACTGCTTTATTACCCAGCAGCGGATTGCGGCTGTAACACTAATCAGAATGTAAAAGCTTAAAGTTCAATTGGGGCAAATACGATGTTATTCAAAATAATTCCCATTGGAACCTCTGCGAATCTGGCCATTGATTCTAATCAGGTGCTAAACTCGATTAATTTACTGCTTAATTCGTGGTGGATAATGTTTTAAATACCTATAGAAACTTTGAACATAGCTGCACTATCAAGATCCCCCCATATCTGGAGCACCGGCTAGCAACAACAACAACAGCAAACAAGTAATAACATTGCTTTTGGCCATTCATTTTGCAAGTGATTTTTGAACTTTGTACAAAAAGAAAAAAAAAAAGCTTGCGGAAGATAAGCAACGAGGCCTTGCTGCCGTTAAATTCACAGTTAAACGCACTTAACAATTCTGCTTTGCACACATGTTTACATGCAAGAAATGCATACAAAAGAAAGAGCGACACAATGGCAAAGACACAAAGTGCTGGATAATAATGGCGTCTCGATTAGCTTACCTGTTGCTTCAACGATTCCGCAATAATTTGCACCGCTTCAACTTCAGTCATTTTCACGTTGTGTATTGTTCTAAATATATAAAGTAATGTACGCTAATGCGTTTCTACTGCGCTTATAAATAAATAAAGTTTACTTTGCCAAAGCAGAGTTGCTTTACGTTAGCAAACGCGTCTGAGTGTGTGTGCGTTGCAGACAAGACTGTAACACTGTGCTGAACAGCTGTTAATTAACAGCAAACGTAACTGGTTATACTCAAAATGGATATGTTATTGGGCAACAATATTAGCGTTGGTCACACTCTTACTATTGGTCGCTCTCTTGGCGATTATTACTCGATTGTTGGGCGCGCTAAATTTGATTTATTAATTTAACAACATAATTTCTTAGTATGACACATACTACTGAAGAGTAGAGCACTTTTACAACAATGATAATTAATTGCAATATTATTAATAGCAGCAAGGGTGTTTATTATATAGATAAGTATTGATAATGATGTAAATTACTTGCGTAAGCATATTGCGGTTTCAGTTTCGAGTACTTGGCAAATATTTTGAAACATTTTTTTCACAACGCTTCTTTTTTTTCCTCAATATTATATTTTTAGAAAGCTCTTTGAGACATCATTGCTACATAGGCTCACGGCCGTGATGTTTTTTTTAAATTCATTCCATTGATCAACAACAAAAAAAACGAGGTCTGCAGTTCTGCATTTTGATTAACGCTTAACTAATTGTTGTGTCAATTTTGGGGTTTTTTGCTTGAGTGCGCAAAAAAAAATTAACGACTGCGGAGACAACCAGTTCGAGTGTAACCCCCCTAACAAAAAAAAAGTAAATAAAAAAACTAAGGTCGATGACAATTTGTAAACGTTTTATGGGGCTCTGTACAAATACCGGTTTAAATGGTCAACAAGATTCCAAAGAGCGATCTAATCTGAACTTGAAAGAGTTTTCCCAATAAAATAAATTGTGCTTTTCTTTTTCTTAATATATAAAGGTCATTTCCTTATAACTTTATTCAAACAAAGTTACATAATCAGTGAGTGAATATTTTATAAAAAAAACTATATCATTTTCAAAACAATAAATACACAGCATTAACTTTAATAGGACTCGGTATTAATGCAACTCCAGCTTGCAGCTTTGTTGCAAGAATATAGTCGCATTAACACACACATATATATATATATATATATATATATATATATAGACGAACGTATGTCATAATTGGCATATGGCATTAGTAATATTAACAACAACATCACAGCAAATACAAATTACAATTTTGTATTGATAACATCGTCGAGGGGTTCCTTGGTCGCCACCTCATTCCACTTCTGTATCTTGCCAGATCCAAAGATCCAGAAGAATATCGCTGGCAAAATGTAGGCCAAAGCCCCAATTATAAATATCCAGAACCACTCATCGATGGTGTTCTATGGGAATTACAAAGAAAATTAATTAATGATTATGTTTGCTTACTTGATTTATGTTTTTTTTTTACGCACATTTTTCTTGGTAAATGCGGCCACAATTAGGGGTGAAAAGATGCCGGGCGTGGTGCCCAAGCAATTGATAATTCCATACATGGTGCCCGCAAAGTTCGGCGCCAGATCCTGTGAGTTGGCCAAATTGGTAGAGGTTGCAGCTCCATTGAAGCCCAGCGAGATTGTCATTATGGCCACACACACATAAGGATCGCGACCAACACACGCCAATATTATCAGCATAATGCCGGGCAAGATGTGAGCTGCAAATGCAAAACAAATTAAATTAAACAAGAGACTTCAATTAAGATTCGAGTTTTACTTACAAGGCACGCAGAATACTTTGCGTGTAAGCGTCACTGTCCACCAGCCCTTGCGACGAATCCAATCCGCCACGGAGCCAAAACCAAAGGCAGCAATGAGACGCGCAATGTGCGGCAAGCTGGAGAGTATTCCAGCCGAGGATAGATTGAAGCCCAGCACCTCGCTCAAGAATTTCGGCGTCGCCGTAATCAGGAAGAACAATCCCCACATGCTGCCATAATGCAGCAGTGTCAGTGCCCAGAATGGCATCGAAACAATGAGCTGCTTGTATGGCGGCCATTTCTGGAGAGGCACAACAATTAGTTTAATATTTAATGCAGCCAGCCATTTGTAGCAAACTTACCGCCTTGTTGCCGATTGTGTCGCCCAGACTCGTCTCAATGTATTCGCGCTCCTTGAGGCTAATGGTGCCATGCTGTGCCGGCGTATCGGTTACCAGATAGAACCACGCACCGACTACAATAACCACAAAGACGGCAACCAAATAGTATGCCCAAACCCAGCCCATATTCTCGATGATGACGCCACACAGGGGCCAAGTGATCACGGTGCCAAATGTGCCACCCATCAATGAGGCAACAAATTTGCCCTTCTCATCGGGCGGTGACCATTTCGAGACCAAATTGTGACAGCAAGGATAAACGACACCAGAGACAAGGCCAAGCAGGACGCGCAAAACAAATACCGCATATTTACCCCAGGAGGCGGCGAGCGGGGTAAATGCGGTCAAAATTGCACCCAAGAGGCAACTATAACCAGCCACATTGCGTCCACCAAACATTTCGGCGAGTGTGCCTCCTGGCAATGAGGTGACCATGTAGCCATAGAAATAACCACCCAGCAGCAAAGCCTGATCCTGTTGCGTCCATTCATAGCGTGGACCAAACTGTAAAGAGGAAACAGGCAATAAAATAGATAGATATTATTATGTTTCTCAATTTAAATTTCGTCTTTTCCCTTATATTTGTGTAACAAGGATGGCAACGCTATGTGGAAGTTCATAGCAGTCAGCTAGAGAGCGTTAGCAAGGATTGCTTAGAGTTGCCAGACTGTGCCAAAGAGTCGATCAGTAGTCGTGAAATGTGAAATAGTCGACGATTTTTAAGTTTCCAATCTAGGAGACTTGACTTAATCAGACTATACACTTATAAGTTCACGCATAAGCTATTAATATATTTAGAAGTGAGTAGGTGGACTCATCGAGATACTCACATCATCCTCCTCGATGAGTGTTCCGTTCTCATAGCGGTTCGTAACCATGGCAATAATGTTGATTGACAGATTGACGCGCATCATATAATTAATGAGACACATCATAAACAACATGATGCCCACATTGATGCGCTTCGGCACATAAACTGCAAAAAACCAAAAAAAAAAAAAACAAATAGAAATCAATTATATAATTTTTAATTTAATAGGAATTATTGTGAATAAAGCAATTATTTATAGATGTCTATTTTCTGCTAGCTTTGTAGCACTTAGCGCAATTATCGCCGAATCTGAGATCTGTCAACTGGAACTCTGCCAATATTTAGCATTTTGTGGAATCGGGGCCCGTCCAGCGACAGTCGCCATTTGTCAGCAGGTGTTTAATGAACGGCGCACGCGTAACTTTCAATATTTAATTATACCGTTTTTTTGGGGGAATTTATTTGCTGACGCATTACAGCAAAATCACGTGAGATTTATTTACTTCGCCTAGTTTGTTTTATTTTTCTTATTTTTTGCTTAATACATAAATATACTTACAGCCAGGTATAACAGCCATTTTGCTAGCTTGTTGCTCAGCCGCTCGTCAAAGTCAACTGAAAGAAGTTAACGGGAAACAGTTAAAGACTTTATTATTATTATGCATATTGCAACTGGTACAAGTGGCACTCTAATTGTATTCAATTCGAATAAGTGCATATTCGGAATCGTTAAATAAGATGGCGGAGTTATTTTGAGTCAGCTTATTTCGTATACAGGTTTTTTCCAGCTGGGAGTTCACCAATCTTATTACCAGTGCTTACTTAAGCGTGTTGAATTTCGGAAAATTGCATATCAGTGGGAAATTTTATAATAATAATATGTTTAATGTCATTCGCTTTTCTAAATTTTGAAATATCTTAATAGAGCAATTTTACAAAATTGTTCAAATTTCAATACATATATAATTACATAGATTGGGTATTCGCACAAGCTTTGAATAGTTGCGAACGATGAATATGATTTAAATGCTGAAATGCGAATGCACAAGTCAGATTTGCGGTAGAATTATTTATAGCACAAATTGCAAATGTAAAAGGTATATAAATAAATTCTACATGATTTAGCGATTGTCAATCTCGAAGAGTGATTGCAAAACCCCGATTTCATAATTTTGACTTGCATTAACTTGTTTAATATATACACAAAACACTATTTCCCGTCTTGGCAGATGAAGGGAATTTCGAGTCAAGTTTAGAAAATGTTTGCTTAACATTTACTACTACTACAATTTCTGACAATGATTAAATATATAATGTAGGTATGTATATGGCTTATACATATATAATTTGACCAACTGTTGAGGCACGTTCTCCGTTAGCAGTTTTGGCAACGCACGTGAGCGGCATTTAAGCCAAATTGTGTTTCGATCATGACAAATGTCAATACCAAAAATACAAAACGAAAAATCATTTTAATGCACTTTTTATTTAAGTGTTTTGATTTATAGTAAGTACAGATCGGCTATCATTGGCTGTCATTGTTGGCGGCAGCAGGCAGTCTTTTGATAAGGTAATTACTCCATAACACGCCACACAAATTTATCAAATTGTTCAGATGCCAACACACAAAACTAGCATTTGTGCAACAACAGCTTTAGTTTTGGGAGAATGCAATTGTAAAATGAAGCACTTGACGACTGTTATATATCGATATAGTATACAAATATATATATATATATATATATATATATGTATATATATATATATAAATAAATATGTACAACTGCAAATAACGCCCCTGGCACGTCGAAACAGTATATTGGATTCCATTTGGACAGCTGTTTGAAAGCCATTCACGATATTCAATATATTGCACAGACAGTTTGTAGTCTCGCCTCAATTCGACAGACTTAGATAAGGCAGTTAGCCAGTTATATTTTTAGTACTCACGAAAATAATATAAATAATATACTTATCGACTAATTCATATCGGGTTTAAGAAAAATATACGTCCGGTTAAGGAAAGCATAGATTAGATGAAGATTAATTTACTTAACAACAAAATCAAAGTATGATTCAGACAATCTGCAGTAGGTTTTCTTGCTCCACTTTACCTAATTCAAAGTACATTTCAAAAACAAACCTACTAAATCTAAGCATATATTTATGATTGGATTTACGCTGCTTTCTTAATTTATGATATAGTCCTTCCACAGTTACTTTTTAAACGTGGAAAAATCTCAGCTGGCCAAAAAGATAATTTACAATATCTAATGATCCATGACTAAAAAAAAAGAACACTAATCGCTAATAGATTGCAGCTTGCCATTAAATCATTCGAAACCGACTAGTATTATGACTATGTAGACATTATCATACTTGACTCGTGTTCCAAGAACAAAACTCATTTGTATGAAGTAGGCTCATAAACAAGTCTTAGTGGTGATAAGCAATCGTATTTTGGTTTTTCCAGATTTCTCAATGAACGGTAGAAATCCAAAGCAAATAAAATAAAAAAATTAATAGAGCTACAATCAAACATTATATTAGCTAGACATATAAAGTATATAATTATTATGCCAAAGTTCGCAAACAAAATAACCATTACCTCAATAAATTATTAACACAATGTTTGTTTTTGTTTGTGGTTGTGATTAACTCGATCTTCCCCATACGTGACATGCATGAGCATTTAATAGTTGAATGTACAAAAAAAGAGCACTTTGGATAAGGTAATAAAGAAATGCCATTAAAGAAAGATATCCAATGGGCAGGCAAATCGCGAAAGATTGATTCATTTTAATTAAACTTTGAGTCAGATATCAATTGCAGAACATCAGTAAAGTTAGTATGAAGTGCATAGTATAATTAATTAGCCAAACTGCGATAACACAATTAACGCACTTAAGAACTACGAGGAGATTACTATCTTGTTTATATACTAAAAGTTCTCTTTAAGTGGCGGGACAAAAGCGAACAAACTTTGCAACAAAACATATTTGGCTTTTGTAACAGGAAGTCTAAAGTACTTTTATCTTTCAAATTCAAAATTATTATTATTTGTTTTTGAAGATTATCTTGCATCCTGTTTAAGTTAAGCGAAAAAGATATCGCATCATTTAAGGAAATTGTATATGAAAATAATATTCTGTATCAATCTAAATCTTTAATTTGTATATATTTATTGCTTACTATTTACTCGAAATGGAGTCATTTGACTTGAATAACAAATTCTAAGGAATTTACAGCGTGAAATGCCTAATGGCAACATATAGCAAAAACACCACAAATGAGTTTGTTTAGGAAAACTTGGTAATTATATAGAATGTGTCGAATGCATTACTGCCATAGCTAATCGTACATAAATGAATATAAAAAGAAACTTCGGGAATTACTATATAACAAATAGAGTAAAGAGATCTAAAAAATATTAACGCAGCTATACATATACATACATATATATATATATATATATAATGAATATCTTTAGGTTGCGGGTGCTGTTAATTGTTCTGTTTTATGCACCTCTAATCGGGAGCGTGGCGCTTTATCAGCGTCATTTGGCATTGCGCTGGCTTTTATAAAATCAACTCAAAATTTTATGATATTATATGGGTGAGGGCAAGCAAAAACCATAATTATAAAAATATATAGACGCCTGATAAAAGGCAGATTGGCTAAATAACCCACAATATACATGCCTTAATCGTCAATTACAAAAATTGGAAATATTCTTATTGCAAATATTCGATTTTTAGGGGCCTCTAACGATTTGATTTATTATGTGGGGGGTGACTTTCGTTAGCACGATATTACAGTATGATACGTTACATAGATACGTTGGATTTGGACATCATGCACATATAACGGATTATGTGTGTATAACAAATAATATACCCGTAGCACGCGTGCTTGAAGCATTTACATGCCTTGCTAGTTTGTCTCTCCCTCTCTCTCTCTATGTCGCCCCCTCTCTCTCACTCTCTCTCTCTCTCTCTCTCTCTCTCTCTCTAACTATCTCTCTTCCTCTCTTTCTCTCAACATTTTCAGTTGTTTTGCTTTTGCTTAGATTTCTAAAGAGCGCTTCAATGTTTCGTACTGTTTTTATTTGTTATGTTTTTGTTTTGGTTTCTTTTTTTCGCCGTTGAAATTCTGCACACTTATTCAATGGCAATGAACCGTAACTCACATTGAATAAAAAAACATAAATATATAAATATCTAATACGCCTGGGTACCAGTTAGTATTAGTTATTAATATTTTAGTAGTCGTATAACCGAAGTATATAAATTAATTCCTGATCAGGAATTGTGAGCATTGGTCACGCTTGTATTTGACAGTTATTTCCATTGTAATTGCATTTTTTCACGTTCTAATTAGCTTACGAATATTTACTGTATTCAAATAATATGCTAGTAACCCACAATTACAGAGCACACAAAAAATTGCTTTGAATTTACATGTATAACTAGTGCGAACAATTATTTATGTAATTAGCAAGTTGATTCATACCAAATCAATGCAAAAAGTAGCACTTGCAAAACAAAAATTAAAAATGTAAAAATAAAAACCAAAATGATAAAACTCAAAACTTCTGACAAAAATCACCACACTAATGACACTATACCAAATTATATAAGACAGAAAAGTACATAGCGAATTCCAAACGATGTTATTTAAATGGAAATTTATTTCATTTAAAACGTGTCCAGCAACCAAACCAGTTGTCCACTTAAAATTAGACATCTTTTAAATTTGTGATTGCACTCTTCTTAACCCAAATAATAAGCGAACTGATAATGCCACAAGATATGTAATTAAAAATATTTGTGCACGTGTTATGCTAACTGCTTTGGATCTACTGGAATCTGACAACTGATTAAGCCGTTAAATTTACAATCATGCTCCATCATCCAATACAATACACATTCGCATAATGATATTAAGTTTATCGTCTCGCTTGGCACACTTTTTGTTAATACAAATAATTTATACGCAAGAAATTTTTCCATGACACGAGCTGCACAGACGAAGAGGCGAAGAGACTCTGCGACATTAAATGTTTTTATTTATGAATGTTTATTTATTTTGTTATTGTTGCTGTTGTTTTCTTTGAGTCCTTCTTTCTTCTTATTTCACCTTTCTTGGACACACTTGCACAACACACTCACAATTTTTCGATAGCCGCTTAGCACCCAATTTTGGGGAGTGTGGGAGTTGCGGGTGCCGGATTGCGGGTGCGGGAATGTTTGGACAACAACAGTTAGCCACAACAGCTACTGAGAACGCCGCGAAACGAATGAAGCTGAATCGCCAACTGCCAATGGCATATATACTTTTTAACTTACCTTACATATTTGCCCCCTCCTCAGACGACGACGACGTTTTCATAAGCAAAACTTCGGACGACGACAAAGCAGCGCGCGCAAAAAAAAAAAATAAAAAACGGTTAAAATTGTTTAAAATGTTGTTGACTGTCGGCGGTTTCAAGATTGAAGCGATGCGTCGCAACGCTCTGCTCTGCTCGCCAGCTTTTCTCTCTCTCTCTCTCCCTTTCTCTCTCTTTCTCTATTTACCGCTCTCTAGCTGCGATCGCATGCGATTATTTCACGACGAGCTATTTTTCTTTGCGACTTGACTCTGAACTAATTAACAAATTCATGCCAAGACCTAATGCGGACAGTGGTTATAAAGACAATAAAAATATTAGTAACGCCAATCTGACCAAAGTCTTAGCCGCCTTAAGACGCAGATGTCACGCCTTTTATTGCGAATTGCATATTTAGAATTATTGACTGTCCTTGCTTAGCCAATCAATCGAATTCGTGCTAAATTTTATGCCAATAAACAGACGGAATTTAACAAAGAGCACAAATTGAAAAAACTACGCTTGACAAGTGACAAACTTAGCATCAAAGTATTCGATTTCTAAATATTTACCAATCCTTGCTAATAACCAACACGCGCTCACGTGCCTAATATGATTTATTTCACCTATATCAATTTAATTGCTATTTTTGGCATGCGCATAAAATGGTAATAAAAGCGTATTAAAACTGAAAGTTTAACTAGTATATGTCGATCAGTGTAACAAACACTGATGCTGATAATCGCCAGCTTTGAAAAGGCTAATGATTCTCAAAAAATATTAGAGTCAATCTCTTACCTGTTCCAGTCATTAGCATAATATAATATATGCCATTTTGATACATAGTATTAATATTGGGTATCAAAACAAAATTAACAGCACGTCTGATGCACAAAAGTCAGGTAAAAAAAATACTGTGTTTAATTAGCACCTCTTCACAAATGTGGGCAAAATGGCAGACAATCGTTAAAATATTATATTATTTATAAATTTGTTTTTTTTTTTTATTATTGTTGCAATGTGTTTGTATTGACATGCAATTTCAACGGTTGTAATTTAAACTGTTCAGGTTTTCTCAACCGTTGCCATAATTAAAATTATGATTAGTCTTTACCTCACAAAAAAAAAAAAAACTAAAAAACTAATATATATTTTTCCTAGCCGAAGAAACTTGCAGAGTATCTCATAGCTTAGCGCTCATTGTCTAAATCATACTCATAACTCAGCGTCATCTAGGTAGGTTAGAAACCCAATCTTCAAGAACGCTTCCCTTACCAACAACACTTTGCCAAATTATATTTAATTATGATATGAACAAAGTACGAATGTCGTATAAAGATATACAATTAGTGCTCGTGACCGCAAACACTTCTCGGAGGAGCCTCTCTAAGAGCGCGCAACTGTTGTCAGATAATTAGTTTTATTGATGCATTTAGCTGCCAGTTGTAGATAAATGACGATGATTTGTGATAACCGTTGTTAATTTACGATTCGCTCATGCTATCATAGTTATCACAAATCATTTTGAATATAGACTTGTATAGATTTTTATCTATTGTAAAGTATATCCGTTTAAAGCAGTATTGACAGTATTTTATATATTTCTTCAACAATTTCTTGATTTTATTTGTTAATGATTAATTGATTGAATTTAAGAACAAAGATTTATTCTGGGCTCAACAGACAATAAACAATTACATTTGAATAAAACAATTTTGAACTACTTAGCTAAGGCTTAATTTCTGTTGTTTATATTAACTTTATTGCGCTGCATACGAATAGAGGTGCGTTTATAAAATTCTAGAGTTAATCAGCAATATATATATATATATGCGGTTATTCTATCATGTTTACATAAAGCATGCGTTGCGCACAAACTTTACCAACAAGTTTGCTGTACTCGATAATCTCATCGCGGCCGTCATCATCGCCATTAATCTAAATAAATAAGTTAAGAAAGTGTTTAATTGAATATTACGGGCAGTAAGCGTATTTCATTTACCTGTGCGAAAACTTTGTAACTGGTATAACTTTTGCCGTTCACCAGCAACTTTACATCATTCAAATGATTATTCAAAAACTCATTTGCATCCCTTGCTGCAGCGTCCGGATTCAGTCGCTGATATTTATTCGCATCGAGCTTGGAGCGTATGTCTGCCATAAAAGAAGAAGCTAGTTAGTATATAAAATTATTAAGTTTTTTACAGTTACCATCGGTTAGGGGCTGCCAAACGTAAGTCTCTGGGCACAATAAATAAGATGCATCTAATTTGCCCTTGTAGCGCATTTTGGGGCACGAGTGTATGTAGAAGCCCATGTAGTAAAACTTCAAGGCGGGCACACGCGCCGCAATCTTTTGCACCAAATCAATTTCCCTAAAAAACCAGACGTATTTATTAATAACAATTGCAATAATTAAAAAAAAAATGCACTCAAAACTCACCGCAAAGAACCATATGTGCCCAGCGACAGAAAACTATAGTCGGGATCATAGAAGAAGTACACAGAGCTAACCGAGCCGGGCAATATATCAATGACGCCCACAGCAATCAACTTGTCGTCCAGCCAGTATTGCTGATGAAATGATCCATAGCCCATTTCGGGACCATCTTCACTGATTTGGTGCTGCACAAAATAAATATTTTGAGATTAGTTTATTCTCTTGTACGATCAATGTAATAATAATGTGTTTAATTCAATGAAATTTTTTGGTAACACAATTAGCAACCTTCATCGGCGAATGTTGTAGATGTTCCTGATAGGCCTCCTGATGCTTGGGCGGATCATTGTGTATGGCAATCTGATACTTCCTATACAGTTCGTAGCTTTGCGGGAGCGTACGCCTAAATTCCTCACCATCGACGGGCACCAAGCGCAGCTATGGAAGGAGTTACACAAAAAGAAGAAAATCATTGATAATTACCTTTAGGGGTGATTGTACCAAAAACCGCTTCATACTAGCTAGTGTTAGACGTGCGGGATTATCATTGTGTATGACTAATTGATATTTGCGATACAATGCGTGCACTACATCGGTACAAGTGCGCTGTGTATCTGAGGCAGCGACCAACACGATCTGCAACAAATAGCACAAATACGATGTGTGTACATAGAGGGACTCAAGGACTCACACATAAAAGGTAACACAAAACAATCCATATATATATATATATATATATATATATATATATAGAACATATATATATATATAGAACATATATATATATATACATATATATGGTATACATAATCAAAACACACCAACTACGTTCTGCATAACGGTATACAAAATAATGGCATTTGCTTAGAGTGCTACTTAAACTCGAGTGATGAAAGGAAAGTGTCTGGCATATATACAAAAACCAACCATTTTTGAAATTTACAGAAAACAAGTTAAGGTGGGGCTTTTAATTTTATTTTTGGGCTTACTTTCCACTCGAGTTGTATATGAAACGTGAGTCATGTTTTGATTGAACTTTAAGCAAATGTTTGATTTTTGAAGCCCACACACCTTTAACTTGTGCATATCCGTTTCGCACGGTGCTGCCAGAAAATCTTGCAAGTTCTTCTCCTTATTCAAAGCTTTGGTCTGGTGCTGATCGGGGGGCGTTTGGCCCAGTTTGGCCTGCCTGCGCTCCAGTCGCATTTGTTTGGCCTTCTTGCGCGGCGGATTTGAGTTCGAGCCACTAGCTATTCAAATAATCAAATAATTAAATTAAGAATGAAACATATGATGTCAATGAAGCTCACCTTTACATTTGTTTGCTGCCAACGATGATGCGGGTTGATCACCGTTGCCCGCGTCCAAAGTGCTTGTGATTTTTAGTTGCTCGACATGTGCCTGGGATAAGCTCTCCACTTGTTCCACGTTAATAGCAATTGGCTTCTTATCAGGCAGCTGGGGTTGGGGTTCGCTTGCACAAATTCCACGTTCGGCGACGTCATCCCCATCGCCATTTCCATTTGCATTCGATGTGCTTGGCCCACTTTTGCCAAGCAAGAATTTGTTCATGCGCCGCAATGTACGCTTATTTGACTTGGTCAGTTTAAATTGCTGCGAATCGCATTTAATCGTGTAACAGGGGCAGCAGGTGATGTCGTTTTGCGGCTTATAGCAATAATTGCCGCAACGTCGCCAGCCCCGATCGATGAGCTCCTGGTAATCATCGCAGGCCAGCCGAAATGCATGCAAACCTGTATGACAGACGCACACACGTAACACACACAGTCAGACAGAAACAGGAAATCGAACATTGAACTTGAATTAACAACGCTGATAGTTCTGTTGTTGTTGTTATTTCCAATTGATTGTTCTTACCATGTGATTTGCTGCACGCTGTTCCTGTGCAGTAGCCACATTTGCTCGTCTGCTCACCAAAGTACTGCACAATGCTAAGGCCCATTGTTCAATGCGTACTCTAAATTTTTTACTTACACACACGCACACAGTATTATAATATAATAAATTTCGTTTTCTAGAACTTTAACATTTGCTTCAATGCTTGGTTAACAGCGCACAGTAAATTTGTTCCTGGAAATTGCAATCGGATACAATGTCTCTCTCTCGTGAGACACCGCTGAATGAGTCAATGTATATCGATGTCAAAATAAAACATTTTAGTGCTGTAAAGTGCACACACTGGCACCGATCAGCTGTGCCTGATGCCTTATGAGCTGGTTCCTTTTGAATTGCTTGTGTTCATTTGTTGTTATTGTTAACTTATTTTGCGTAGCTCTAGAACGTTACCTATGCTAACATAAAAGCGCTATAGAAATTAATATTGCTTCGTATATAGTACATTGTTAAATATGCAATATGTAAGAAAGAACAAGTGAGCTTGTTCAAAAGTTCAAATCCATTTAGCCAACACTATTACAAAACAATTACAATTCCACAATTCGACCGCAAATAATGAGTAATTTTTTAATTAGCTAATTTGCGCATATGTGTACTATTAAACAATGAAATAAGTCAGCGCCAACGCATATACCACCTGTAAGTTAAAAAGTAACTCTTTGGAAAATGGCAGCAACACAAAGATTTAAAACAGTCAAAATATTGTATTGCGTAGTTTGCAGTTGAAAAAGTGAAAGTTTTTTCTTTTTTTTTTTTACACTGGCTTGAATGGAATTAGTTTAGCGAAGCTATTTAAATCTGTTTAAGCTTGGGTTTGATTCTTAATTCTGTTGCTACAATTCCGGCTCATGTGCTTAATTGTTTTTTTCACTTACCTTATGGCTAATCTTCAAGAAATATATTTTCCCAAATTGTATACAGAGTTTACTAAGTTTTTGTTTTTTTTTTTATGTTACTATCCCAAATTGTGTTTGTATTGTAAATTAATATTGTTTCCACTATTTAGCACACTGCAATGATTGCATCCGAGCTTCTCGGCCGCCCTCAAAAGCCGAATGCCCAATTTGAGGATAATCTGAAACTCGCCCAGGCGGCGACCACCACTGATGATATCAATATGAAAGCAGCAGCTGCCCAAACAACCACGCCCACAACGACGCCCGCCGATTTGCAGCCAGCATATCAGAAACTGTACGCCGATTGCCAGGAGCATGCCGCCTACTTTGCCAAGGATCACACTGAGCATGGACAACGTTTGCATGCCGCACACATTGCCTGGCAGGATTTTATAGTGCTGGCCAATCGGCTGGTCCTGCAAATCGAGGCCTTTGCCTACGAATATGACTTTGATGAGGCGACGCCGGGCAACGGTTATCGCAGTTTCATCTATGTGACCAATGCGTGCATCTCGCATGGACGCAGCATTTGCCAGCAACTGTTGGCCACACGCGCCACCCTCTTCTTTCGCAAGAAGTTCCTCATGAAGGAGGTGGAGGCGTGCTCGCAGCTACTCTGCTCCCTGTGCACTTGTCTGCAGTATCTGCTAATCCTGCGCCAGTGGTCAGTGAATACGGGCGATCTGCTTGCCAGTGGACGGCACACAGCCGAGCAATTGTTTGAGCTGGGCGACACCATCAATCAGTATTGTTTCTACGGTCGCTGCCTGGGCTTTCAGTATGGCGACTCTATACGCGGCGTGCTCCGATTTCTGGGCATCGGCATGGCCAGCTACTCGGAGACGTATTACTCGCAGACGGACAACGGCAGCAGCACTCTGCTAAAGACGACGCGCAGCCTGTGGTCAAGCGGCAAGTATCTGATGAATCCAGAGCTGCGTGCCAGACGCATTGTCAACATTTCGCAGAATGCCAAAATTGATTTCTGTAAATCTTTTTGGTTTCTCGCCGAATCGGAGCTGATGCACAAGTTGCCCAGCATTGTGGGCACTTCGATTAAAGTGAATCGCTTGATTCAGTTGCCGGCGGAGCCACTGCGTCTGCCGGCGCGTCTACAGCAATTGGAAAACAGCGCGGAGCAGCAATTTGTGGACATTCCCGTGCCCAGTGCACATCTGGGACCTGGTCTGCCCGTCTCGGTTCGTCTGCTGAGCGCCAAGCGACGCGTCGGCATGCTGGGCGAGGGACGCTATCGCGGCTGGCGGCGACCAGCGGCGCCATCGAAATCCATACTATTTCACTGCCATGGCGGCGGCTTTGTAGCGCAATCCTCCAAATCGCATGAGCTCTACTTGCGCGACTGGGCCGTGGCACTGGATGTGCCCATACTATCCGTGGACTACAGCCTGGCACCAGAGGCACCCTTTCCACGTGCCCTGCAGGAGGTGTACTATGCCTACTGCTGGCTGCTGAACAACGCCGAGCATCTGGGCACGACAGCAGAGCGTGTAATCTGCGCTGGTGACTCAGCGGGTGCGAATCTCTCCATTGGCCTAGCCCTCAAGTGCATTGAGCAGAATGTTCGCGTGCCGGATGGCTTGTTTCTCGCTTATTGCCCAACGCTGGTAAGCTTTGTGCCCAGTCCGGCGCGTTTGTTGTGCCTAATGGATCCACTGTTGCCATTTGGTTTCATGATGCGCTGCCTGCGCGCCTATGCAGCGCCGTCCAATGAGATGCTGCAGGAGAATGCCAAACATGTGGATCAGCTGGAACAGGTACGCAACGCACAGGCAGCAGCAGCACAACAGGGAGTGGAGTTGCCTGCTACTATTAGCATCAGCTCGAGTCGACGCACCTCAATAGCGAGGAGTCCGCTGACGCCGCTGGAGCCGCCGCAGAATCGTGAGGATGTGGATGAGGACGAGAGTAGCGACACTTTTGCCAGCGCCTCGTATCACAGTCAGACAGTGGAGCGCACTGATCTGCCCAGCAGTGGGGACAGCAACAATAGCTCCTGTGTATCCTTTGAGGATGATTCGCAGCCCATCGAACATTATCCGGTTGAGATCTCAGCCGATATACCCAAAGATGCTACCTCAGCTGCGTACATTGACAGTTTTCTGGACAAATATCTCATTGACACCGCCACCATGGAGGCCACGGAGGAGAATACAGTGACAGCGACAACAGCGGCAACAACATTGCCAATGGCAAATGGACACGCAAAGAGCGATTCCGAGGAGAACATTCTGGTTGAGACAGGCCGCGAGATAATGGTGGATACGCTGCCGGGTCGCTTGCACGATGCAGTCCACAATATAATCAATCGGTGCACACAATCCTATGAGATACATGGTGGGACGCACAGTGCATCTTGTCCGCAGGATGTGCGCAACTTGGATGCACTGATTGCGCGCAGCCCGAGCGAGGAGTTTGCATTCGAAGTGCCCAAGGATCCGTTTCTATCGCCCTATTGGGCCAGTGACGAGTGGCTATCCCAACTGCCACAGACCAAAATACTTGTAAGTCCCCAACTTCCAACTAGTCAATATATTAACTAACTTCTTTCATTCCCTCCGTAGACGCTGAACATGGATCCTTGCCTAGATGATTGCGTTATGCTTGCCAAGAAACTGAAGCGATTGGGACGACAAGTAACTTTGGAGATACTTGAGGGCTTACCACATGGTTTTCTAAATTTTACAATGGTATGCAAAACTCCACTAAAGACTACTAAAAATACTCCTCAACTATTAACAACATTCCTTGACAGTTGTCCAATGATGCGATGGAGGGCTCCAAGCGTTGCATCAAATTGCTGCAGATGTTACTGCATGCAACTAAAGATAACAACGACGATAGCACAGGCCAGGATGAGATCTCCAGTCCTAGTGCGTGCTCGGCTGCATCGGCAGCGCCTTAAGAACAATATATACTTAATCTTATATACATAAACCATACATATATTTATATTTATACAATGTTATATGCAAAATTGACATGTGGTTTATGTGGCACATTTCTTGCTTTTTTTTGCATCTCGAATGTTTTTGATACACTTTTTATATTATTATTATTGAAAATAATGCAATTAGCTTAGCTTTATATGTTTTGTAATGGCAGCTATACAACTATACGACTAGTTAGGCTAAAGCTTCTACACATTAACCAAGCCAATCGTTCAAGTATTGAGAGCGTGTAAGCACGCTCAATAATGTAGATATATATACCGATTCGTATATATATAAAAGCTCAAACAATATGTACTCAACACTTATACAATGACTCGAATATGTGCCTGTTATAAACGAGTACTTAAGTGTAATTTATATACCTATTTATATATTTATCTATGTCCGGACATCATTTTTGAGGCTTTCCAAGTTCTATTCGAATTATATATACATATATATATATATATATATTATTTTGCATGTCAGTTTAAAATTCCACCTTTAGTTTTAAGCGTACTCGCCCACTTTATTTATGTCTTATTGTACCCAGTTTTACTATGTTATTAAATGGTTATTGCCATCGAACAGAAGTCAAATTTGTTGTATTTTGTGAAAATGTATTTATTTGTTGGCCAATGGATGAAATGCTGCGCTGTAGTCTTAATAATTAGTATGTCAAACTATGTGAGTGAATTATGTAGTATATATATTGGTAATATGAATACGATATAGATATTTCTATGTTTCATTATCCTCGATCTTTGGCGCCAGGTAGTAGCGTATATGACCCAGATCCTTGATGGCGTATTCCACCACCAATGGCACATCGGCGCACATGGACAGCTGCACCTGAGTGGAGAGCGGTGTAGCTTTGGTGAAGGCGTTCAGGTAGCGACAGGCGAATGTGAGCGTGACCGGCTCCTGCATATCAATGATGACAGCCTCCTCCTCTTTGTCCACGGAACCGGTTTGAGCCAATTTAATATTGGCTGTGCCAACATCGCCGCTAGCAGAGAATTTGACACCTTCTTTCGTACAGCAAATGACAACCGATTCACTGAATTGGGCCAAATCGCGACAGATGCGAGCAAATTCCATTGCCGGCATGCGAACCACACAAGAATAGTCCGTTTCCGGAATGCCCAAATGCTCCTGATCGAGATTCATCAGTTTCATCTCGTAGTCGGAGACCTTCTCCTGGTTCGCCGACTCGAACATGATGGTGACTGTGTCCGCATTATCCTGTGCCTTCATCGTCACATTATCCTCGTTGTTGGCGCACTTTAATATTTTTGCCATGCTGCCCAGATTCATGCCCATAGAAAGATTACGATCACAGCGGAACTTATCGAAGCCATCCGATCTGAGTGTCAGCGACACCAGCGACACATGCGAGTTGTCCATGGCTTGGAGCTACAAAACAGAGCGGATGCGTCACTTTAGAATTGCCTGCAACATGATCTCAGCTAATCATCTGGATTACTTACCTGAATGCCTGAATCGCTGCAATCGAAGGTACCTTCATTTAGCAAATCCTTGATGGCATCCAGGATTTTCTTCAATATAGTTGCCTGTCCCAAACGTGCTTCAAACATGATTACTCGTTTATCTTTCTATTATGCTACTGGAATGCGAATTTGTGCACAAATTTTATGAGTGCGTTGTTGCTGCTGCTTGTAGCTGAATTGACAATAAAATTATAGTTTTGCGGCGGCAAAACTGGCGTTTTGGCGCGAACAACAGCTGTCAAATTGCCGCTATACACACAGTGTTGCCCAACTGCACAAACAAGTGTTGCGACTGTTTAGAGAAAATGCCGCCCTGGTATGCAATTCAAATTTTTAAATTTAAATTTAATTTAAATAAAATACATTCATAAATAGATACTCTGACAATTACAATTATATTTCATTAATTCTCTTAATAAAGTTGAACTGCAAGGGCTGAGTTTGTTTCTTCTTCGATTTTCCATTTACCATCTGGCGCAAATCTTTAATGCCAAGACCTAAAATAAAAGTTGCAATACAAGTTTTAATAACCTTAGTAGATGTATTTAGGAATGGAGCTTACCATGCACAGTCTGCAAATCTTTTGTACCCATTGGATCAATACTCATAAAATAATTCTCCAAGAGGCTGTGCTGCCGCATGGCAGCCACACAAACTGCTGGGATGAGCGAGGATAAATTAAAATCCTGATAAGTGCGGCGACGCAACAATTCGAGAACTAGTTGAAAATGACCGGCATGGGTGGCCAGCGTTAAGGCGTTCTGACCAAAATAGTTGACGACGTAGATATTTGCTCCGAATTCCAGTAAAGTGCAAGCGCATTCCAATTTTCCCAGATAACAGGCTTTAAGCAATGCCGTATTTCCATACTTATCCAGCTCTTCTAGGTTATATTGACGATTGCGTGCCAGAGTGCATATTATGCGCAATGAAATCACGTCATTCTTACCAACACAACTGAGTGCTGCAAAAACGATACAAATATTAAAAATATAAATTTAAATTACTTATAAACATTTACCACTTGTATGCCCAATTTTATTCATCGTTCTTCAATAACGGCGCTTTTGTGAGGGCTGCCACATGTGCAAATACAGCCCTGTCTAATTACATTGTCGATAGTTGCGGTGTAGTCCAATACTGTTTTTCGAAATGTCAATGCGAAAAGTGACAAGAAGAAGCACATCCGCTTTCTTTTTCGACTGAATATTTGTCGCTTTAACAGGGCAAAATGGTACGTCTACATATATATCGTCAAAAAACAAGTTAATCAAACAACAAAAGCACCCAAATAAAGCTAAATACCCAAATACATGCTAATGTGTTTGCCGTGGTTGCAAAATGCTGCATTTAAATGTTATATATATGGGCCTAAATTGTGTTGCAATTTCGAGCGGAAATGCAATCTCGGCTTGTGTTATTTTTGTTGTTGGTGGTACAAAATTGACTGACGAATGTATCTAATTAAATTGTTAATAATTTTGCAGTCGCTCGTCATCCCAGAGAAGTTCCAGCACATTCTTCGTATCATGAGTACGAACATTGATGGCAAACGCAAAGTTGGCATCGCAATGACAGCTATTAAAGGCGTTGGTCGTCGCTACTCGAACATTGTCCTGAAGAAGGCCGATGTCGATCTGACTAAGCGTGCCGGTGAATGCACCGAGGAGGAGGTAAATATATCCCCTTTATATATTATATATTTGAATTGTTTACATTTATATTTGTTTTTTTTTTTTTGTCAGGTTGACAAAGTTGTGACGATCATCTCGAATCCGTTGCAATATAAAGTGCCAAATTGGTTCCTCAACAGACAGAAGGATATCATTGATGGCAAATATTCGCAGTTGACCTCATCCAATTTGGATTCGAAGCTGCGTGACGATTTGGAGCGCTTGAAGAAGATCCGTTCGCATCGCGGTCTCCGCCACTATTGGGGCCTCCGTGTCCGTGGTCAGCATACCAAGACAACGGGTCGTCGCGGTCGCACTGTTGGTGTCTCCAAGAAGAAGTAAGCTTCTAGTTGTGGCAACAATTTTGATATAACATCAACCCCCAAAACAAAAAACCAACAAATATAAAATACCGAAAAAATTGTATGCAAATTGTTTGTGTGAAGTGCTCAAAGAAAGTGTTCAATTTACTTAACTTAACTTTTTAAAAAGTAGCTGAAGTTATCTAGTCAGAAGAACTTAAACCAGACGTGGCATTATATTTCAAAATAGATTTAAAAAAAAAAAAACAAAAAAAAAACACGCAAGAACGAAATTAAGATGTCATCAACGACGCTTATTGGAGGACGTTCGCCGATGTTGAATGAGATTTGCAAGTTATGGCTACTGTTTCGCAAGAATTGGAGTGTCCTGCTGTCTCAGCCATTGGCCGTATCAATTATCGTTTTGTTACCCATATTGGTGTTTCTATATACTCAAATTGAACAACTTTTAAGCAATGTGGAGTCAGTGGAAATTGCCGAAATTATATATCCACATATTGAGCTGCAACATCCGTTTATAACGTATGTATGCTTGGATCTTGGCATCGAGATATGCTTAAATCCTGCCTAGGTCCATTATGTATTCACCAGCTAACGCGGTGCTCAAGGGTGTCATAGACGAGGTGGCCACAATTCTGGGCGCCAATCACACCGAGGCATTTCTATATGCCACCGATCTGGAAGTGGCACTGGTGAATAAGGATGGGTTTGTCGGCATCGAGTTTGAGGATAAACTTAGAAGCATCATTGAACTACCATCTGAGGTGAATATTGCATTGCGATTTCCATTACATCTGCGATCGCAAGTGAAGAGGATATGGCAACATCGGTTATACGAGGCGATAAATGAACGGAAGGCGAAGAGCATCTATGACAGCGAGGGTTTTCTCATTGTCCAAGCGCGGCTGAGCGAGGTCCTTATGAGGACAAAGAACGAAAGCGCAAACATTCCTCAAGTGCTCATGCAGCCCTTTCCCCAAATTAGCAGAACGGATAATTCACATTTGCTTCCAATGTTTAACAATTTCCTAGCCTATTTCGTGTTTAAGTTTTTGGGTCCCTGCTTGATTGTTGGTCAGGTAAGTACCTCAATGACCCAAAATATTCCTTATATACAGTTCGGTAGATTAGGTCCTTGTGATTCTACCGCGACATGTCCCTCAAAAATCTGCAAGAATTGGGTCGAGCTAAAGCTAATTTTCTAAAGGTGACCTTTGGTTTTGGGTCAGAAAAATGCCATAAGGGTAATCCCTTGTGTAAATTCATAATACACAAAAAATCCAACGTATCTTGGCCATTTCAAAGGCTATCCCTATTTCCTTTTGGACTACAGACAGTAGTTGGCCCGCCGTAGTTGGCCACCAACTGGCCCAAGGACACCCGAATCATTCCCGTAGTTACCGAGAAAACAAGGATTTTGTAATTTCGACTCATTTCCTTGCGTCCTGCGGTGAAATCTTTACAAGTGTTTGAGTTCTTAGATGAGCCCATTATCCTTGAATGCACTTCGATAGATTTTGTCCTTGCCAATCTAATGTACCATGTTATTCGAAAATCGGAGAGTTTTTGGCCCATATATACCCAGTTTTCTGATTTGTTTTAAGGTCCTTAACTGCGCCCAAAAAGTATGCAATGGTTTTTGCAGTACTCGGCTTTGAGAACAGCCTGAAATGAGGCAATATTTTAATATAATCTTTCGCTTCTGTACAGCACAAAAGTATGCAACATGTTTTGTTGTAGTGAACACTTAATTTAAATGCATTTAAAGTATGCAATTAATTTTAAGCAATTTATTAAAGTCATCAAAATATTGAAATTTACATTAATAAAATAATTTATATAAATATGGACGTTGTTAATCCTTTCGATTCAAATTTTTGCCAAAATCTTAAAAAATGACACCCATTTAATGTTCTCTTCATTTGATGGTAGAAGTTACCCATCTTTATTACCGCATTTTCACAGCAAATCGTCGTGGAGAAGCAGAGGAATTTGAGGGAGATAATGCGATTAATGGGACTGACCGTTGGCCTTAATTGGCTGTCGTGGTTCATCGTTGCCTACATATTCTATGGGATACCGATGCTGGTTATCGCTTGCCTGATGAAATGGTTGCTGTGCCCCACCACTCATTTCCTGGTGTTGATTCACATATATTTTGTGTACCTCATCACACTGATATGCTTCACTTTTATGATCAGCGCTTTTGTTACCAGCGCCGTAATGGCTATGACCACCATTAGCCTTATGCACATTGTTAGCCACTTGCCGTACATGCTCACCGGCGCTGAGCCGACTCTCACCCAATCGGTTATCAACGGTCTATTTCTAAATAGCGCATTACCCGCAATCTGGGAAAAGGTGCGGAGCTTTGAGTTAAGGGGAGATGGTGCCCAGTGGGGCAAACTATTCGATTACAGTCATCCAGATGATAATCTGAGTATTGGCGCCACATTGCTCCTAATGATGGCAAGCAATGTGTTCCGTTTGCTTATCTGTTTCTACGGCGATCAGTTGGTACCCGCTCCTCTTGCTGCCGGCCGAAAATGGTATTTTCCATTCAAACGCAAGTTCTGGTGTCCATGGGATCGACCGCGTCAAAATGTTGTCGGCGTGGACGTAGAACAGCCCATTTCCAGCACAGACAGTCGGTCAACCATCCCAGAATTTCAAGAGGTGCTCCACAACAGGCGTGTCATCGTAGAGGCACAGCGATTGCACAAGGTCTATGACAATATCGAGGTAGTGCGCGACTTGAGCCTCAAGCTGTACGAGGATGAGATAACTGTGCTGCTTGGACATAATGGCTCCGGCAAGACAACCACATTCATGATGCTCGCCGGCATGACCCAACCCACCTCCGGTCGAGTTCTTATCAATGGCCACGACATGGCCACGTCCACGCAAAAGGCGCGCGAATCCTTCAGTATTTGTCCGCAAAATAATGTGTTCTTTGAGGAGTTGAGCGCCTTTTGGCATATTGTATTCTACAGCCGGCTGAAGGGATATCCACGCGGCGATGCTGAAGTGGAGGCGTTGAAGTATCTGGAAGTAATGAATTTAATGAATAAGTCGACAATAAGTGTGAGAAACCTTTCCGCCGGTATGCGGCGCAAACTGTCCATATGCTGTGCCCTCTGCGCCAACACCAAGGTGAGTGAGTCACTGCCAGAGATAGTTGAGATTGGAACCACATCTGTTGGTTTACAATAGGTGGTACTTTGTGATGAGCCCACGGCGTGTCTGGATCCGATAGCTCGTCGTGAGGTGTGGAATCTATTCCGTATGGAGAAGACCGGTCGTTGCATTGTCTTAAGTACGCATATCATGGAGGCAGCCGAACTGCTGGGCGATCGTGTAGCGATCATTTGTGATGGTGAACTCCATGAGAATGACACACCCGAGTCTATTGTCAATCGACTTGGACCCGGCTATCGTCTAGTAAGAAGTTCAATTCGAAGTTCAACCGCATATCCAGTCACTGTATTTACAATGTGTGCATTTAGGTCTGTGCGAAACTGGACGATTGCAAAGTGGCAAAGGTGACAGAATTTCTGGTCCAGCATATACCAAACGCTCATCTCGAGAGCATTGTGGGCTCTGAGATAACCTATCGCCTGCCGGCTGAGCATATGGACGCATTTACGAGGGTCTTCATTGCACTCGAGAAAAGGCTGCCCAAATTGAAGCTGTCCAGCTTTGCAGTCAGTGCACCGACACTGGGTGAGACCTTCATGAGGATCGGAGCTCATAATAGAAACCGTAGGCATTCGCAACAAAGCCTGCCAGTAACTAGTGGTAAGCGTTAATAATTTGATATCAGATCATGAGTAGGTAATACTTACGGTTATTGCTGAACTCATAAATCCGATGTAGGAATAGTGGTGAAGGCTAAAGCATCCTTCCGCCTTATTATTCTTTCTTTCCCCAACAGCTTTTAAGCCGGATGAATCCGACCACCAGGAGTACAGCGCCTGGAAGAGATGCCGAAATGATTGGCATGGACTGATGTTGAAGAAAATATTCTTCACTAGGCACCATCGCTTTCTGTTTTTGTCGATCATTTTGTTGCCGTTGGTGTTAATATCCTTGAAAACCGTGGGCGATACAGTCAACCGGAAGTCTGATCTATTTGTCATAAATCCCACAGACTTGACTTTATATCCGGGCGCCGTGGTAATACGGGAGTATCTGGTCAACAGCGAGAAAGTCGATTATGTTATTTCGGATCACAGCAAATTGGTGTCCGCTGTATATGAGAATCTGGCAATGGATGCTGGTGCCACGGTGCGCAGCACCCCCGAGGATTTTAGTGCGGCCGACTATTTGTTGAAGAATATCGATTTGTATGCGGAGGGCTTTGATACCACCTATGTGGCAGCAGTCACTTTTCGCGACGGCTCTGTCACAGCCTGGTATAATAAACGCCTGTTGCATGGATCACCGTTGTCACTGGGCCTGGTCTATAACGCGATTTCACATACCCTGGTTGGGATGGATATTAAGGTTATTAATAAGCCGCGCACCGACTCCAATCCATGGGTTCATGTGCAAGACAAGCACTTGAATACCAGGAAGCAGACAACATTTATGTTGCTGTATCTGTGCTTCGCCACCGCCGTATTCGTTCTGATGCCCGTCCATGAGAGAATAACGCAATTGAAAAAGCTGCAGCTGATTGGTGGCATTAGTCTGTTCACCTATTGGTTATCGCATCTGCTTTGGGACTTTGTCATATTCTTGGCTATCACGGCATCTGTGCTCGTGGCTCTATATGATCACCCTGTTGAGATTATATTCTGGATGGCTTTGCTAATGCTTGTCTTTGGCCTATCCGCTCTGACATCCACATATCTGCTGTCCTTTCTGTTCAAGGAACATGACAGCAGCATGTCCTATATACTACTTATTAAGTGTTCCATTGGTAATTACAAAACTATTTATATTTTTAGGGAACTATCCGATTCGATACTTGTTTATCTAATTGGGGATTAACAGTATTTCATACATAGATATCAATAATGTTAACTCTCTCTTCCACAATGAATATCCATCTAGTTTTCGTTGCCATTCTCATAACCCCGAAAGAGACGACGGATAGTGTTTGCTACTATTTAAACTATATATTTATGATTCTGCCGACATATGCAATGTTCTGTGCAACCCTTGTATTGTTGAAGCGTGGCTCAACACTGACCGGTTGTATCGATGTAGACGAGCCAGCAGAATGTCCCTTAAGAGAGCACTTGGAAGATGCTTCCATTGAACGAGAATTAATCTATTTGGCAGTCAGCGGGGTGATATTTTTCATACTATTGCTGCTTTCCTCCAGAATGGTTGCCTTGGGATATCTGTTCAAGTTGAGTTTCTTTGCGATTTGCCACAAATTCGAAACGCTCACTATTAAACCTCTTTTTATTAACAATTTACGCAGATGTCGTAAGAGAGTCCGCTTGGCTCGGGGCGGTGATTCTCTTATGCGAAGCATACGTAGTGAAATCGACGAGATGGTCAAGGATCCGGAGCAGTTGAAGGCGCACAGTCTGGTTTGCCATCGGATAACTAAGAAGTATCTACACGTGCTCGCCGTCAGATGTGTGTCCTTCAAGATCAGCCCGTTAGTATATAATTAATTAATAAATACCACATTAAGATCATCAATTATGTCTGCAGTTATGAATGCTTCGGTATTATAGGATTAAACGGTGCTGGCAAGACAAGCATTGTGAACATGATCGTCGCCAATCATTCGATCAGTAGTGGCAACATCTATGTGAAGGGATTCAGTGTGAAGAGCCAATTGAAGCATTGTTTTAAGCACATCAGCTTGTGTCCACAGTATAGCACAATGTGGAACCACATAACTGGTCGCGAAATGTTGAGATTCACCTGTCTGACCACTGGCATTAAGAAGAACCTCATCCCTGTCATCATTTTATATTTGGCCGAACGTTTAATGCTCAGCAAGTATCTTGATCGGAGGATCAATGATTATAGCAGTGGCAGCAAAAGGAAACTGAATATTGCAATGGCGATGCTGACGCATACGCTCGCCTGTCTGGATGAGCCCACCACTGGTGTGGATATCAGCACCAAGGCGCGCATCTGGATGGTGCTGAGGGAGATGTGCAATATGAGCAGATCCATTCTGATCACCTCGCACGATGTGGAAGAGTGCGAGGCACTCTGCACCACCATCGGCATTATGGTCAATGGTCAATTCTGTTGCTTTGGTTCCATCCACGAACTGATATCCCACTATAGTAAGGGCATTTCCATTAAGATCCAGCTGGCCACCGGTGCTGAAATGCAGGAATTAGAGTCTGTACTCTGTGTTATGCAATCTAATCTACTACATTATTCACTCAAATCTAAATATCTTTTGCAGTCTTGGGGAGTCTGTCAGCTTACGATATTTGGGTAAGTGCAAGCATCATAAATTGATTAACTGCAACATATATATATGATTAAACACTTATCCTTTTTAGGATCAGATGCGCGTTCCGCGTTCATGCCAACAGAATCGGAGGGAAATACCAAATCGACACAGGTTCATTTTAAGAAGAAAAAAATTCCAGTGACCACGACAGATTCCGGGGGCAAAACAACAGCGCTGGATATAACACAACTATTGACATCTCCAAAACCAACCACATCCATTTCAGTAGGAATAAAGGTTTTAGATTCTGAAATTATGAATGATGTGACCGAATATGATGAACTCATCGAAAATGTGGAAAGGCGATTTCAAATCGATTTTCCAAGAAGTTACATCTTGTATGTATTGCAACACAGATGAGTTGAGCACCATTTAATCTAATCTAATCCCAATCCTTATCAGAGAGGAGAACACGTCTAATGGCTTGGTCACCATGGCAATACCCGACTTCGACCTGAAGTGGTCCACGATATTTAAATATATGGAAGATAATCGCGACGTCCTGCAAATAATGCACTACTCGATAATTCCGCCAACACTGAAGGATATATACATGGAATTTTGCAAGAAGCAGCGCACCAATTAAACTCCAAAGCTATAACTTAAAAAATATTGTAATTGTATTCTTGTTTTCTCTGTGTACTATGTAAATTGCAGATGTTTGAAACTATAAACGATAACCAAAAAGTAAAGCTCTTCTATTCTATTTGATTTATCTATCTTAGCAGCTAAACTCTATCTTAGCAAAAATTCTGATTTATTTCTAAGGTAAACTTTCTAGTTTTTTTTCGGAGTGTAGGTATTCTCTTACATAGCGTTGATGTGTTTAAAACAAATCTCGACTTTGGACTTTTCGCGTGCCACTTGGTTTCTTCTTTCGTTCGCTTAATAAATATGTATGTCAACAAAGAATTTGGGTACTTTGAACTTTAACGTTCGTGAAAAGAAACTTTCGACAGACAAATACACACACAAATAAATAGACAAGCTCAATTAAAGCTTGTCGCACTAAATTTATAAATATTGTTTTTTTGTGCTTTTTATAGACACGAATAAATCACATGTTACCCTTTGGCCCCGCAAATCGATTTCAACCAATTCGGACAGTCACCAATATGACAAGGTTAGGAACACGTCTATATCAGATGGGATATATATGGAAAATAAATCAAAGTTATGAAATTCAGTGGCAAAGTAATTCGATATTAGTCAAATCATGGAGGGAAAGCCGCTCGCAATCTTGCTGATTGCGTAAAATTCGCTTATCATAGTTCCTATACATATAGTATATGTATATACGTTATATTCGTACGTTGTATAAGTGTTATATTTATAGTTCCTATACATATAGTATATAATACGTTATATTTGTACGTTGAATAAGTGTTATATTTTTATTAGCGTGAAGCAGTTCCCAATTAGTATTAATTCAGTTTCTAAATGCAACAGATTTTAATGGTCATCAATTGATGCCTTCCTTACACATGTGTATATAAGTACAATGCAATAAATATATTTTGTTGTTCACTTAAACTATATGTTGTTCATTGATTTGTTGTAACAATTTAAACATCCACACCGAGTCAATTGTATATATGTATGTGTGTATGCATCTATATAAATATGTTGAAACTGCTATGCGCAGTGGCATGTTTATAAATATTCAAGACAACATTGCTACTATATTTGTTTATAAGATACTTTCCGTTTTAACAATTTGCAGTACGGCTATAATAAATATAAAAGAAACTAACTAACAAAATCTTATTGATCACTCGCATTAGAGGCTGACAGCCAAAAGACTCATAGGCTACAAGAGGCCGACAGCCAAAAGTCTCTAATGCGACGATTCCATAATTATTGTCTACTCCGTGAGTTAATAGTATAGTTTGTGTAAAGAACCTTGTGTGTTTTCAATTTACCAATATCAGTTACGAGGTATATATGAGAGGTCTGCTGAATTCCCTTTTTTCTGCACAGTTCACATTCTGAATAATGAATGAGAGCCAAACTAAGCAAAAATATGTACACAATTTTTAGTCTTTTTTTTTTTTTGATTTTGTAAGCCAAAAAAGAGTACATAAATAAATGACGCATCGCAGAGCAGCTAAAATTGTAAATTCCTGTTTTTCTTTTGTATATTAATTTAACTGTTACAATAATTGCCATCTGCTCATAACATTTATTATAAAACTACTTGCGATGCCTTTGTCTCGTTGCCAGTATCCACTAATTACTGTCCTAGCTGACAATTTTCATTTTCATTTTCATTAATTCATTTCACCATTTCGTTTCAGATAGAATACTGTGCAGTAAATTTGAGTGCAAAATATCAATGTATTCCTGCAGACCTCTAGTTTAGTTGGTATATACATATATCATAGATCCTAGTTAACAATTATTACAAATGGAAGACGTTGATGGGCGCCTCTAGCAGTTGATAAGTTTCATATGCAGGTATACAAATGTAGGTCACATTGTTATGCACGTTTTAGGTACGACAACTGTTAATAAAAAAACAAATAAACGAACAGCTGCTTTTGGCAATTAATGCCGATAGGCAATTGTGCAATCTGTGCCGGACCATGGCTGTTGGCTGCGGCACAGAATGCACCCACTACACTATACACTACATATACTATGTCATTTAAGTTGTAAAATTAAAGTAGATTTCACTTATTATAAAGCTGCATCTGATAGCGTTAACTTCGTTAGCGTCGGATCGTCTGTCTCCATCGATATTTGTGCCAGCTGCTGCCGCCTCCAGCGACGTGAGAGGATGGGCGCAAACAAATCATAATCCAGCTGCTTGTGGCATTTATCCAAATAGATTTGGGAGTTGTCGGCACAGTTGAAATACGCCATCAGCAAACTGCCAAAGTAGCCAATGAACACAGTGATCAAGAAGCCGAGCACACAGAACCACAGATAGGATAAGCGAAATAGCCAAAAGTATTCAGGTTCTGTGGTTGTTGAGGCAACCTGAAGCGCCTCCGCCGTCACCTGAGTAACATTTGTCAATGTGTCACAGCCGGCGGTGTTCAAGGGCAGCGGCATTGGTGGCGGCTTCGGTCCACCGAATCCAATCCAAAAGGAAAAGCTTAAAGCCACCAGAAAGCCGAGCAGCACGCCACGCTGATTGGTGCGCACCGTGCAAACGCCAAGGGTGAAGATGCCAAGCAGCGGGCCACCTACAACGCCGAAAATGGTCAACGAAGCCTGCAGCACGCCGCCCAACGAACTGGCGCCAAAGGCCAACGCAATGCAGAGCAGTCCATAAATGCAGGCAATGATTTTCGTGGGCAACGTTGACTTCGAGTCCATTAGCGTTCTCTTAAAAATCGTCTTGTACAGCGGCTTGATGTAATCCTCCAATGTGACAGCGGAGAGCGATGTGACCGCCGATGATATTGTTGACAAACTGGCCGAGAAGATGCCCGAAACGAAAAGGCCACACAAACCAGGAATTTGACCTGCAGCAAATAAAGAGTTTAACTTCAGACAATTGCCTTCCTGCAGGAAATTCAATTCACTCACCCATTGTGTCGACGGCAAAGAGCGGCATAAGCTGATCTCGCGATTTGATGCGTCCATTGAGCAAAGGATCACAGTCACGATAGTAATGGAAGATTGCCAATCCACTGAAGATGGTGCTCATGCTGAGCAGGCCAAGAATGGGCATATTCCACCAGAGTGCCGCCTGGGCGCTCTTCAAGTTGTGCACGCTGAGGAGACGTTGCACTTGGGTCTGATTGACGCCATATAGTGATAGATAGGTGACCATGCCACCAATAATCAATGTCCACCATGTGTGACGAACTGTTGGATCCGTTGAGAACTCAAAGAACTGAACACGTCCCCGCTCCTGGGCCACTTCCCAAATGGCGGTCAGTCCATTGGCTTTAATCGCTGAAGCACCAATCACCAAGAAGATGGCCGCAAACATAAGAAAGGACTGAAAGACATCGGTGATGAGCACCGCCTTGAGGCCACCCAGTGTCGAGTAGAAGGTGCACACCAGTCCCAGCACAAGTATAGCAGTGCCACGCGGTATCCCCGTGACTGCCTCCAGAGCCAAAGCTGGCCCATACAATGCAATGCCCATGTAGAGAATCATTTGCAGGGTGAACGCAATGGATGCCGTCAGACGCGTTGCATGACCAAAGCGACGCTCCAGATACTCATAGACGCTTGTGGTGCGCATCCGATAGAAGACAGGCAGAAAGATGTAAGCGGCAATCGGTGTGCTCAGCAGATAGGAGATGTTAATCACACCAAATAGTGTGCCAAACTGATACGATTCACTGGAGACACCCAGCAGCGTGATCGCAGACATGAAGCTGGCCATCAGGCTGAATGAGACGGGAAACGTTGACATGCTCTGATCGGCCATTAGATACTCCTGTGTTGTCTTCTGTTTGCCGCCCGTATAGCGATAGTAGATGCCAATTAGAGCCGAGATTATCAGAATGCTCGCGAGCACCAAAGCATCCCATGCATCAAAAGTTCCAAGCTGCATTTTTGCGTGTTTTTGTTATTCAACCAGCAACAGCACCACCAAATCACTGCAATTGATTTTTCACAAAAGGCAATTAATTTGTTTTTACAGCGTATTGACCTTATTCACTGTCAATGCTTCTTGCAAATTGTACGTACGCACACAAGTGTACACAAACAGTAAAATAACACGCGATTATGGGCAAAATGACAGAAGCGACGCGGAAACCGCCACCAATAAAAACACAACCGCAAAGCTTTGCCGTTGAATAACAACTGTCCATGCAGCAGCAACAGACCGTTTGGCGTTGCCACCTGTTGTTGGCACATTTGCCAGCCTGCGCTTGCAATGGAAACAGCTGTTCGCGTTACGCCAGACTCGTAATAAAACACAACCAAAAAAAAATGTCATAATTTGTCTATTGGCAGTTGCTAATTTTAATATTTAAGAAACTTAACTTTCCTCTAGTTGAATAAACTTGTTGTTTGCAGCATATTCTTATTTTTGATTGCATTTTAAAATTCCCATTCAAAAGCTTAGCTTCTTTCAGTTGTTGGGCTAATCGACAGCGGTTTAAAATGATTTATAACCATCATAAATAATTCCGAAATATTTGGCAAAACAAGCCCAATAAAAAAGTAAGAAATCTGATTTCTATTGTCAAGAAATTTGATTGATATCCTTTTGTATTTTCGTATATGTACAAATGGCTCCAATGGATATGCATCTCCTTTGTTTTATGTTTAGTTTTTGGAGTGGCCGGCACAGGTGCGCTGATGTTTTCGTTTGTCGCGACGCTTGCACTCAGCGCTGCAATAGGATGCAGTGAAGCAACAATCGAATTTCGCCAGCTGCAGGCAATGTTGACACCAACGCTTGCGCTTCACCTGCTCCAGCTCCTGCTGCCTCTGTATCAGTTGCTCCTTTAGGTTCGAGACTTCACGCAGCAGTTCACTGTCAACTGTCGCCGCTGGGGGATCAATGGGCAGTAAATCTTGTCTGGCTATGGAACATCTTCGCATTGGCTGCATACGCTTGGATGCAGTTGGTGTTACAATAATTTTGCGCTTCTTGCTCGCTGGCGTCGCTGCACCTGAGCTGCGTTTAATTGGAGTGCTGAGCTCTGATGCCTCCATACAATGCGATAGCGAACGATTGATGAGCTGCTCGGCCTCGCTGGGATCGGCTTGGAAGTCAAACAGTTCAATCGGTTGATTCAGCAACATCTCGTGACATCTCAGCTCCAGCATGGCCGCTTTAAAATTACGCGATGATCTCGCCAATCTGTTGAGTTGTGGGATTCTCGAATCGATTTGCAGGATATTATGTTCCGGGACAAAGGCACGCGAATGGGAGCCACCAAAGAAGCGTACATCATAGATGGTAATCTTTTTGCTTATCACGCGTATGATCTGCAAACACAATTAAATTTACAATTAACAATAATTTAAACAGTGCACAATTTGCTCACCTTCGCCGGCCAGTGAGGTGATCGCTGCGTCTTGGCGTAGACTAGCTCATGCCGCTGAAAACAGGGCTTGGCGAACCAAAAGCAATGATTCGCTTCGTTCGAGTGACGAAAGCAGTCCGCACATCGACTTATCTCGCGGACATCGTGCGTCACATCACGCAGCAGATACTTGGTGGCCTCGAAATCGTCGCCGCTGGTGCCATAGAATATCCCAAAATTATGCTGCAAGTCCAGCAGATCAATCACAAAATCAGCCAACTTTGTATAATGTTTCATCTCGATATTTTCAGCTATATTACAGACGCCGAGTATATCGTTCTTAAATAGCACACTCTTGACGAGTTTGGCATCATGTTTGGTCCAGTTTTGGTCGATGTACTTGCGAATATCGGTTTGCAACCAACTGCTGTGCTTGCGCCACGTATAGTCGAGCAGACAGTTCAGCTCCGGAACGCTGACGCGTGGCGGAATCAGCAGATCGGCCAGCTTCAGCAGCCGACACGCTGTGCATAGCTCCAGCTCCTGCTCCAGCTCATTGTGCTTGCTGGCGTTGGTGGTTTCGTCGCTCCGCTGATCATGCTCGTTCTTCACCAATAATGTTGGGCTCCGTTTGCGCTGGCGTGCTTTCTGCTCTCTCACAAAGAGTACCTCGTCATCGGAGCTTTCGGCTTCGCGTTTACATTCGTTGATATTGCTGTTGAAGTCCAGCTGATGCTTCCGTCCGTCCCATTGCTCAATTATGTTTGGTGCCGGCGTTGTGGTAGTGACCCTTCTCTCCACCTGCTCCTCCTCCTCCTCGTCTCCCTCTTCATCACACAACTCCTCCGAATCGGAATCATCGCTGAGAAATTGATGGCGTTGGTTTTGGTCCAGGGGCATCGAATAATTGGGTTTATTGGGATTCTTTCGCTGGCAACTCTTGTGAAAATGACGCTCACATGTGCGACATATCTGTAGCTGCTCTGTCGATCCGGACGAATGGCACTCGTAGCAATAGGAAACTACTTTCAGTGATTTGCAGAGTTTCTTGACGTTTTGCGAGAAAGAAAGCGATATTTGCTTGCCCTTGGGAGAGACACCTTTCTTGCTCCTCGGCACCAGAATGCCCACCTGGATGCCATAGTCCACGGCCTGACTGGCCTCATCTTTCAGTTCGGAAAGGTTAAAAAACAACACAATCACAAACATGTTGAAGAAGAAAGCAAGCAAACAAACTGCACTTTTTACATACCTGCCGACATGAGCGGGTACAAAACTGTTTCCAATATTTTTCTGGATACGTGATTGCCATTTTTCAGTTTATCCATCCAAGTGGGCACCGCAAAGGTTCGGAAACTGATTACCATATTTCCACAATTTTCGAAATTAAAGTTGTGCACAATACACTGTTCGATTTGTTGAACTGTCAGCAAATTAATGCAGATGCGCCTAGTGTTGCCAGACATTCGTAGTGAACTCACTTTGCAACACTACAGTCAGCTGTTATTTTTTAGTTTTAAGTAACTAACTTTAGATTGTTAATTAGATAAAACAAAATTAACATTTCTTGACAGGTTTTTATATTCATTTTTAGTTGCATTTAGCGTTCGAACATATTTCTTAATAGTTTGTAGTGGAAATTTTCGAAAATGTTCAAAATTAATGGCCTGGCAACGCTGCGCATTAAATGACCAATGTGTGTCAGTATGCGTGTTGTGTGAGATATTCAACAACAACATCAGTAGAAGCAACAGCAGCCGTGACCAGCAACGCAAACAGCACTGGAGGCCAAATGTGGATGTGCTTAAAAATAACTACAAAACACAGTTCGCTAATCCAATAAGGAGGAGAATAAAGGTAAGCGGAGAAAATAAAAAAAATATTCCAGTTGCACTGGATATTCTCGTGTGCATACAAATATATATCTATATCGGAGATTAGATGAACTCATCACTCGCCTTGTCTCTGACGTATTTAGTTGCTTAACCAGTGTTGTTATTCATCATAGATAATTAGCGAGAGCAGCCGCAGAAGCGATAAAATGACAGCGACAACATCTGTGATTGCCGATCTCTGCATATATCTGCTAACCTGGAATGTGGGCACACATACACCGAAGGGTGTGTCAGTGACATCCTTACTGGCTCTAAATGGAACGACCAATTGTCCGGGCAATGAGCTGCCCGACATCTATGTGATTGGCATGCAAGAGGTGAACACGAAAAAGGTGTTCAACATCTTTCAGGAAGATCCCTGGGTGCTGAAATTCGCCAGTGCGTTGAGTGATCACGAGTATGTGAAAGTGCAATCGAAGCAACTGCAGGGCATCCTCATTGCAATGTTTACCCAACCCAAGCATATACCGCACATGAAGGACATCGAGGCGGAGGAGACACGCACCGGACTAGGCGGCCTATGGGGCAACAAGGGTGCGGTTAGCATTCGTATGAGTCTGTATGGTACGGGCACAGTGTTTGTATGTGCCCATCTGGCGGCCCATGATGATAAGCTGAAAGAACGCATCGAGGACTATCATCAGATAGTGGACAATCACAAGTATCACGTGGATGGCTATCGACGCATTTTCGATCATGATTTTGTATTCTGGTTTGGTGATTTGAACTTCCGTTTGTCCGGCGACATGTCCGCCTGGGATGTGCGCGGTGCGGTGGATCATGCCCGATACGAGGAGCTGCTCAAGCTGGACCAGTTGATACTGTTGCGCGAAACGGGCAATGCGTTTAGTTTGTTGGATGAGCAACGGCCCAATTTTGCGCCCACTTTCAAGTTCATCGAGGGCACCAACGAATACGACCTGAAGCGACGTCCGGCCTGGTGTGACCGCATCCTGCATCGCGTGCAGATCAACAGTTATCCCTCAATTACGCTGAGTGCCCAGCAGTTGTCGTATCAATCGAACATGGAATATACTCTGTCCGACCACAAGCCTGTGTCGGCGACATTCAACTATAAAATCGAGGCACACAATCTGACCTACACGGACGAGGAGCTGCACGAGATGACGCACGGTTCGGCAAGCACAGTGTCATCAAATGTTAGTGTGCTTGCTATTGTTATCTCAATTATGACCTATCATGCCACCATTCATTTGCCTCTTTTCTCCGCTTCTTTTGTAGCTGTTTAATGCCCAGCTTGAACGTTTCCAGTGGTAATCTTAAAAATGGAATTCAAGACTCCTTCTAAAGCAGTCAAGCAAACCATATCTTCCACTGCATACATATCTCATATGTCTGAATTAAGAACTCAACTTGTTCACTTTCGCAATCATACTCGAAACAGAAACATACAGAATACTTGTGAGTGCAAATCAAATATTATACTTTTACTAACTGCATGAAATGTATAATTGAATCTCAGTATGACAGCAAAAAACCACTTTAAATGTAATATATAATTACTAATTAATTAGACAAGCATCTCAAATATAAATAGTGCAAAATTTATACTCCTTACCTTACTTTGATACTCTTGTCACATATCATGTTTGTCATATATTCTCGAATACATAGGTTCGATTAATACATAAAATATACACTTTTTAAGCTAAGCAAAGACATCGATTGTAAAGCGAATAATTGTTAAAGTTCATAGGTTGTCGATCAAAAATAAAGCAACATATATTTTTTCTATAAATTATCGCTTCTTTGTTTTTTATTTAGTACTCTACAAATTTTGTTCACATTTTACTACAGCCTATCTTCAAATATAATAATTGCTATAATAATCAGTTACGTGCGAGAAATTATGAATACTCGCTTTTTGTTAGTCATGTGTGCTCGTTGTTAATTTGCCATCGTTCATATATATGAAATTATTAACTATTAACAAAGCAGCGATGATTTGCACCTGTTCGGAATATCTATTGTGAAAGGTTGATAAACCGCTCGAATAAAAATCAATTTGCCACCGATGAAAAGTAAAAAAAAAAAAAAAAAACTGTTTTATATGCAAGGATTTCTATATCTTAGTAAATTAAATTATCTAAATATTGCCACATTGCATAAGGATGGACTGAACTATCTTGCTAAACGCTACCATCACTAAAGCAATCCATTTTTATTGTGGTCTGCAAAATTCACGAGCTGATTATCGGTTATCTTGAATATTTTATTTTATTTCTGTGGTAACTTTGCTGCTTTTTTTTTGGTGGTAGCTTGATTTGATAGCCAAACCCAACTGAGTATCTTCTGCTAAACGCAACAAAGGAAAAACAATGGCAATATTTGATAAAAGACTGATGAAACCTGTTGTTAAGTGTTGCTTTTTTATTACTTTTGCCGAGTGAGCTCAACTACTTTATACCTTGAACTCAGCTATTGAATATATTCTAACTTTATTGCCAAATTTCCCTTAAAAAATCAAAATGTAAGCAGCTGTGTTTCCATTTCGTATAGTCGCCACAGATACTGACGAGTAAAAACTATTTAATAATGAGATCAATATGAGAATAGGTTTAACTAGGACCTATATTCTAATTTGGAAGTTGTGAACCTGATCCTGATAAAGAATATAAATACCCTATGGCGTCGGAGGTGCTTCCTTCTGACAGTTACATACATTTGCAGAAAACCAATATACTCTTTTTGCTCATTTTTAATGGGTTCGGGGTAATAGTATTAGAAATTTAATAGTCTTGCAGGCGCTCTTCTTTAGAGGGGGTTTTTCAGTCATTCTTTGGTACTGATTACATTAGTTAGTCAATTAGTTAATTGATGTAGAGAGTATTGGTTAACGAATCGGCAGATATGCCCATAGCTTATATGCCAATGTGTGTATGATTTGTGTGCAACACGTGTACAACAACAAATCCAACTTGTTTAGAAAATTGTGCAATTAGCTGGCTTAGCATGTAATAAAAGCGAGATAATTTCGATTGTCGACTTTGGTTATATTTTTCTGTGTTTATTTTATTTGTTTTGTTATTTGTCGATAGCAACAACTACGGGAAAAAGTCCCCAAGTAGCAGCAAATAATTGATGAACAGATAAACAAATAATTTAATAATATTGAACCAAAGATTATGAACATGTCAACAACTTGGAACTAAGTAAAAGCAGCAGGTGCACTTTAAAATGGGAGTAAACCAAACCCAGACCAAAATAATAATACAATTCGATTACGCAATAAAGTAACAGTTTACAGATCTAAGACAATGGTATATAGCCTCTATCCGTTAGGTGCTTTACCCGAAATGCAAAAGTAAATATACTGAAAAATGTATATTTACACATAAAAACAATGTTTACACAATATCCGAGACCGAAAACGAAGGCAACTTTTGGATCGCAGATCTAAACACGTATAATACGCGTGAGAATCAATCTTTGTGGCTGCTCCAGAGAACGGAGAGAGCTGATATTGAAAGCTTTCGGAGAGTATAAAATTGAGATTGTAAGGCGGGAGACAGCTGGAGAAGCGGATGTGGGGTTGCAGGGGGAATTTTACACATGAGATGTGCAAATATTGTTGTTTATAAACAAACTGGTTTATTCGAGAAGGAAACAATCGCCAGTTATTTGCGAAAACAGCAAGAACCAGGCAACTAATGAAAGGTGATCTGGTTATGAAATAAATTACAAAAACTCTCTCGCAAAGTATGCTGAATATTACTAAAATTTGTTAACAATTTACCAAGGTCGTGCTTGCAAATGTATATTTATATATGTGAAAGATAATTCAAAGCGCAGTGGTAAATTTTACCGATACCGAAATCTACAAATCAATATCAAAATATGGGTGCTTAACACCGATAAGAAAGTTGAAAGAAAAATACCCATTAGATTCACCATGACTGATAGATAACAAGCCCCCCCAAAAAAATGCCTTTAGATGAGTGTGCAGTATTATATGGATACTCATGTCTTTAATTAAACACATTTAACTCAGTTGCAGTTGCCAACAACAGCTGCTGACATTATTCATGGCTCGCGACCTCTTATCAACTGGTCTTCCCTCGGCACTGGCAAGCAAGCAAACAAGATAACAACTTCGATTTCTGAGTGGTTGGTTAGTGAGAGTGAGCGAAGAGAGCTAGGATTGTCACCCCAATCGCAAAATAAAAAAAAGCCCCGTCCGGACGTTGCTGGCGGGGTATAAAAGCCGCCTTCCAGGGGCAATATCGTTCAAAGCGTTGCCAACCAGCGGCCAGAGAATAACAAACAGGCGGCCAATTAACAAGCAGCACAAAGCATATCAACAAAGAGAAAGACAGAAAACACTAAAATAAAAAAACCCCACTCGAGAGTCGAGCGATACGTCAGCCATTAACTATTTCAGCAGCAACAACAACAGATAAATTTCGGATATGCATAGTTGGATGTGGCAAAAAGTAGTTAAATCTAAAAATCTCTAAGCTGAGATACGCGAATTTGGTGACTAAAACGTAACATCAAATTTGGCAATTGGTGATTTTTGTGAGCTGTGGAAAGATTTTAAATAACAATAATGGGTGTACGAGTCATTGAAGCAGATTCGGCGAGCGATTCATCGTATGACGAGGAGGAGTGTTCGGCCTGCAAAACGAATCACAACAAGAGTAAGACAACAAATGCTAAACGTTCATCGAAGGAGGAGTCGAACAGTGTGCAGTTTGGCAGCAAGGATCTGGTTGGCAACTGCAAGGAGTACCGCATTGAGCACAATGCGAGAGATCTGCGCATCATTGGCAATGGCAATCGGTTGAGGATCGTCAACAACACGGGCAATCTGCAAATCATTGGCAACTCAACGCGTCTGAAGATACAGCACAACAGCGGGACCATCAAGTATATGGGCAACGATGGCAGAATCTATTTGGGCATCGATTCGCAACAGCAGAATGTCGACTATATTGGCTGCAATGGACTCCTTAAGGTGGTCAAATCACTGGACTTGCAGTCGAACAAAACCAACAGCAAGCGACGATCTTTGCCAAAGGAGCCAAAGCATAAAGAAAACAGTCAAAGTTTTGGCGTTGAGATTGACAATAATCTGACAATTGTGAATGGTATCGGTGGAAATATTGTGATTAAGAATGCGATAAATGTAAGCATTTAAGGAGCTCTCTATATCTGCCCACCTCTCCTTATTACTAACTTAGTAACTTGCCTGTAAGAATTACATCCAGTGCGAATGGTTCCTATTGTTATATATATATATATATATAGTCATTAGCATATAGCAAAACTTTCTGACTGATATATATGATTGTCATTCGGGCATTGAAAAGTATTAACAACACACCCATAATTAGCTCATCATATTAGTAAAATATTTATTAGGAAATTATGTATGTCCATATATATATGTATAGTCAAGTCACAAATCCACAATGAACAACACCAAATATGTACTGTCTGTGGTTTCAAGAGCGCATCATTCCATGAATGATGTCTGCAATTGAATATATTCAAAATACAACAAATTCAACAAACATTCAACATCGTCTTATTTAATAAAACGCTTTTGGAATTAATGGTTTGTCAACCTCTCTCTCTCTCTCTATAGAGAGGTTAAGGGGGGATTCCCTTGTGTTAAGTTGCAGGTGAATAACCGCATTCCGCGAGTATTTAATTTGAAATGACCCTCGACTCGAATTTGTGCTTTTCCGCTTTCTTAGAAGGCTTATTACTCACAATTTACAAGTCTTCGACATGACCCACATTTCCAATAACAAAAAAAAAACAGAAAAAAAACAATTAAAAATAAAAAGTACCTCGTAGACTTTATAAACTGTAATTGTCGCCTACTGATTAAATAAACTGTAACGATCGCAATTGAGGTTTAACTTATTGCGCCCTTGTATTTTGGTTGAAAGCGACTAAAATTAAATAAATCAAAAAAAAGATGTGACGTTCGTCATCAATTTAAATTTTCGGGGATTTTATTTTCGAGTGGTAGGCATATGAACCAACAACAATTAACGCATCACACGTCTGTTTCAAAATCAATCTACAGATAAGAATAAATGATTAGTATCTGCGAGTTCAACTCAATGCGGATATTTCAAATCAAGTATTTCAAGCCAAGTACATTTCTATGTATGCATGTATGTAAATAACTGTTATGTCGAGATCTTGTTAATTATGTATGCAAATGTGTGTGTTTGTGAATGCAAGCTACGCTTGTGCATTTGCATGTTTGTATGTATTTATGTAAGCGCCACGTACCTTTGTCACATTGAAGAAAATCCTTTTGTTATTTAACAAAATATCACTGCAACTTAATAGTTTCACATATATATTTTGTTATCAGACGCAATTTACCGGCTTTATTTAACATCATTCATTTAACTGTTGTCACTGTGAATTACAGTATTTTGCTTTTTTGTGGTGGAGTAGAAACTGCTGGTGTTAACATTACCGGCCCATTGTGCGTTCTCTGTAAGCTCTTAAATGCGTTGCGCGGGTCATACTGCGTTGCGTGTCTCTTCTTGCGTTGCGTGCTCTGTTAAACGTAATGTTAAATGTAATGTGGTTGAATTACTCTTGACGCTCCGACGTCGATCGAATATACAAACATTTTGCGACATTTCAAAAACAAAATCATGTTTGGGCCCGCACAAACCACAACGAATCGTATGAACGACTTCGAGGTGGCCTCGCCGCCCGACGACTCCGTCTCCGCGCTCGAATTCAGTCCGAGCACACTACCCAAGAATTATTTAATTGCCGGCAGCTGGGATAACAGCGTTCGCTGCTGGGAAGTTGAACAAAATGGAGCCACGGTGCCCAAATCGATGAAGTCGATGGGTGGCCCAGTGCTGGACGTATGTTGGTCGGACGATGGCTCCAAAGTTTTTATGGCCTCCTGTGACAAACAGGTCAAACTCTGGGATCTCGCCTCCGATCAAGTAATGCAAGTGGCCGCCCACGATGGGCCAGTCAAAAGTTGTCACATGGTTAAGGGACCAAATTACACGTGCCTCATGACCGGCTCCTGGGACAAAACGCTCAAGGTTTGCCTATAAAATACTGCAATATTTATTCCGTATTCAATTGTGTATTCTCCTTAGTTCTGGGACACACGCACTCCCACACCCATGATGGCCATTAATCTGCCCGAGCGTTGCTATTGCGCCGATGTGGACTATCCCATGGCTGTGGTGGGCACAGCGGGTCGTGGCCTAATCATCTACTCGTTGGAGAACAGTCCTACCGAGTACAAGCGACAGGAGAGCCCGTTGAAATATCAGCATCGCGCCATTGCCATCTTCAAGGATAAGAAGAAGACGCCCACAGGTTATGCGCTGGGCAGCATCGAGGGACGGGTGGCAATTCAGTACGTGAATCCAGTGAACCCCAAGGATAACTTCACATTCAAGTGCCATCGTTCGACGGGCAGTTCGGGTTTCCAGGACATCTATGCGGTCAACGATATTGCATTCCATCCCATTCATGGCACGCTGGTCACCGTCGGCTCGGACGGCACCTTCAGTTTCTGGGACAAGGATGCACGCACCAAGCTCAAATCCAGCGAAGCCATGGATCAATCAATTACGAAATGCGGCTTCAATGCCAATGGTCAGATATTCGCGTATGCCGTCGGCTACGATTGGTCCAAGGGCCACGAATACTTCAATCCCGCCAAAAAGCCACAGATCTTCCTGCGCTCCTGTTACGACGAACTGAAGCCGCGCGTCAATTGATCGGAGGCGTGCTTTGGCTTTGGCCACAACATGTTCTACGATTAACAATATCAATATATCAAGAGCATCAATACATCAATATACATAAATCGTATCACTAAATTTATCGAAGCGCAATTTTATTTTTATTTTTATTCAACTAAAATCACTTAACGCTTAATGCTCCTTCTTGTCATCGTGTCCATGTCCATGTCCATGACCATGGTCACCCTGGCCCTTGCCAATGCCAAGCGCATACTCGGCTCCAATGGTGACCAGAAACAGAGAGAATCCAATGCCCAGGCCGCGGAACATGAACGTCCGCAGGCGGGAGGCGTGTGTGCCAAATGCTTTCGGCTCATAGCGCCAGGCCTCGTTCCTAGCAGCAGCAGCAAGATTAACATTAATATTTATCGATAGTTTTGTTCATCCTTGCTCACCTCAGCCATGGATCACAGAGACCCTGGCGACCGAGTGCCTCCTTCACCTCAACCAGTTGGGGCACATTCTCCACCTTGTAGATCGATGGATGTGGCACTGTGTAGGGTTCGCCGTGATGTCCACCCATTATTTATTTAATTGCACTTCCGCTGAAACGATATAAGTTTTGCCTGTTTTATTTTAATGAATTACATAAGTGAGTTTTGGTTTTTTGCTTTCAGCTCTTTGACAGTTGTTTAGGTCACATGTCAGCAGCACAACAACAATCACTTAGTAACAATAGTATTTGCTTGAATTATTACAAAATATCTCGTAAACAATAGGAAAATCACAAAGTATTACAAAATTAATGGAAATACAAACTCTTCTTGCCACAATAATAGAAATGTGAACACAAATGTTAACGAAATGTTAAGTGCTATCGATAATAAATCGGAATAAAATGCTCTAAAAATGCCAAAATGCAAGGGGGTTTGCTTACATACGACTATTAGCAAGGTGGCAGCACTACCAGATCAACTAGATTCTTAAATATTAGGTGCGATAAAACAAAAGTTATTCAAAAATTAGGAAACAACACAACTCATTTATATTTTTTGTCATATTTATTGATACTTCAGATTTATTTTGCAATCAGTAGAACATTTGTAATTTTTAAACGTGCTTAAGTGAAAATATACATTTTTTATTTCTGTTTCTGTTTGTTTTTTGTATTTTGTTTTTCTGTTTTTTTTTTTTGTATCCATTTAATTTTCTAGTTATACAATAAGTAATAGTAATATACAATTATATGTTGTTAGGATTTATGTTAATAGCGTTTTCTTGCTTGCTCACTTCTCACACTTTTACACACAGATTGAACTGCGATTGCTACAATTAGAAAGGAAACGATGATTTAAAGCAAAATAAGAACAAATAATTATAACAAAATACTGTTTCTTACGCTTTGATGCTTTGTCATTTGCATTTGTATGTATTGTAATAATATAGCTAGGTATAAAAACGCATGACTAGCATGCCAGTTAATCGTTTTAAAATACAATACATATACATATACATTTATATAGTATATAGTTGTTCTTGTTTTTCTTTTTTAATATATTCATAACACATTTCTCACAAAGTTCGAATTTGTTTCAGCGCTTGGAAATGCAGAAGCTAGAACAATATATCAATATCTCAATTCAATTCAATTTTTGTAACTTGTAACTACGTTTTGGAAGAAGCAAAGTTCACAATTTTTCCATTTTTTTTTTTTTTTGTTTTTTTGAAATGTCTCTAAATCAACTAAGAACAATTGTCAGCTCTACAAAATTTTTAGCTTGCTGTGTTTCTTTTTAAAAGTGCTGCCTTTATATATCCATCATATTTTGTTTTTCTTTTTTTTTTTGTTGGTTTATCTGTTTAAATATTGTTGCTTTTTTTTGTTTTTTTTTTTTTGTTTGTTTTCTTTCTGTTTTGCTGAATCACATTTCGAATTTCTAAAGATTAGTTTTAATAATTTAACACATGTTGCTACAACAATTTAGGTATTCCGAAATCAAATTGTACTTTTTTTTGTTTTTGTTTTTGCTTTTAACTTAATAACCGAACCGAGACGCTGCTTAGATGCTCTCCTCGGCGAGAATCTCGTTGAGCAGGCGATTGAGGCTGTCGAGGCCAGTGAGAAAACCGCCATCGGGTCCATGGTGCACGGGGGCAGCTGCCGCCGGCGTTGGCAACATGCTGCCGTTGCGCGGCACAAACGCAGTGTGTGCGAAATCAATGAGACGCACATCCACAAAACAGGCCGAGTCATCTGTGGGCGGCGCGGACATATCCAGCGACTTGGAGCCATGCAACAGCGCCGAGTTGCGAGCAGTTGCAGCAATTGAAGTCTTGGCATCTTGGCTGACACATTTGTTATTGTCTGCCGCCTCTGCACTGGCACGACGCTCCAGTGAGTCCAATAGGATGCCAGTTAGCAGCGAATTGGAAATATTCTCGCAGCTGCGTTGCACTGCGGCGGACACTTTGCTGCGCTGCAACTTGGCCGGCGAGGAGACGGCAGAGACAGGTGTTGATGTTATGGTGGATTTCTTAGCCTCGCGTGGATCATCATCGTGTGCCGCATAATGTTCATCGTCGTCCTTGCAGCGCAAACGCTTCACAGCGCCCTTGACGGACTTCAGGGATGAAGCGCTCGATGAGGCAGGCGACACCACAATTGACTTCAATGTGGCACTCGAGTTGTTGCCGGTATGCGATGGTGGCGTGCTGGGCTCCATTACCAATCCACCAGCTTGCGCATCGAAAGATTGCTGTGATTTGTAGCGCTTGAACATGGCCTCTGTGGGTCCGATGATGCTGCTCTCGTAATCCGAGCTGCCATCGTCGGAGCTATTGTTGCCTGTTTACGGAGTAAATGTGTGATTAGAGAGTGGATTAGGATTAAGGATTAAGTTCATGCGCCTTAGACTTACATGTCTGACGACCGCTGGCCACCGCTTTGATTTGCTCCGAGAGGCCAGAGAAATCGTCGCTGCTGTTGCTGCTGTAGTTCATCCAGGAGTCACCGGAATGTGGCGATGAGGTTGTCACGCTGGGCAACGTTGGCTCTGGATCCAGAAATACTGTCTCTTCGGAAATTGGAATGAATGCAGGTGTGGCGCTGCCGTTGGCACCGCTCTTGTTGTTGATGCCACCACCAATCCCAGCAGATGATGATGCTGCTGCTGATGATTTGGTGGTGTTGGGCAATACTCCGCAGGTACGCGGCGGCGGCATAACAGATTCACGAAACTGCTCCGCCTCCGTCTCCTCATCCTCCTCCTCGTCGTCTTCTTCCTCCTCATCTGTGGTGGTTGTGGAACTAGTTGTGGTTTGCTTGACGCCACGTGCCGCAGCCTCCGCAAAGCCACGCTTATGCAGATGGCGACGTGTGGCGAGATTTAAACGTGAATTGGAGTCATTCGAGGCATCCGCATCATAGTTACAGCCATCGACGCCATTGCTGCTGTTGGTGGCCGAGGCATTGCCGCTGTCAACGGCTGCCATCAGTTGCAAATCTTCATCGGTATCGTGCGGCTCGAGCTCATCTCCTGCCTCGTGTCCCGCCTCATCGTCCTCGATGTCATCCTCGTCTATGCTGTTCTCCGGGTGATAATCAAAGGCGGCTGTTGTTGTCGACTGCACTGTGGCGGATTTTGGTGCCTCCAGCCAATCATCCGATATCATGAAGCGCGGCTGGGCCATCGGATTCTCCTCGTATCCCTCATACACAATCAGCAAGGAGCTGGAAGCGAATAATTAATAATAATTAACGTGATAATAAAATATAATAGCCAGGAAAGCTTACCAGGAGTAAAATCTGTAGCTGGACTGCTTCTCGATGACGCGTCGTAGTTGCAGCAGACGCTGGAGGATCTTGCGTACGACGCGAGTGCGCAAACGGAAACCATTGTAGAAGAAGTCATGGAGAGCCGTCTTGAAGCCCGCCTCGTTGAGTTCGCGGCCCCAGTACTTGTCCCGCTTGGCATACTGCTCCAGATCCGCCTGATACGTTTGCATGCCGCAGAGACGCACTCCAAGGGAGCCCGAAGTGCTGGCAGCGCATTTGGCCATCTGTTTGGAGCGCTTCTCGGCGGAAGCATCGTCGCCATGCTGACGGGTGCCCATCTTCAGATCGAGAATGCAGGGATTGCGAAACTGTGACGTGATATTCTCGAGCATCAAGAAATCTGTGAAACGAAAGATGCCAAAAAGAGATTAGCTAAAATAGTTGTAGGCGAACTCAATTTTAAATGTTGTAGTTCATTTTTGCAAAGGGGGGCGGGTTTTTTTCAGTCCAGGCCGAGGGGGACACGGGGGATACTAACATTGCTTATTGGAGTTGTCAAGTTGCGAAATGCTCTTGATAACATCGGCCGCATTTCCGTTCTTATGCACCTTCATTCTGCAAATAATCCAGGCGAGATGTTTGAGATTAATTATGATGGAATCAAGCGAGAGAAGCGAAGTATTTCAAACCCCATTTTAGATGGCACAAAATGAGAGTGGATTGACCTAAAACAAAATAAACTGCAAGTTTTTCGCTTTGCGTTTTTCGTTTTATTATAATCAGTATAGAAACGAGAACAAACACATCATGCGCTGTTCCATTGGCAAACCAAAAGTGTACTTTACTGAGTCTTGCAATGGAACAGGATGAGATGATGATGTCGTCAGCTTGAAAATAAACAAACAAAAACAAATACTCATACACATAGTACTATATGATTGTAATTTGCATACCCAAAGATACCCGTAACAACAATGTCTGAGAGGGGCGAGTGCGTGTTTGTTTTTTGTATGCATTGCACAATCTAAAACAAAAATAAAATTCATTTCCATTTGCTTGGCTGAAAAGCATCAGTCATGTGTGATTTCTTTTCTTTTTTTTTTCTACAACATATACAACTATATACAAATATTTGGATATATCTATATATATATATATAAATGTATATGGTGTATGCGTCAGTGTTTGGCAAATAGGTGTTGGTGGTGGTGGTTGATTGGGTGTTGGTGCACAGAAAAAAATGCCACTGAATTTTAGAAGGATTCTTCACAAAGATCATTTTTAAAATCAAAAGTTGCGAAAAATTTAGCAAAAATATGTCCAATTTAAAGACTGTGGTTTTCTATATGTGTGTGCGTAAATAAGATAATTATGATATTTTATTATAAAACATTAGTATACCAAAAAACATTTTATATACTTTATAATTTTACTTCCCACTGAGTTAGTCGCTGTCTAAAAAGGAGCAGAAAAAGAGCTAAACTCTGAAATGAGTTTCTACTCACGATTATTAAATAGATATATTTTTGAAAAATATAAAAAAGAAGACACCGTCTTTTTGGGATTGTAGATTTAGGGGAGCATTAATTTCAAGAGAAATTTGTTTTCTATTTGCAGAAATTATTTCACGGCGATTTTCTAAAATTCAGATGGTATTTTTATCTGCGTGCGGTGGTGGTGCAAGAGCTGGTATGTCGAAATGGTGGCGCCACTGGCTTGCTACATACCTGAGTACATCATCGCGCTTCCGCTTCGAGGCGCTCATCTTGCGCACGGGCACCGCGGCGGCATCGTCCCGAAAACTGGGCGAATAGCGTTTGTCCAGCTTGACGCCGCCCATGGATGTTGCTTGCATAACGCCTGGAAATAGAACGGGACCGGCGAGCGATAAGTCTAAAATTGCTTGTTGTTGCTTGTTCGTTTGCAGCATTAACTTTAATTTGTATGTAAGTATCTTGAGGTTAAGTTCTTGATGGATCTGATTAGACATAAGGAAGCATCCATGATTGATTGATTGATTCGTTGGCACACAGACAAACCCATTTTCTCCCCCAATAATTAGTATAAATTGAAGGACACGCATATATTTCACATCTATTCATGTTTCTGATGGACTGCAGCAATCACCCCAATGAAACTTTCATGCATTTCGGATGGACACGCACACAAAAGCAGCATATGATAATACATATAGTGACTTATGACTTATATGACTTATGATTTATTCGATTTATAAGACCTAAGCGGAATTCTCAATTGTGTGCAATTTAAGAGAGACAGAAAGAGTGAGTGAGAGAGAGAGACTTAATCAAGAGTTAAACATGTGCAAAAAAAAATTCAAGTTTACTTTTAGAAGAGTAGCGAAAGATTATTTTTCTTGTTGGTTTTTGGTAAACCTACGCTTACTTAGCTTAAAACGATCAAAATTTATATATATATATATATTAATATATTCGTACTTATTTAAGGAACTGAATAGCTTATTGTATATAGTAATTGGTAGATATAGTAAAATATATATAAAGTAGTATGTGTTTTAATCATACAAACCCGTCAATGGCCATTGTGTCATTATTGGCTTGCTTGCATTTCTAATCGGCTTTCGTACTTTGAGAGTCTCGGAGACGTTTCAGTTCCAGAGACAGACAATGAGCAGAGCAGAGCAGAGCGAGCAGAGAGAGAGTGCTGAGCTGAGCTGAGAGAGAGAGCTGAGAGCAGAGCAGCCATATCGATCAGAGATCCGATTAGAGATCGGCAAGGCCTAGGGACGACGGCGACAAGACACAACGAACGAGACAACGAGAGGGGCAGCACCGATGTGCATTCTGAACAAACACATATATATTAAACACAAGAATAATAATCAAAAAAAAACAACAGAAACAATAAAAACAAAAACAAACATAAACGATTTTCGTAGTTTGTTTTTCTCTTGTTTGGCGAAACAAAAACAATAAATTGGAGTAAAAAATTGCATATTGATTTTGGTAATTTTTGTTTTTTTAGTAATAGTATTTTACGCTGTATTTCAGTTTCAGTTTGGTTTCAAGTTTCGAGGCTGCTCTCCGCAATTGGTTCAGTGTTTGGTTGTTTGGTTCGGTTCGGTTTGGTTCAGCGGTTCACAGCAGATCACACACACACACACAGGAGCGGGTCTGTCAGTCGGCACACACTTCGAACCTTTGGATAATACGAGCATAGAGCGTAGATATGTAGTGGCAGAAGTGGCACGCCCCCAGAGCTTCAGGTTTTATCTTTTTTTTTTTTTTTTGATTATTAATTTCACCCAAGGCCCAAGGGCGTGCGCATTTTTATAGTTTAACAAGTTAAATTTGTCATTTACAAATACAATTGTAAAATTTTTTGGCAGCAAGACCGAAAAATTTTACAACAAAACGTTTTCGATTTGAAGATTTGTACATGTGTATATATATATTGCATACTTGTAGAAATCTTTTGCTAGAGAGAAGTTGCATTTTTTGTAAAATTTCTTTATAGTTTTAATTTTTTTATTTTTGTTTTATTGTTGTGTGTTTCTGCGACTTACCCATTGTTGTCAGTTCGCTACTAACTAAAAGTTCTTATGTGATAAAATATATATATATATATAGTAGTTTGAAGCTTTTGGAGCAGACAATAATTGGGCATGGCGTCTATAATATATTTATTTCGCTTTTCGTATTTTACAAATTTTTAAAGCTATAGTTTACCTATTAGATTACGTTATAGTTTTCAGTCTTTATTGATATTCATTTTTTTTTGCACCACTTTTCTTTTTTGCTTTCTTTTTTTTTTTAGTTTTTTTTGTGCTCTGTTTTTATTTGTTTTCATTCAATATCAAGACTTACAGACTATAGATATATCACATATATATAGGCATATATAATACTTAAAATAAAAATGATATACGGACAGAGTACAGTGGAGCGCATAATTGTTGATTTTGGACAAATGCGAGTTAGTACAAAACAAAAGTTGAAAATACAGCAGCGCAAACAGCGATTTCAAAAACTCAAGACAAGAAATGGTTTTATCACATCATGTTTTTTTTTTTTTTTTTTTTGCATTTCTTTTTTTTTTTAATATTTTCTTTATTTTTGCAATTTTTTTTAGAATGTATGATAAATTGAACGAGCAGTTAATTCGAAACGAAAGATATATATATATATATATATATATATATATATATATATAAATGTATATGTATATCAGATGAAGCGCTTCGATAGGAACGAGAATCGTTGTGGCTGATTGGTTAATTGGAATAGAATATAGTCGGTATCTTACCTTTGTACTTGGGCACAAACTTCTGTACGTCCTGCGGAATGTTCTGATAGAAGTCCAATTCGCGCAAGTTCAGCGGCTTGATCACCGTCGACTGGTTGAGCAGCAACAGGCGCGTATGTCCTCCAACCTGCAAGGCAAAGAGAGGCAAAGAGCAATGAGTAAAGGTTCATTAAGATGATAATAGGTGACAGAGGGAGAGAGAGAGAGAGAAAGTGAAAGAGAAGTTTCAAAGTGGAGAAAAAGTCAAGATCTGTAAGTTTAAAAGAGTCGAGCAAAGTGGGTTAAGTCGACGAGAGAGATATGTTTCGAAGTGAAAAAAAAGTCGAGTTTAAGTTGCTCTGAAAACTTATTGATCAAAGTTCCGGTTCCAGTACATAAATGGTAAAGGTTACCCGTAAACTTTATAAATTGGTTTAAATTTTTGTTTTCGGTATTCAGTATAGTATTTATTTTATAGCTCGTTCCTGTAACTGGCTCTTAAAAAAGTAATTGCATTTCGTATCCAGTTTGACGCCTTGTCGAAAACTAATTGCTTGCATTTTCATATCTTCTCCCTAACTGCTATAAATAGTTTTTTCCTTGTCACAAACTTGGGAACAATATAGAAATGGCGTCTATAAGGGTAGACGAAGCGAACTTAAGACTCGCTGGTCGCGTGGCCATACTAACTAACCAACCATATCTTATCGATCCTACGTCATGCGACGTTTTGATAACGAGACCTGCTGTTATACATTCCACTTTAATCTGCCCTTGTCAATTGTAGTCTGTAATCTTTAGGAGCTTTGCCTTGCCAGTAGAGGCGCTTTGCAAAGAGCAAGCATTTCGAATTGGATATGAGCTTATCAAATACGACAGGTCGTCGGCAGGTTTATGTAAACAAAACTTGAGCTGATTCATACGATCGGATAATAATATGAAAGGCAACTAGAACCACTTGATGAACTCACAAATATATCACATATCAAAACCCAACCGGGTTTTATAAGTCAAAATTCTGGCAAAAGAAATCACATTAGAATTGACGGGCATCATGACTTGAAATTGAAATTGAAGAGTAAACACTTTACGTGAATGTGTATTCCTTTGTATTGCAATAAGTGGAGTATTTTATACGCTATTGGAATTCATACGTAATCATCTTGGTATTGGGTTTTCTTCTTCCTATTTTTTAGCAAACTTAAGAAAATTGATAAGGTTTACTTTTAGACGTGTGGCGTTTGTAATAATAAATGCGATTCGTTTTGCAATGAAGCCGCACAAGCTAAATGAGAGTGACTCGAATTATGCATCTATAATATCGCTGCATTTCACTGGAGAAATGCGACCCGAATCCGACTTCAATAATCCGACGAGATCAACAATACCAACGCGGCGTACGCAACAGTCAATCACATATGGAAAGCGAAAGACAGACAGAGGAACTATCCACTTGGTGAGTCAGCAGCGAAAGAAGAGCATAAAGGCCACCCAAATACCGCAGACCAGTCGCAGTCAGAAGAGAACGCGCAGTCAAGTGGAAATGATCAGGGATCTCGCGATGGGCACCAGCTACCAATGCGATGGCAAACACGACGGTCGCATTTTCATCAAGGCAAATCTACGGCTCGATGTGGATGCACTCTTCGAGCTGCTATTCTCGCCCGCTGGCTCTACGTTTCTACGCAAATTCCATGCGAGTCGCAGCACGACGGATCTGTGTTTTGGTAAATGGAATTGCAATGTGGCCGGGCAACAGGAGCGACAGGTCAGCATGATTGTTGCCCTCCAAGCGAATGTTGGTCCCAAAAGTGCTCGGATCGTTGAGCGTCAAACAATTCGACAGTGCAGTGCCACAGGGGAAATGTATTCGATAGACGTGGAGAATCTCAATCAGGGTATACCCTATGCCGATGTCTTTACCATACTGATGCACTATTGCCTGAAGCGTTCAGAGGGGAATACCACAGATATTCTCGTTGTTGGCGATATCAATTTTGTCAAATCGACATGGTCAATCGTTAAGACATTCATATTGAAGCATTCGTTGGAGGGCATGGCCGAATATTTCTATTCTCTACACCAACAATTGCTCAAGGAGGCAGAAACGGTGAATCGACGATAGAAATTGAACCAGGGTCAGGATAGAGATTCATCACACACAATATCATATACATGTATATATATATACATATAGATAGATATATAGATACATTAAATAGTTTAAGAAAGGGTAGAGTAGTGTAGTCGTTGGTGTCTTACCTGATTCGAAAGTGGATGAACGGCGACCTCATTATCCTCATTATCCAGGAGATGATCCTTGATGCTGAGCTGCTGAGACTGAGATGATTGCGACTGCTTCGCTGCTGCTTTGCTATCTGGCGTCAATTGCGAATTCGAGTTCGAGTTCGAATTGGACTCGGAGCATTGTCGCAGCCACGTTGGGTGCAACTTGAGTGTTGCTGGGGATAGTTGGGAGGGATGATGAGTGGTGGAGTCAACAACAACAATCTGCTGCAACTGCTGCTTGGTGGGCGTGTTGCTGCTGACAGTCAGTTGCTGTAGATTGGCTGTTACCAAACTGCTGCTGCTGTTGCTGGTATTGCTGCCGGCAACATGTTGCTGCTGTGTCTGTTGCTGCTGCTGCTGTTGTTGAAGAAAGCTGGAGCCGCTGGCAAATTGCAGCTGCGATTGCAATAGGCTTAAACTAGTTGAGATTTGTGCAACCAGCTGTTGTTGTTGTTGCTGCTGCTGTGGTTGCTGTTGTTGTTGTTGCTGCTGTTGTTGTTGCTGATGTTGTTGTCCATGGATGCGCTGTTGTTGTTGCTGCTGTATATTTGGAACATGCTGCTGATATGACGACAAGTCAGAATCTCCCATGCCCCAATCCCCCAAGAAATATACCATTCCCTGCCACGCGAAACAGTTTAACAAGTTGTTTGTTTGATTTTGCTGTTCTTGTTGTGGTTGCAACTGCTGCTGCTGCTGCTGTTCTATATTCCGTTGATCTGCCTGTTGTTGTATCTGAAATAAAAAACGAGAATTGCATTATAATTGGGTTAAGCGTGTGTGTTAAACGTTCGCTTCAAACAGGTTAATTTTATTCTCTGAAAATAGCAAGCAACTCACAACTTATTAATACGAAAATCGCATGTGATTCTCAGTAAACTCTCAATAAATTGTCGCATTAATCTGAATCATGCACAATTGTGCATTTGAATACGTTGTGGGTTCAATGTTACTTCCCCAAACGCAACACGCAATGCAAAAACTAACTGCATCTATATAAACTTGTTTCCGCTTTTGATTGATTGTTTATGTCTTTATGCCTTGAAACTTGTTATTACGTAATTGATATTGATAATTGCAAACATTAATCAATGCATGAGTTCAGGAGATCATGGATCGATAAGGATTTTATGTTGAGCTATAGAAGTGGCTGAGATGACAACTTTTAATAAGAAAAAGTAATGAAAAGCGGCAGATAGAACGCAATAGCTTCGCAACATAAGCAAAAATAGGTCAACTGACAATTTCACAACCGTATTCAATTTCCACAAGTCGAATAAGCCAGAAGATCACAATGTGATTCATTGTATAACTTTTTATCTTTTGCGACATTGCTGGGGGCTAGAAAAGTGCTTTATCTGACTGACTGATAAGTAAACTAAATACAGAAAAATGCTCAGCTTACTTCTAGGAGCAGCTTTCTACTTCTATCCTAAACTCGAATCAGTCATTGAACTCAATCAATACACAATAATTTCGATTGTGTCTGTCGCAGTATAAATACAAAAGTCAGTGGTGCATGCATCTGAGGCGTAATCGCACCACCTATTTGGCTGATCCACTCGACCCACAATCAAATCGATCTGTGATCCATGAAACTCATCTGTGCATATATAAAATATATATTTTTAAATATTAGAGGCATTTAGTGAAGCGTATTGCCTAATTGAATTCGATTGCTTTTGTGGTCAGTCAGGCGTGTGGAACGTGTGATTATGAATGCGACTGAGACTGAGATCGGTCATTGATATTGATATTAATATAGCTAAAGCTAAAGCTAAAATCACAATTCAGAACACCAATCAGACGGGGTGCAAATGTTAATTGATCGTTTGGCAAATTGCAATACATAGCGCACATCCACAAATTGCGCATTCTGCTTGGCAACACACCCACACACACACTGCCCCTTCCTTATAGCCTCTCTCATATGTAATGCAAATAAACTGCAGACACCATAAAAAATGCATATTTACATTTGTGTTGTAAAAAAAAAAAAAAAACACAGTAAATATGTATTTATCTATTATTTCTGTATCTGTATCTCGGGCTGTGGGTATTTTTGTATCTCTATCTGGCACAAATATGTACATATGGCTAGTTGCGTTAGACGGTGGCTTAAGTAAAGCCAACTGCCAACAGCCAACTGCCAACAGCCAACAGCCAGCAGCCATCGGCCAGACGGCGCGACTCGTTTTAATCTCAGTCTTAACCGAATGCAAACTGTGGGAATTAGTTGGTGTAAATTGTTTGCCTTGATTTTCATCTAGTTTTTTTTTGGTAATTTGATTATAAGCCTTAGAAACTGATAATATACAAGTCTATTTTGGTTGTTCACATTGCTAGTTTCAAGAACTTGTCAGTAAAAAAGTCGAGAGAGCTTGCCTGGGAACATTCTTAATAAATGTAGAATACCCTTATTGACAGCCTAGCTGAATAGCCTAAGCAGACGCACTTGGCTAAATCGTTTCGGCTTTTGATGCTGATCAATAATATATATAATTAATGGGGTTGTTGTAGTTGCTTCACTCCGCCTGTTACGTACCTCAGCAAAACTACATTAAACTCTGGCTTAAATTGAAGTTATAAATGCTAAGTTTTGTATTTCCCCAAGTCTGTCAGCCAAACTAGTTTTTCCTTAACTAGAAATAATAAAATAAAAAAAAATAATTAAAAAGTGCAACTACTTCGGGGAACCACAAGTCAGACAGACAGTCAGCTAAACTGTGTTGTTGGGGGGAAGTCTGCGCAGTTGATAAGTAAATACGAATATTACGAAAGTAATCAGAGATCGGAGAGTGTCATTAACTTGAGGGGCAGTCAACGATCGCGCATTGTTCGCATATCTGCGATGACTGTGATCCAAAAGCTGTATTGTTTTGAGCTCAGTGCGCATCGCTTATCTTTCTTTTTTTTAATTATTTATTTTTATTTATTTATTTACTTTTTTCGTGACTGACCAAATCCGTGTGCTCTGTGCGTAGTACTTGACGTGTTATTTTTGTATGTTCGCCTTTTATTTTTAGCGTTAACTTGGCCGTATTTATAGCGCACTCACTGAATGCGTCAATTCAAACTGTCAATTGTCAATTGTTTAGCTAGTCAAAACAAAACAATTCCCGAATGGAACACGGAAAACAATACTCAAGGCTTTTGGAAGGAGGGGTTGATGGGGTAAACTAATTAAGTATTTGAGAATTAATTGTCGTGTGTGATTATAGAAATCTTTGCACTTTTGCACCGACAGGGAAAGCCTCAATTGCGACGCAGACGAAAGTTGAGACAGACACAGAGCGATCGATCGAGCTAGTGATAGTGAGAGAGTGAGAGAGAGAGAGAGAGAGAGAGAGAGAGAGGGGGAGATAGCTAATCACGCTGAGTCAGAGCAGAACATGCGATAGACTACACTTAGAAACTAAAATATCAGGTGGAACCGATAACAATACTATGGCTACTACAAAAAGGTAATCTAATTTATTTGTACATTTCATAGGCACCTTTTACATTGTTATGAAACCTATTTGAAATCACTAGCTAAGAAAAATTCGTATAAATAAATTAGAAGTTGTATTTTCCAGTTTTCAGTAGAACTGAAAGCAGATATCTACTTATTTTTCTAAGTGTTAAAACACGGGGCTACCCTTATCAGTCACTAGTCTAGACCCGACCACCCCCCGTCTACCCATTCGCCCCTCGCTTCCCCGAAGACTCACTGAAAGTGGGCCACAAACAAATGTTGGATTCACACACTCAAAATGAAAGTAAACAAACGATGAAATTCCCATGCTCCATTTGCCTGTGTGCGTGTATATATATGTATTTGTATATACAGAATATATATATATATATACGTATATACACGTATATATGGCCCAAAAGTGGGTCAAAGTGTCGCAGATATCGAAACAGAGAGCAGCAACAGAAAAGACAGCAACAGCAGCTCTCTCTCTCTCTCTCTCTGGCTGCAAGTTGAGCCTCTGAAACAAATGCTAGGCTAAATATTTAATTAGTATTCAATTGCAAAAACCTGAAGTCGGAATCAAAACGAAGCAATAATAACAATAATAATAATAATAATAAACGCGTAGAAGTATTAAGCAAACAGAACGCAAAATGCGAGCGACGACAACAAAGGCGACGCCTGTTTTTATATTAACACAATCCGTAATACAAATATACATACATATATACTTTTATATACATATATATATCTACCTCTATTTATACATACACGCAGAAACTTGTGCATATGTATTTGTACAAAATAATTTGCATATAGTCACAACAGCTGCTGCTGCTACTGCTTCAAAAAAACAGCTGATTGTCAGAGCTCAACTATAAAATACCCGATGATAAAAAGAAGGGAAATTCTATTTGGAATTTTTCCCGCAGAAAAAGACGGATAAACCAAGGAAATTTCTAGCTTGCTTTTGTCAACTCAACTCCAATCGCAAAGAGATCTTTTATATTAAATTCCAATGTATATTTTTGTATTGCTGTCTCATTGGAGAAAAGACACGTGTGTGTTGAGCTGAATCAACAATGAGCAGACAACAATTTTGCGAATTGTTAAGCAAAGGTTATTTAAATTCACTTAACACATTCCCACAGGCCAAAAGCCTTCGCTCACATTGAGTTATCAACAGAAGAAAATGAACATGTCTGAACATGCATACACATATGCATATTCATACATGTATGTATACCAGTCGCATGTGCATATGCACATAAATAGGAACACGGACATTACATAAACATATAACTCAAAAGAGCGCAAAAAAAAGGCCCGCCTTCTTTCGACGTGTGTGTGTGTGTGTGAAGCTGCTGATAAGAGAGAAAGGTGACAAGTGAATGAGCGAATTGCGAGAGGCAGAAATGGGAAAAAGTAATTATGTCGAGCGTGCTTTGAAACAACTTAGATTATAATAGAAGAAGCGAAGAAAGAGACGAGGTTTAAACAGAGTTAAAATCGATAACAAGATAATTATAATTTTATTTGTCATTTAATTTCTTTCGAAAATCCCCGCAATCTTTTTTGTTAACATTTCGCCCCAAGATGTTTTGATGGATTGCCCGTCATTTCTTATCTTACAATTAAGTTTCAACAAGCTTATTAACAGCAATAAAGAACGCTTTATCTACGCACGTACGCAATTCATTATAAATAATTCAGTGCAGACTTTAAAGGCCTAAATATTAAAGCATATTCAAATCTTTTGTTGTGCGACGGAAATCAATTGAGGGAAACATAAAGTCATATCTTGAAGAGTGTTGCGAATGCGATAAGAAACTGCAACAATTAAAACGCGTATTAGTCATGCCTGATTATTACTGAAGTCACTCTCTGGAATAATCTAAAAATCATTGATGATCACACAATTAAGTTGAACATATTTGAGTGTTTTTGTTTTTTTAGGAGGTGTTTTCGCCAAATATTTCGCATAATTAACAAGGGTTTTTTTTTGTGGCCAGATCACTTGAAACAAGTTTCAAGTCTCAAAAAAAATGTGTTAATAATTTATACAAACCAACACAGACAGGCACACTCACACACAGACACAGAACACGCTCGCTGCTTGATTATGAATTTCTCATATCAAAACAAAAAGCAGCTGGGGTGGAAAAAAAACAAGAAACAGTCGATGTCGATGACGATGACAACAGTGACGACAAAAATAGTAGACGAAGCGCAGATAAAAACACGTACGCATGGCAACAACAAAAACACAAATAAACCTATTCAAAACAAAAGATCAAGACAAATAGCGAAGCAAACAGCAACAGCAACAATAAGAAAAAAACAAGAAAAAAAAGGAAGGCAAAAAATACACAATCAACTCTTCAACTAACGACGATTCAAGTTGCTGTCGCTCTTTCTCTCTCTCTATCTCTCGCTCTCCCTGTGAGTTGTGTGGCTCTCTCCCACACTCACTCTCTCATCACACACTCCCGTAAGCTGTCACTCTTTTGCGGGCTGCTCTTGCATTGCGTGGCTCGCTTGCTGTCCATATTTCTTGTTTTTTTTTGTTGCCGCCGCCTGCTCTTTACTTTGGCTATTTTTACAGCAGTTCACTAATTTCACTAATACAAGCGCACGCTCGCTCACACACATGCACACACACACATACATTTGCAAAGGGCACGCAACAGAGAAGAAAAAAAAAGATTTCTAAACGTTTTGCATTTAATTTTGTTAGTTTACCTTTTTACAGACACCGTTTGCCGTTTGTTTAATTAATTGATTTACGTTTTGTTTCAGTTTTCATTCATTTGCATTTGCAACACAAATTTCTCAATTCAATTTTTCACATTGGATTTGTATGTGAAAAATTTCACACACACACACATATGTATATATATATATATATATGGGCGACTGGGTGGGTGGGGGAGACGAAGCAAAGCACAGTTACACTTTGGCTTCTGCTCTGCACTTATGGCTGTACACACTCACACACATATATATACAAATTTAGCTTCTCAATTAATTTTGATTTTCTCACACGCGCGTTTTTGGGCTTATTTTGCGCGACTTGCACTTTATGTCACTTTGATTATTTGCTGTTGTTTTCAAGCGTTGGACACGTCCGTTCCGAGAGAGTTGAGAGGCTAAACTGAATGCAAGCAAAATTCATTTTTGTTGCTTTGGCCAGGCAGAATATGTTGGCAGTGCCAACGACCCAACAACTGTGAGTAGGTGCGAGCGAGCCAACCATACAGCACAGCAACACTTGTTCGTTTGATTGTGGACGCAGCTGTGCGTTCGAGCAGCAACACATGCTGCTGCCCTCCGCTATTCTCTCAGATACTTTTCTTAACAGCTGCGCGCTGCGCTCTCAGCAGCCACTGCATTTAACAGCAACGCTCTTAATCTTTATTTAAGAGCAGAATCTAATGCAGCGGAATTGCAGGGTGTAATTGCAATAAGGATTGCAATTGGGATCCAGGTTGAACTAGATACGAATTGTATCTGTATGTGTGGATAGCTCTTATTGAAGAAATGAATGCAAACTGCAGCGAAAATATTCATCTATTTGCTAAATTCCAATCGAAATGCAATAAAAAAAATACAAATGAATCTATGGCTCCGCTTGAAAATCTAATCGCAAATCGTAAATAAATTCGAGTGCCACAATTTTAACAACAAATTAATAACAATAACAATTCGTAGAAATTGTCTACGGCCAGCAGTATGAAAAATCATTAACAAAGTTGTTTTTTCCTCGCCAATAAAAACGAGAAAACAAATATTTATCAACTGGTAGCTAATGGCACAAAACAATACAACCTCAAATGCCCTCTCCAAACGCCTTCCGACTTGTGAATGGGAAAAACTAATTAAATTGTCGCCAAATGCAGGTGCGAGCAGACAGAGAACAGCTGTTTGCTAATTTCTTATCGTTCAGATCTTATCAAGCAACCGAATACAGAAAACAGCCAACAGACAACAGCCAACAGCCAACAGCCAACACTTTATACTCTATCTTTGATAACACAATCTACAAACAAGTTGCGCCCAGATTCCATAGACCCTTTCTCTGTTTCGACTTTGTATTTTTTTTTCTAACTAGAGACAAGCTCAGCTGGTTTCTGATTGATTTAAGATATTATCGTCTTCAGCCAAAAAAAAGCTTAAGTTTTCATAGGCAATATATAAAGCGAAACTTCTCTAACTGCAGCAAACAACTCAGAAAAATAAAGTTAAATTTAGAGAACACCATGACTATGAATTTTACTTTTTGTTATACATATTTATGGCACAAACTCACCCAATTTTAGTTTGAGTTGTAGACGTATTCCAGTTATAGATTTATAAAGTTATTGTTAATTAGATAAAATGGCATAGAAATTTGATCTTATTGCAATTGATAGAGTTTAAGTAAATTTGAATGTAGACAAAAAACCAAAAGCTTATTAAGCGGAATAATTTATCGATTTCAGCTCCGTTTCAGGTACATCAATGTAAGCCTTTCCGCTAAAGGTTACTAAATGGAGTAATAACTGTAAATGTTTATTAAGAAAATATTGAATTTCAATTTCGACTCTAAATTCCAAATGCTAAAGTTGCGTTTCCGCTTCCGGTTTGACAGCCTGCAGATTAAAGTGATAAAAGTTTCGTTAAAATAGCTATTTGCACATTAAACGCCAAAGCTAAACTTGATTTTCACACTCTCTTCGTCAGGCAAACAAATCAGACACACACAGAAAACTCATTAAAACACTGCCTACTTTTTATGGGCTTGACGATGGAACAGAAGTACGAAAGATACAAATGACGTACTTGCAAATACAATTTCAATTTCAATTGCACGACACGGGCGTGTCTTGGCCCGGTGATATCGCCACAAGATAATAATAATAACGATATAAGAAAATCGCGTGTGCAGCTCGCTTCTTCTAAACAATCCGATGCCGCTTTTTATTTTGGCACGTTCCGAAAATATCTTTTAAATTGTGTCCTGCGCTGTCGTTAAATGTCAGCTAAATGTTAAACTAATGACGCAACAATTTGATATTTTTACACAACCCATAAAAAACGATGCAAACCAAAATAGACCCAGACAAAATCGTAGGCAGCTGATAAAAAAAAAAAAAAACAGAAAAAGAGGGCGAAATGTGACGCATTCAAATCAGACCTTTTAAACTGGGCGAACAGATAATGCCATAACATCGAGGGGTGTATAGTAGGAGTACATCATTTATTTAAAATGTGGGCTACTCCACACAATGCTTTCAATTTAACATTTGCGGTCGCTCAAGGCTACTTGTGGGGGAGGGGGAAGGAGGAGCAGAAGGAGGTCGCCTCTCTTTTGGTTTTGCCCCAACTGCACCATGATTTATTCAGTTGCTGTTTTGACCCTGGACGACGAGCACCAGGCAGCCAAGTGGGCGCCTCTTGAATTGCTCGCTTTTCCATTGTGTTGCCTGGCTGCGTGCATGCCTGATTTTTGCATCCTTGACACTGACATTGACTTTGAATGGAGGCCACAGTTGCTGCAGCCACAGTAATATAAAAGAACCTTTCATATCCAAAATGAGGCTGCACGTGGAGCGCACACAATTTACCCCACACTGATGACAAAATCAAGTGAAAACGGTTAACTTAGGCTCACAGAAGATTATATACCCTTGCCCATATCTGAACAGCCATTTATATTTAAAAAATCTACTGATTTTTTCTCTAAAAGCTATATGATATAGTAGTCAGAACTCATCTTTTAACCGATTGTTGACATACTGATACGATCAGGCCAACTCCGACAAGTTTCATCAAGAACGCTGATGAAACTGATGGATAAGTTCAGGAACAGGACTATAACTATATCTAGTGCAGCTCATCAATAATATTTATATAGTTTCTGCGGTCGGAGACGTCTCCTGGCAAACGAAACGACAAAATTAGAATATCCTCTGTAAGGGTAAAAAACAATCATTGCTTTTGTCCCGATTCGTGACTAAAGAGGGCTATAAAAACATGCAAATCCATTTTAGTATTATGGAAATTGGCCAAACAGGGTAGTTGGAAAATTGAAAGCGTTTGGTTTAGAAGGTGCAAATATATTTTATAGCCCTGTCTCCAATATACTTGACAAACCCAAAGTATTAGCATGTGACTCAATTTTGCCCATGCATTATATATGTATATATATACCATATATATACCCAATATGCACAAGCATTATATATGTATATATAGATATCTTATATATACCCAACAGTTCTCTGTGAGGAAAGTGCATTTCGTGCTAATGCAATAATATAAGTTGATTAGTTTGTCGCTTTGCATATTATTTATTTGTGCTTATTTACAAACTGTCAGTCAATCATCAGTGATTGTATAAACACACATCCATAAATAAATATATATATATATATACATATACATAAAATCACTCAAATTAACATTATTATTTTTTGTTGTTTATATTTTTCGTTTATATTTTTGCGCTTATTAGCTGATTAGTCATCATTCAGCCAATTTAGTTGACAGCCAACAAAAGTTAAGGCAAGTTGTCAATCAAAGTGGACGGGTTAGGGACTGTTTTTAGCTGATAGCTTGTCTGGGGAAATCGTGTCAATTTGCTAAACGACTTGATTTATATGCAATTTTGCTAAATTATTTACACAAACAGCTTAGGGCTAAAAACAGATGCAAATATTGACTGAGAACAGACGGAGCTAATAAATATAAATGGACTGCTTAATAAAAGCTGAGAGAAAGTCTTCCATGTTGATGGATGGTTGAGTGATTGATAGCAAACAATCACCCAACAACCCACCCGCTATTCAGAGTGCCTCTTAAGGACACTGTCAAACAGGTGAGGCCACTGCAAGGCTATGCTGCAGGATATGCATGCTGTCCTTCTCTCTCTCTGTCTATCTTTGTCCCTCTTGCTCTGTCTCTGTGGCATTGAGCTCGCATTAGTAAATTGAAGCCTTGCTGACATGGGCGTGGCCAAAGGGGGCAGGCAAATTGAGTGAATACGTGCTTTTGCATGCAAAACTAGGAGAAACAAGTAAGAATGCTCTAGTCGTGAGTGATCGACTAGTAGATACCCTGATGTACGTGCATATCTATGTAATTATGAGAATACAATTTCTCCCCTATTTCTTAACCAAGCTTGGTGAAATTTTTACAGATGTTCAATATTGTGTCGAGCTATATACAAATCGTTAATCGATTTTTATCGATAGATGATCAAAAATATATATACTTTATGGGTTTGGATATGCTTTCTTCTGTTTGTTACAACTTCACTCTACCCTCAATGAGTTTTGGGGTATAATTGGATATTGGGATATATCTAGTTTGGTTGACAATCAAGAAGGCAACATTTGCTCCTTAGCTAAAATCCTGGCAATGTTTATATAATATATATGTGACATTCACATTGTGCCGATGATAAGTGCTGAAAAAGAAGAAGAAGAAGAAGTAGCAGAAGTAATGTATGAGAGATGCGTGCTGCAAAGCAATTATTTTGTTGTGCTGTTCTTAATTTGTACTCGCTTTTGTATTAGTATTAGAATTGCCATTTGACAGTCAATTTCAGTTATATTTCCACTTCGTGCCTGACTGTCTAGTTTAGGAAGGTGGAGGGGGTTTTTTTCCGGGGGTTGGAGAGAGATTTATTGAAAACACGCGCTCGTCAACGTTTAATTGAAAACAGTCCGCGTGCTGAGCAATTGAAATTTGTTTGCAACAACAATAAAGTAGTTTTACCTACTCTTGTTTAGCCGATAATAATGTGACTCACAAAGGCGATAAATTGAGTGAATAGCTGTCAACAGTAAACAGTCAACAATCAGCTGTTTTCGATTTGAGCCACTGTCATTGATTTGAGTGGCTCTTCCATTCAATCACTCACAGCAACTCATTCAATCTTATCTATGAGTGCGATGGAAAAATTGCTGTGATATGCTATGCTGGAATGTGGGTCACTGCTATCGTTATGAATATTAATTAAATGTTCTTTTGAACTTTTATCTATGAATTTTATTATGAAAAGTGTTAATCAGAAGATCTTCAGTATCTTTATCTTAATAATAATAATAATATATTTTGCCGAAGATTACATATTCCAGCACAATAAAATCAACTTTTAAGCAACATTTAAGCAAAAACTACGGATGCAGATCTGGAATATATATGGTTTTTAGATTCGGAGACGTCTCTTACAATGCTTTAGGAACTTCACGACCAAATTATAAAATCTACTGCAAGTTTGTAAAAATCTATAATATATGGTAAAATGACTCTTCTTTCTCGTCTCACAAAAAAAAATAAGAATTCATCGTAATGATGAATATTTATCATGTGTTTGCTCATTAATACTAAATGAGAAATGTGTTTGATCTATTATGAATACATAATAAAAATAAACACAAGAATATACATATATATATATATATATATATATATTCTGACCGCGTGAGACCTCAATTTTAACCAGATAAATTCTGAATAGAACTTTGAGCGCTGACAAATTCAAAGCAACATATTTTGGCAGCACATTTCGCAAAATATTTTAAATGATATTAAAATACTTTTGATTAAAATGGGTTAATATAAATACCAAGCAAAAAACCAATGACATATCAACATGGTATACAGGGTACTATATATAATAGATATATGCTATAGCAAACATTTCGTTTTCAAAGCAAAGACTCAGACAACATTTTGGCCCTGACATTCAAAGGTGGCTAAGAAGCAAGTACGAAACCGTAAAGAATTTTCTGCAATACTCAAAGTATTACGAAATTTTAGCAATTTCCTTTGGTTGCGTAGCAATTCTCGATTTATTTATTTATATTTGTATCGCACACCTTAAAGCAAGTTAGTAGTAAATCAGACAAGACGTCACTTCTCACATGAACGGCAACGGAACAATGACCACGCTTTCAGCCCGTGAAAGCACGTCGCGTTCACTTCCGCCTTCGAGTGCGGAGGATTGGGATTGGGTGCTAGGCGGAGACAGGAGTAGAGCATTCCCCAAGCGCCAAGCATGAGGCAACAATGGCAATAACCATTGCCAATGGCCGGCATTTTTCATGGGTGCCCCCAAAATGGATCACGCTTAGTATTTTGATACAAAGAATTTGTAGTATACATATGCAACGTTAGAATGCTATCGACTTGCAGATACCCTGTACCCCCAAACATGCTTTTTGCTTTCTTGTGTGTAGTCTTCTTATTTTGAAAATATATTTTAAGCCGTGTTTTTCAAATAGTGTAGATGAACAGCCATCGATTTTTATCGATATTTGCAAACTGAGAAATGTAATCGATCAAGAGAAATAAACTTGATCTGCGTTTGGTAATCGAGAACTTTTATACCACATTTAAAGTTTCTAGCTCCCATAGATAGATAGACTCGACTGAAATTTGTATACTTTATAGGATCACAGATGCTTTCTATTGCCTGTTGCATAATTGGCTCACAATTCCAACATACCCTCTTCATAGATTTTTAATGGGTTTAACGAGTATACAAAAGCACTGACCATGCCAAACGATTGAACAAATGAACTTTATTAGCAGCTGTTGCCAACTAAGACCAATGCAGTACCATCGAATTCGTGGGCGGTTCAACAAATATGTTGGCCCAATGCCAGCAATTTCCATGGCATCGATGCGCCTCCAACAAGGGCACACACATTTATCATTCATCATATGCGAAACTATTTAAACTACTTGAAATTAGCGACAGCCATTTGTGGCAGGATTTTCCTGTACACATTAAATATATTTTTAAATAATTTTCATATATCTAGCAGTCATAAATCTTCAGCTTACTCGAAAAATGTGACTACTTTTCTTTGATCCACATTAAATACAAAGCAAGTAACTAAAGCAAGCCCAAATAAGTAGACTATATTAACTGAAACTTGCTGCACAACAACGTCAAACTCAAAGCCTGCTCAGCAGGCATTAAAAAATGAATATGCCACGATGCAGGAAAAAAAACAAGGTGTTTTACTCACACCCACATCACATGCAAATAGAAAGGGGATATTCATGACCCACTAAGTGAGCGATTCAATGTCAATAGCAGTTGCCAAAAAAAACCAAACAAGCGAAACAAAAAAAAAGTGTGTCTCATTTGTTCTGCACAACCACAATTGTTAGGCAAGTGCCAGACACATTTATTTTTTATTCATTTGTCTTATATAATAGCCACTTTTTGGCAAAACGAAAACGAAACTGCGACGCAAAAATATATATACACATATATATATATATATATATATATATATATGTATATCCATATATATATAGATTTGTATATTCATTTGCATACCTGTGCGACGTTACTATAAATAATGACATCCAAAATCTGCAGCCGGCCTACGGTCTATAATTATATGCCTTACATAAATATTTGTAAGGCATCTGTCTGTGTGTGCATTTGTACTTAACTACATACATTTGTACATCTGTATATACATAAATGCTTATGTACTCAAGCTTATGTAGATCAAGTTTAATTTAATGCCAACGATAACAAAAATAAATAAATACAAGGAAAAAAGGCAAATGTTGCAAAAAAGAAACCAGCTCGACTGCGATATGCTGTAGAAGTCGTTTGTGTAGAGTCAATTGATAAAAATATGTTTATCATGACGCAAATAAATCGAATAAGTTTCATAGCAAACATATTAAGTCAAGAGTAGATATATATTTTACAAATATATTCCTAGTTTGAGTGCGCTTATAGTAAATTGAAAAGCCTTCAAACAAGATAGTTGTCTTCTTTCTTCTCTCTTTAATTGAAGTTATTAAATCAAGAGTTGCCATTTTAATTTGTACCAAACAACCAATCCCATTTACTAACTAATATGCCCCAAATATATTTAAAACATCTCAAACAACGAACGACGACACGAAAAGCAAAAAACAATGTGAGAATCATAGTGTGAATTGCAAATTCGTGATGTTGCACATAAGCAAAAAGGAAAATACTGCTGACGTGTCTACAAAAAAAAAAAAAAAGAAAAAAAAAGAAGAGAAAAATACACAAACGTAAAATAAATAAAACTAATGCGAGCTAAGCACTCGGAATGATTGAAAATGTCTTTGGACACTGCAACGTATGCGTTGTAAACATTATTTGTATTTATTTTCAGCTACGTCAATGGCAACAGCAGCCAAACAGACAGACAAACAGACAAACAGACAGACAGACAGCCTTTCCAAAGGGGGGCGTGACTCGAGTCGAGAGCGTAACCAGAATCACTCGCACCAATCAGATCAAAAGATCTCACATACGCACTGTATACGTAATCATTTTGCTGAATGATCTATTGCAAACCGTTCCGAACTGAACCCAAACGAAACAAACTCAACTCAACTGAATTGTAAACATCGCCGCAACGCATTCGCTTTCGGTTTCTTCCGGCATCGCAGCAAGAAGACAAACGCTCTTCTCTTCTCTTCTCTTCTGTTTGCTTCTCTGCTCTGGTCTGGTCTGGTCTGGTCTCTTTCTCGATTTGATGACATAAACAAAATGCTGCTTAGTCAGCATTAGGCGCAATCAGGGAACTTATTTGTTTTTGCTTTCCTAAAAGTTTGTTGTTAAATGCGGCGTATATACAAATGATGAATGTAAAATAGCCCATTAGAGGCATCTGTTAATGATTCCATTGCTTTAAATTTATGATGATGGATTCGAAATTGAAAAATTATGGAAAAGAACAAAAACCAATTTTTGTTTTTTTGTTATTGTTTATTTTCCATGAACCCATTAAATGTGGCTAAAAGGGGCACAACAAAGTTGTGCACAAGTTAGCAATGTGCAGAAGGAGGCATCTTCGACCCCATAAGGTATATATATATTCTAGTTTGTTGATTTATAATATACCCTAACATATTATGCATCATTCTATCTAGTAGAACGAGTAAAAACTTTGGTTCAGGGTATCTTCTATCTCCAGATCTCAACTAGAGCGTGCTTAAATAATTCAGCTCCAACTTCAACTATTTCTACTACAAACAAGTTTAAGAAGATAGCATTTTCTGAAATTCAACAACAAACTTCCTCAATTCCCTGTGATTTATGCTATGTAAAGATATGTATATATATAGAATATAATGAGGCGTAAATTAATTGAGCCATTTTCCAGTGAAATAAATGCAGTGACATTATTTAAACGACAGTTGTTATCATATATAATTCGTTTATAAATTCCCCGAATATAATTAAATTTAATGATTAATAATATATGCCGCTAATGACGCAATTTAAATGATTATTCATAGTTGAGGCATGTAACACATTTGGCCCGAATCTAGATATCTAGTTTGAGTACGTAAATTATGCAGAGAAATGCAAAACATAAATGCGAATAATTTTAATGAACATATTTAGCATTCAATTATCATAATTCAGGCAGCTTATAGCCACTGTAATTCCAAATGAAATCATAGAGAAATATCTTTTGCATTTATATCTACGCGTTTGCACAACATTTGTTCTGGCATTTTGAACCAATTAAATTTGATATAATTTGGCAAGTGCGGCAAAAACCAAAAATTACACAGCTCTCATTATTTAGTAAATTTTGCATTTATACATTTATTATATATTGTAGATTGAATATTTATATTTTTGCCCCGCTTTTAGACCGGGCCCGGGCAACGCTTTTATAAAGTTCAAGGACGCCAAAATTTAATTCCATAATGCGTATATATAAATTCATTCAAGGAAATGATTGTATAAACATTTTTTGCACAGCTCAAAAGAGATGCGAACTGGTGAGCGATAAGAGGCATTACCCTGAACCCGTTAAAAATGAGTGAAATAAATATCATGACGTTGTTCAAATGTATGAAACAGACAGAAGAAAGCATCTCCAACCTTATAAAGTATACATATTGTAGAACAATGATTTAAATACAGGCAGAGACTATTAGATTGTAGTCAAACCGGAAAGGTAACCTCAACTGCAAAATAAACAATTGATATTCTGAACTGGAATCTAAATGAAACATATTTTAAGCACCAGTTGCAGGCACCGATTTGATCCATATGGATGATATGATTTAGAGGTACTGAATACTTAATCACAAACTTTACCATAACCTTTAAGCTTCCCGTACCAAAACCGGAACCGAGTACACAATCTACTTGTACTAATAAGCATTCAATCCCGACTCACTTAATCCATTTCTAGATAAAAACCCGTAAACGTGTAAATGATGTCATGCGAAATTCCTGTTACGAACTTCTTAAGTGTTTTTTTTTTTGGCTTATTGATTTTTTGATGCGGCCACTTAGCATGTAAATTACACAGGATATGTACATGCTAACCCATCATTATGTCCATGAATGGATCCTTAATTCCACTAATCACGCTTATCGTTAGCAAGTAACTCGAAGAGTCACGCACTTTGAAGCTCTGATTGTCTGATTGATGGTTTTCCCCACGGCACCCCAAGTTCGAGTGCTTATCTAATCGAGTGTGAGTGTGAGTATAACTATTCGAGTATTCGCGATGGGCGCCAAGTCAAAATATACAATTTTCGTCATAAATAATCTTAAATTGATGGGATACGGTTGGTTGTCAGCCACTTTGGCAGACACTAACATTTATGGATTCGTTAAAAATGGTTGTTGTTTTTTTTTGTTTATTTTTTATTTTGCTTTTGCTAATTAATAATAATTATCAAATTGGACAATAATATTGACATAGGTGGCTTATAGGAAAGTGTGCACTTCAGTTTATCAACTGATAATTATTTACAGACCCCAAAAAAGAGTTGGAGAACTAGAATCGTGTGTCCAACTTACGCAGTTCGTTGATACTATTTGAATATATATATATATATATATAAATATAAATATAAATATATATATGTGTAGTACGTATATAGCCAAGAAGTCGCACCTGCAAGTAAGCAATGTAAATCATATTTAGTTTTCAGAAAAACGGAGCCCATTAAAATGTACACGAATTGTTTCAAATTGCGTTGTGGCAACTAGAAACTTTTCTGGGTAAATGTGGTGCGCATTAAATGACGCATATTTTGTATGACAACGTTCCACAGCAAGACAACGACAACAACAACAAAAACATAAACAACCACAAAGTAAACTCCAACCGCCCCCTCCCCCCTCCACTTTGAACTGCGTCTTTTCTTTTTGGCTTTTCCAACTGGCGCGGGGCAGCAACAACAACAGCAACAACAACAACAACAATTGCGTTTGTTCCACTGAAATGAGATCCCATTTCAGGCACACATTATGCAAACTGGCGACTGCAGTTAAGTTGACTGATTTAGCGCTCGGATGTTGAAGCAACAATTGAAATATGGCACCAGGCACTCAAAATAAGCAATATAGCTCGAGATATACGATCGAATATTAACCTCAAATTAGACGTCGTGTTTGGACATAAATTGAAAAGTATTATACAGATATGTACGTAGAGTAAATGCAAAATAATGCATACAAAGTAAGCACAATAATTTCAATAAGTATTCAATCAAGTTTGATGAGAACAATTCGTATAGTTAAACATCTTGATTCAAAATACCAGGAAAGAACATTATTACATACCTGTCAGACAATATACAATCTGTTCATATGTAAATTTCAATATATATATATATATATATATATAAAAAACGAACAATTGTTTCTATGGGCGCTATATGATATAGTAGTCCGATGTTGGTAATCTTGTGCCGAAATGTGAGGAGCATAATAAAACATATTTTAGGTGAGTTTGCTTCGGATAACTTTATAAGCAAACAAATTATTCATTCAAGATCAAACACAGCATTTTTCCCATCGTTTCTATGTCAGATATATGATATAGTTATGCGAACCAGCTGGCTCTCGCAAAGCTCTCTTAAAAGATGAATATATGCCAAGATTCATGAAAATAGCCTTCAAGTTTGCATAGCAAAAGAGAGGCAGACAAACATGGCTATATCTATTTGGTTATTTAGTTAAAAAATAAATATACTTTAGGGGGCTGCAGACGACTCTTGCAATGTGTTACATACCTCAGGACAAAGTTCAAGGATTTAATAATGCAAATAAATAATTGTAACAAGTTTTTCAAATTTGGCAATATTATTTCATTCAAAATTTGACTCGCCAAATGGCCGCACAAATCATATCTATAATAAGAGACAAAACATTGGAATATATATAGCAATAAAAGAGCGTTAGTTTTAAAACAATATCAATTGAATTCAAATGACAAATGAGCTCACCAATTTAATAGATATCTTTGTGGGCAGACTGTGCAAAAGTCCACATAATTCTCAGAGGACAGCACAGAAATCCACCCGTCCAAGTGTTAATACCCAAAGAACTAATTGTAATACTCGGTATCGGAATAAAAAAAACAAAGAGGTCTTCCGTTAACCGGTTCGACACGTGTACAGGGAATCGATGAAGAAAGATAGGGATGGAGGGGGTTAGGGGGTTAGGGGACCTTGACTTCGTTGGGTAATTTCTGTTAGCCGATTATTTATGTTGTTTTGCTTTGAACAGAATATTTATGTTGCAATCATAAGAGAAGAAACGGCTTAAATTAAAGGTAAACAAACGTTTGCTTATAATTATAGTTATTGAATTTTATTTTGCATTTAAAACAATTTCATTTTTATTTGCTTTTTTTACTTTTCTTTTTTAGTATTAATCAAAATGCCCAACAATGAAAACCAAAAGCCGTTTAAAATTTGAGTCTAAAAAATATTGAAATAAATCGCCACTGGTGAATGGGATTAGGGGATGGGGTGAGCGGTAAGGGGTAAGGGATGTATATATATTAGCCGCAATGAATACCTTATAGACAAACATACAATAGAGTATTCCATAGCCATATACACACATATATATCTAATTAATTAATTTGTTAATTAATCATTTAAAGCATTGCGGCTGGTTTGTTTGTTGGTTTCTTTTGCTGTTTGTTGTTGTTGTTTTTTTTTTTCATCATTTGTGTCTACAAAACTAAGTCTTAAATGGCTAAAACGGCATTTGTTTAGTTTAGTTTACTTAACTTTTTCTTTTTTTTTATTATTTATACAGTTTGTCGATTTGCCGAACAAAGAGCGCTACGATTGACAGACAACTAGGATTGCGATAAGTGTGCTAATTATATAGACTATATATATACATATATACATACATATATATATATATATATATATATATATATGCCTAGTTAGTAGTATAAAAATATATATATATATACGCGTACGGATCTGTGTGTAAATCTAGATTGCCTGGGCATTTGTTTTTATTTTCTGTTTCTGTTCTTTTTTTTTGGGATTTACACGCCGAGCAGGCACTCGGCAAACTGCCCGGGCTACGCCTGCGTCACAAAATACATCTCGCCGGAGGAGCCAACGACAACGGCATGTGTGTCACCCGTGTGTCCACCAGTGCCGCCGCCCAATGCATTTGGAGCCGCTGCAATCATGCTGGTCATATCGGACATATCAGTGCCGTTGCTAACAATGCTAACGGCACCGCTGAACGCAGCTGCTGCAGCCGCCGCAGCTGTCACATTCGTTGACCCAGTGGCAATTAGCTGTTCGTTGACCACACTACTGCTGCCATGATCCGTGGTCTCCACATGCTGTTGCAGCCCGTCGATATTGTCGTACAGCGTGGAACACTCGCCGCATTTGTAGAATGGCTCCACACACTCGGGATGCTTGCGTTCGACGTGCCAGCGCAGATTCGCCGCATTCGAGAAATTCTTGCGACAATTGGCGACGCCACAGCAATAGGCACGCTGCTGATGCGTCTGTCGATGCCGATACAGTATCGCCTTCGATTTGAACGTGCGATTGCAAATGTTGCACACCGGCGTACTCGTCTCCGCATCGTGCGTCTTCATGTGCATGCGCAACATGCCGGGTCCCTTGAAACTCTTCAAACAGATCTCGCATTGCGGCTGCTTCTTGCAATTGGCACGTATCCAATTGGTGTGCGAATGCATGTGATTCTGCAGGCCCTTGAACTGCCGGAACTCCGTGCTGCACAAGTGGCAGATGTAGCGACCCGAACCGAGTGGTGACGTGTGTTGTCTTATGAATTCCGTCACCAGATTCGCATCGATCTCGTAATTATCATCGGCACCCGCTGCTGCAATCACCGATGCAGTTTGCACCAATTGGCGTGAATTTGCTGCGGCAAGTTTACTGCTAATTGTGGGTGGACTGTGCTGATGATGATTGCAGGGTTGTTCCACAAGTTGCTGTTGCTGCTGGTTATTATTATTGTTGTTGTTGCGACGCGTTCGTTTGGCGGCACTGGGTGTGGGACTTGGTGTGCTGTTCACGTGCAGCGTGAGCGTATCCTGTCTAAACTCGACAACTGCATTCTCCAGCGATAAACTATGCAGTTCCATAGATTGTTGTTGCTGTTGCTGCTGCTCCTGCAACTGTTGCTGTTGCTCCTGTAACTGTTGTTGCTGTTGCTCCTGCAACTGTTGCTGCTGCTGTGCATCGACATCGATGAAGGCCTGCTCAATATCACTGGCGCTCACATCGCCATCGGTTGGCTCCATAATCGCATAGTGCAGCTCATCATCGACATCGTCGGCGAGTCCACCATGCTCCGGATCATCCGTAATATATTCGCATTCATCTACTGGCGTCATATCATCCACATCGCCCTCCATTTCGCCTCCGTCGCCATCGTCAAGCATATGCTCTCCCTCGAGTTGGATTTCTTCAATGACGAAATTATCTTCAACCTCATCCTCCGGTTTGACAATGCCGCTGCCATCCTCGTGCTGCATCAGGTGCTCAACAAAATACCCATCATGCTCCTGCTCCTGCTCATGATCCAATTCCTGTTCGTGATCCTGCTCCTGATCCTGGATGTCGCTGTGCGTCAACTCCTCGTCGATGAGCACCTGATGATGATGATGATGGTGATGATGCTGCTGTTGCTGCTCCTTGAGATAATCCTGCTGCTGATCATCGTCCAGCACAATCGTCTCGAATGTGTGTCCCTTGCCATCGAGCTGTTCATACACCTCATCCAGCTCCTCATCATCGACCATTTCGCCATCGTCCAGCAGATGAACATCTGCATCAGCTAACGAGGCGCCACCATTTCCACTCGCCGCACACAGCTCCGCCGTTGTTGTTGTGCTCACAGCTCCCGCCGTTGCCATGGTGCGCTGTGGCACCAGCTGGACAAGCTGTAGCGTCTGTGTACCATTCGGTTGCTGGACAATTTGCAACGTTTGACCATTGGGCGCTTGCAGGAGTTGTGGCAGAAATTGCGCTTGCGCCGCTTGCGTCGCATTCGTATTTGTTGTCGCCTGCGAACTGATTATCTGCGCCAGCTGCGGCGTCACAATCTGTGTGGTGATAAACTGCCCATTGGGCAGTAGGATTTGCTGTTGTGTTGTTGTTGTCGGCATCAGTTGCGTTGGCGCCGGTTGCAGCGTTGGCAGCTGCATTTGTTGTATGTGTTGTTGTTGCTGCTGCTGTTGTTGTTGTTGTTGCTGCTGCTGGGTTATCAGCGGTGGTGGCGGGGGTGGTGCTGGCTCTGGCAGTAGTTGCACAATCTCCTGCTGCTTTTTCGTTTGACGTGCGGCGCCCTTCCGCATCAGTGGCTTCAATTTGCTCTTGGGCTGTGGCAGGTAAAGGAGAATGGTTAAAGTTTGATGGGGACAAATAATTGGCAAGATTTTTACCTTGACCTGCACTTGTTGCTGCTGTTGTTGCGATTGGTGCAGTACAAAAATGGGCGAATGTTGTTGCTGCTGTTGCTGTTGTTGTTGCAGCAGCTGTTGCTGCATTAATAATTGTTGCTGCTCCTCGAGCTGTTGTTGCTGCTGCTTCAGCTGTTTCTGTAGCAGCAGCTTTTGCTGTTTGCGCTCCTGCGGCGTCAACGACTCATCGGTGACCATACGCACTGTGAGGCCTCGAATATATTCGCGCAATTCTTTGTCGCTCCGCTCGACGAGCGTTTTGAATGCATGATTCCGGCTGACGGCATGAACACACTGCACGCATATCTTGTTCGGCCAGCCCTCGGTGGGCTCCACGCGTACACTGGTGCAGTCCATTAACATTTCGGGCACTTTTTCGCTGAAGAGCGGACGCATTTCCTTCCGCTCCGATATGCAAAGGCGGCAAATTTTGTCCAATTCCAACACCTTCTTGCGGTCCATCATAATGGAGGCTTGACTGTGATTGGTTGTCACTTTAATTGCAACTGCCTTCTATAAGCAAATAAACAATAAACACTTGACACTTGTTGCATCGAGATGAAAAACCCTTTATCAAAAGGCTGGCAGAATATGAGAAATATTTACTGATAACACTCCGGTGTTTAAAATTTGCGCCTTCAGTCGCTGTCTGGCAGCACTGTTGATATCAGAACGCTCTGGCAACTCGTCGCTAGCGGTACAAGCGAGATGGCTATAGGGTGGCAAAGACACGACGACGACGACAACTAGTTATACACACTTTAGCATCCTGGTATTGGTGCGAGCGAAAAATCAGATTTTTAACTACTTTCGCAGCAAACGACACAAAATGTATTTTGTTTTTTTCTTAAATTTGTAGCATTTATGCAATTATTTCACATATTTCTCATACTCTGTGGCCACTTGACGAAGGTTTTCCATCAGAAAAAATGCATGTTTTCGACTTACCCAAGCAGTATTTATATAATTTCTGTGGCCTTTTCACAGCATTCAACATTAAATTCGTTTTAAATATGGCCGCGTCACACGATTTGCGAGTGAAAAAACGTAATTAAATCACATTTTACACAATGAGCGCGAGTTTTTGGGTGTTTTGAATTGAGGCGAAACAAAAAAACAAAAACAATGGCGACAGCACCAGTTGGTTATTCTGGCAAGTAAATGAAATAACTAGACTTCGACCAGAGAGTGCCAACCAAATTAATAAAAATTCGATGAATGAAATTTGTGCGTGCAATCGGCGCAGTTGCTGCTGCTGCTGTTTCTCCTTTTGTCTTTTTCTTGCGACTGCAGAATGATGCGCGAGGCAGTTGAAACGATGTGAAACGACGATTACACACACACGACACATATGTATATATATAGTTCTCTCTTTTTTTTCGGCCTCGCCTGCTGCTTGTGTGTGTGAGTGAGATATGCGTATGTGGCGCGTTGGTGCTGCCAACTCGCTCAAAACAAAAACACCAAATTCCGCGTGTAAAATCAAAACAAATTTTTGTTTGTTTATTATTATAAATAAACTTAGCTAATAGCATAATATTTTGGTTGGTTATTGTGTATAAATTCGTATCTCTTACCTGCGCTGCAGAACGTGTATTTCACATCTCCCCTTGACACACACACACACACTAACACTTTTACACAATTGCACTTTGGCGACTTATTCAGTCGTCCGGCTATTGCACTTTTTTTATTGGGTCGTCGTCTGTCGGCACATTTATAATAGATTTTGCAATTGCTCTTATTCACCAGACAAAAAGAGACAGCAATTCACATCTTTCACACGCCCACGTAACAGCTGCGCCCGGTTCGAGATTCTTTAAGGACTGTAATGCCATGGCTAGAAACCGTGAAGGGTGTCATAATAAATCTGTACCATTTGAGCTGACGTCAGAATTACTGCTGAGCTTAATCGATATATCGATTAATAAGAGCAAATGTTATGTTTGGCGCTATTTTCAAACAGCTGTAATTGTTTATAGTTGAGATGAGAACCTGTACGTCCAATATGACGTCACGAAATAAAAATCGTAGTCGACTTATCGATTAATAAGAGCAAATGTTATGTTTGGCGCTATTTTCAAAGTGAAATGAGACACAAAACCAAAATAAATTGCTTTAAATTTAAAAAGGGATTTAATTAAACCTGTTGTGAACAAAACGAAATTCGAAATAATTGTTGTAAATTGTGAGTTTTTTACTTAGATTCTAGGCAGGATGAACTGGCCTGCTTATTGTTTGTGTTTGCCAATTCATATTTTTGACGTTCCTTTGTCTTTTTATTGTAGACCCGAACAATGCCATAGATGACGACAACGAGGACAATGGCAAACAGCAGGCAGCTCAGGACAAACCAGGGATAAAACGAGGAGTTGCCCTCCTCTTCCACCGACGACCATTCGTTGTAGCCTTCGGTGGCATTGATGCTCAACCTCGCCGGCGATGCATTCGCATCGCGGAAAAGTGAAGCCTTTGCCAGATTACGCGAATCGGGTGCTTCAAAGGCCGGTTCAGTGCTATCGATGCGCACGAAGGTCAAACGGGCACCGGTCAGCGGCTGCTTGTAGCGGAGTAATCCATGTCCAAAGTACTCGTAGATGTCCGCATCGAATTCTCGATGCTGATCCACCCACTGGCCAATCACCTGCAATTTTACCTCGCTCCTCGCATCCATGGTGCGGCCAAAATACGCCTGCTCCTGCACATCCAAGCCGCCCACACCATCCGCATCCAGTTCCAGCACCGAGCCACGATGCTCCAGCAGCAGTGGCAACTTCGCCAGCTGCTCCAGCTGGAAAACGCTGCTCGTATTCACGCGTATCTTCTCCACAAACTCATAGCTCAGGCTGCCATAGATGGGCTTCCGCTGTCCACTGGGATTCTTGAGCACTCCATTGCCCAGTCTCATCTTGTAGCTGTTGGTCACATTCCGCCAGGGCAAATAGGTCACATTCCTCAGCTGATACATCAGCGGCTGCAGCTCGACGAGCACATTGATATTATCATCAATACCATACTGTGGCAGCAAGGAGAGCATTAAATTTTATTGTATTGGCAGGAGGAGCTATTGCATCTTCACTCACAAAATTATCCTCAAAGATCATGACCACACAGGTGAACATGTTGTCCAGTACATTGTTGACCAAATCCGCGTGTCGAAAATGACACAATTCGGTCTTTTCTCGCTGCACATTCGTCGCCTTGGCAATATAGCTGAGTCGCTCCTTGGGATTCAGTTCGCTCGCATACTGCTCCATCATTGTGGTGTAGGGCACCCATGCCAACATGGAGCTGGCATTCCCATCGCATATATCCCGTTGGCCACCTCGTCCACTTAGCTCCCCATTGTGCAGCTTGAAGAAGTGATTATTGCTGCGCTTCATCAAAGTCGAGCCGTGATCCGTGCACAGCGTATCAATGAGGATTTCCTGGGGATTAGTCAAGTTGCGAATATATCTATAAGTATACACTCGCACATATAATCCTATACTTATCTATAACCATTATCTCTTTGCCCTGTTCACATTATCTACTCACAGACACTTTTCCTCGTTTCCAGTCTTATTTTTGTTTATTATTATCTGCACAGCTAATTGAATTTGGAATATACATATATATATGAATGTATAGAATGTAAAGCTACTCGACTTTGATTTATATTTGTTGCATATAATCTATATTGGCCATATATAGATTGAAGAGCCTTGAGCTTGTCATTTAATGATTTAATGGCAAACAGCTCGTTTTGGACAGACGATGACAACAACATCAACCTCATCTTAGCCTCGGCTGATTGATCGCAGTAATGCCTTAAAAGGCTATTATTTTTAACGATGTGTTAACTATGTACACTAAATCATTAAGATAAAATATATATATGTTGTTTGAATTGATCTCTATACCAATTATATGGTAATCTGACTAATGGACACTGATTTGACATCGAACTAAGCCAAGAATAAATTTACATTATTAAAAGCGCATTTCCAAATAGCTAACTATTCCTATGTGTCTATATCTATATATATGTCTTTTGGTCGATAAAGTTAGTTAGTATTGATTAAAATGAGTCAACTATTTTAGATTTAAATACACATTGCATTTTGAAATACAAATAATTAAAGTAAATTCGAATATATATGAAATGAGTGTTATTAATTTTCGATATAGATAATCAATTAATTTTGAATAAAATCCTTATGGACCTTGTTGGACTCACCTTCTCCTTGGCCGTCAGGGTTATGGCTGTTATGTGGCACTTGGAGTGCCCCTCGTTGCTGGCGAGGAATACACGTCGCTCTAAATCACTGAGCAGCAATGGTTCCGTCTTAATGCAGAAATCCGCACGCTCCTCAAACGCCAGACAGCTGGACGTGGACAGCAGGAGGCGGAGCAGAAGCAGCAATCCAAATGCGAAAATGCCCATTGTTTGGTTTCTCTTTGTAGAGTTGAGTGAATGAGTTGTAATGTTTTCCGTTGCGTTGATACGCGCGACTTCGACGACAAATCGTAACTAAAATTTGCAATTAGAACTGGCCAGCTTTTTTTTTTATAATCGTTATTTGCTCAGTGAATTCAGTCATTCAACTTGACCGCAAAATACACGATAGATACGCAGCCTTATAACCATATATATCTATTTGCTTGGAGGATAAACTTGGAGTATGGCGAACCCCAAAAGCAAATCGCCAAAGTAACTGAATTGATTACATTCAACGAAAAAAAAGAGAAAAAACCCATATATATCGCTTGCACGTCATTTCATAGATAAGATAATAACTCAGGTGTCTATATCAGAGTTATGGATTGACTCCCGGCAATGACGAAACTCTTCTGAAAAATATTCAAACATAATTTGATTATAAATTCCATTGCAACAGTTGCTAAAATTAACTTAAATTTAATGCAGCCATAATTAATATTATTAAATTTGTTTACAACTGCTTCTGCTTTACAAAAGTAAGTGCTACAACTACATTAAATAGTTTTTTTGTTTTATATTTTAATTCATTAATAGAAAAGTATATAATTTTAATAAACTCTGTACAATTTAAAATTGTTGAACAATTCTTTTTTTTTGCTTACAATTGCTTCTTAACAGGTCAGTTTAGTTTTTTCGTTTTGATGAACTTTTTACATTTTGAATCATTTGTACAAACTTGAACATAAAAATATAGTTTAAGATAACAGCTTATAAAACTAGGCGTAGATATATAGCTAGTGTGTGTGTTTCTTTTAGAGAGGTGTGCAATTCCGAGAGCTCCACAAGCTGCGCAAGATAAACAAAGCATTGAAGGAGTCGAGAAGTCGAATTAATCTGTGGATAAATAGAGGGATAAAAGGGATATAAGATGATAGTTTTGGTCAGCTTGAGGAGCAATTTGAAATTACCTTCGCTGCTGGCATCGCCTTCAAAATCCAAATCTTCACCATTGAGAATGGCAATATCTTCCTCATCGTCATCATCACCATCCTCCAAATCGCTATCGTTGTCATCATCGTCGCTCGAGGACCAAGTATCGATGAGATCGCGATGGCTGCGCAACGGGAAACCAAGAAAATTCGGACCAAGTGCAAAAGCTGTCCAAACAAAAGGAATTGTGTAAGTATTAAAATCATAATAGAATCAGATATATATATATATATTAATTACCATTTTCAGAGCCCGTATCGGAGCCCGTGTCGGAGCCCTCCTCATTGGATTCGGGCACCTCCTCATCATCTTCCTGCAAGCATAGACATAATATTAAATTCAATATCATCCATCTGCCGCATGAGCGTTCTGAGATCGACAGGGGCTCCGGTACCGGCACCACCGGCACCACCCAGTGTACGTGCTCGCCGTCGCACACCAACAATTGAGTTATTGGGCGCATGCTGGCGAGCCAGATTCGAATTGGCATGGGACGCTGTGTGCCTGAGCCAAATCGGACGACGGCCAGCACCAATGGCTGCTGCTTCCAATGCATCCAATGGAACAGCAATTGGCACAGCAGCATCAGCATTGGCCTCATCGGCATCAAGCAAAGCTAAATTTGGCGCTGGCGTATGGGGGCGCGGTGCCGCTTCTTCGACGATGCGAATTAGAACGGAATCACCGCCTCCGGCTGCATGAAGGGCTGACGGTGGCGGCTCCACCGACGCACCGGACGCAGAAGCGCCGCTTCTAACGCCACCCTCATCGACGGCCAGATCCTTAACCGGACGCACCTCTTCCGAGCGTTCGCTCTTTTTAACGCCCACTGCATAGATTTTCACATATGTCTCCTGCTTCGAATCGTAACCGCTGTGATCCTCGACAACGGCAATCAGGCTGCCATTGGCGCTAACACTCAAATCGTTGATATTCCGTTTCACATCGATGGTCGCAATACTTGAATAATCGTACGCATCCAGCACATTAAAGCTCGTATCATAGGTGGTCGTCTCCACATCATGATCCCGATCTGCACCCAAACTAGCGCCATATATCACATGCATTGGCGAAAAGGTGCAATTGCGTTGATCCAACACCGGGACAGTCTGCAGCAGATGGAACGTCCGCAGATCCCACACTTCCGTATTGGCTATAATCTGTTGAATAAAAAGGAAGTTTACACATATATTTGTAGACATTAAGGAGTTTATTTACGGACTCACCTCAAGACAGTTGGGATGAAAGACGCCCGAAATGCACTGATTGAACTTGTCAAATTTGTGTATCTCTTTGCCGGAGCGCACATCCCAGAGCACACCATCTGGATTGACAAAATATATATATATGAGAATGTGAATATAATACATATATATAATATATATATATGTCGGTAACCTCACCTGACAGCAGCAGTTCGTCTGTGCGGCAGAGTGTGGCTCGATTCTTGGTGTACTGATTGGGTATGGTGGGCGTAAAGGTGGACACCTTGGAGCCCGTATTCACATCGTACAGCACAGCGCACTGCAAAAGGGAAAATAACAGTTTATTGGTTGATCAAAGAGCAACTGCAGCTTCAGAACTCACATCTGTGTGGGTGCCCAGCAGACGATCCTGTGTGGTCTGGCTAAACTCACAGTAGCCCACCTCCGGCAGCCGCAGCTTGGAGCGGAACTCGTTGTCACTGATGGACCACAGCACCGTGGTACGCAGACGCCACAGACTGGTGGTCAACACCAGATCTCCGGCACGATTCGCCTGTATTGCATCCACACCGTACGTGTGGCAAATGGAGGAGAACTGTTCGACGCCATCGTTCATGTTGAATACTTTGCTCTCGCCCTGATGGGTGCCCACAATCAAATAATTGCCAACGACATCACAGCACGTGAACTCCAGATCATCGTAGTCGGCGGAGCGCATGGTGCGCCACGGTGCAAAATGTGTGTGCACATGTCGGCGATCGAAGCGAGCCGTATTGAAACCAGCCTGGGTGCGAAAGTGTCTCGATGTGAGATTATAATTGGAGCTGACCAGTCGGCTCGGACGTGGATCGGGGCACTTGTGCGGTTCGTATAGATCGAACTGGGGACAGGTTGTCACCGGATTGTTGCACAACGAATGCTGATTTGTCAGATACTCGGTGACAATGCTGTTGAGCGTCACACGCTTCGGATGCAACATGGGCGACACAGCCAAGTCATCGGGTAATCCCGACACGCCCGCACCGGGTTCAACGATCTGCTTTTGGAGGGAGCGACTGACGGATGAGGCGGAACGTTCCGTTTTGCGCAGCTTGATGGGCGTCTGTGCGCTGAGGTAGTTAAAATTGGGCACACCTAATGTGGCAGATGCAGCGCCACCAGCACCAGCAGCAGCAGCTGCCGAAGTGGAGGCACCACCACTGCTGCTGCTGCAGTGCGGCAGTAGATCTTCATTGCGATTCTGGAATTCACCATTGTGGGACATGATGGCGGCATTCACATCCTGCATGCGATTGCGCAAACGACTGCGCGACATCGAGCTGATGCCCGCAAATCCTTTGTAGTCGAAGGGCGACTGGTGAAAATTGCGCGTTGTCGTCGTCTGGAGCGGGAGGCCCACTTCACGTTGCAGCATCTGGGCTGTTTGGGCCAGACCTTTGCTCTCCAAATGCTCAAAGATTAGCTGATACAGTTGCTGTTCGTTGTATTGAATGCGCGTCTGGGCAATCACATTGGCCTTGTGCATGTTGGTTAGCGATGGATCCAAAGGATTATTTAGTGGCTTCGTTTTGCCCGAGATGCGTTCGAGCAGCTCGAGGGCATGTTTCTGGAAGAGCACATGCTCCGCCCGCTTCTCCTGTAGTATGGGATCACGCATCAGTGTCTGCAGCAGACCACTGGCAAACAACGGCAGCTTGCCCACAATTTGACGCACACGATCTGAGCGTGCGAGTCCGGCCAGAGCACGGCATGCCATGCCGCGTATGCAGTCCGCATCGGTGATGGGTCCTTTGGTCTGCATTAGCGAGAGCAGCACCACAATGCCATTGTTGGAGCACACCGATTCCCACACCTTCTCGACCAGTTCCTCGGCATATTTCTGATTCGCTTTATTCTTGCGCGATGAGCTGGCGAACTTCAGGAGAGCTGTGCTTCCGTTATCCTTGCGTATGATGGGCGAACAGACGCAATGACAGAGCACGGCCAAAGCGGATTTGATGACCTCAGCATCGGCGGTAATTTCACCGGCAGCGGCGCCCAGCACTGAACAAAAACCGGACGTTGTTGTTTTGTCGAGCATCTGGAGACGCTCGCAGAGCACCAAATAGACACGTGGTATCACACAACAAACACTAAGCACATCCAGTGCGGAGCGCACTGTCTCCGATCGACCAGTGTTCACCCAGTCATAGCTGAACGCAATGATGCGCAACAACATTGCAATTCCACCCAGCTTGAGCAGCTGATCCACTGGCTCCCAATGCGCACGCACCGAGGTGTGCTCCTGCAGGGTGCGCAGCTGTTCGTGCAACTGATCAAAGGTCAACTTGGCTGCGACAGTCGGCTGCTGGCTAAAGTAATGTGCCGACGAGGAAGCGGACGATGTCGCATAGTGTTGGCAGAGGAAGTTATTGTACTTGTAGAAGAAATGTGCCTCCATATAACGCTTCAGGGCGATGCACACATGTCGCACCATTTGACGTGAGGCGCACTCCACATCCTCATTGATGTCCGAGGCGTTGTCATTGTCATTCTGCGTGGGATCCAAGATCTTCAACACCGATATCTGGGTAGGCATATGTAAAAGGTAAAAGTGTAAGCAGGAATAGTTAACGTTCCTCAATCAAGTTCAACTCACGACATTGTACAGCTTTCGCAGGCCATCCTGTGCATCAAACTCATCGAGTATAACCTTGAACTGAAAGCTCAAACTGAAGAACATGGTCGCATGGCACTTGGAGGAGTCATGACAACGACCCAATATCCACAAGGCATAGCGTACTAAATTCGATATCAGAGGACGCGGCATGCTGCAAATGCGCTCCATGGCATCCTCACAGTAGGCCAAATAGTAAATGGCTATGGAGACGCCAGTAGTGGCCAAACTGGGACGTGGCACATTCAACAGTAGCTGCAGCAATATAATAATAATTTTAATATATATCAATATCCATATGGATTCACAGCTCACCTCCAGGCCACCGCGTGATATGAACTCCAAGGCAAACTTCTTGTGGCAGAGCAACGAGGCGAGATATTTGAGCACCTCGTAGGCGAGGCAAGTGTCGCGTCTGTCCAACTCCTCGAGATGGCCAAAGATGAGCGTCATCACATTGTTACCGAAGGCCATGCCCAGAAACTCCTGATACTCGCCCAGGCTGGTCAGGAAGCGCATGATGAGCATCTGGCTGGTGTCCGCTGTCGGCGGATGCAGTGGAATATACATGCGTTTATAATAACGCGACATTGGAAACGCATCGCGACTGTTCTCGAAGAGGATGGACATGTTGCTGGCACTGCCACTGGCGCCGTTATGCTGCGGTGATTGTGGTGCGGATGCAGCACCACCACCACACGCTATCCAGCTGAGCATGCCCGGCGAGAAACTGCTGTCCGCCGAGTTGTTGTGGTGCGATGTGCCGGCCGCGATGGCCGCAGATTCTGTTGCTGAGTTGCTTTTACTCATGCGACTGCAGGCGTGCAACAAATGGAGGCGATTGATCATCTTGGGCACCAGGCGCATATTTTGATCACGACACGTGATGGCAATATCGCTGACCTCCATGGCAGCGGCCAACAGACCAGTTGCATAGCTCTGCAGCGGCTCAATGCTGTCCTCCGCCCAATTGTACAGACGATTAATGATGCCATCTTCCTCAGCGGTTTGAAACACGGCCGTCGTCTCCAATCCCGGCATAACAACCAATATCAGACGACACGCAATGATATTTAGCTCCAGAGAGCTGCGACTCACGTTCTGCCGCGTGAAATAGTTCTCCCGGAGATAATCGTTGAGCAGCTAAGGGTAAAAGAATTAAAGTTTAAAAGGAATTCTAATATTGAAATAAATAAAACAATTTGAACAGATTTTCGAATATTATAATTACTTACCTTGCCCATGAACTGGTCCTTGCGAAAGAGCAGTTTCAGCAGCAGTCCATACTGGCAACTGGGATCGGTGCGATAGGGATGCCTCAGATCCAATGGATCCGGATCCTTGCGCATATACGCATCTTTTTCGCGCTCAAATATCTCAGCCAGACTGCAATTATAACAATGTGTATATATAAATATATGGGAATATATATATATTCAATGACTTTTACCTTCTGAGCGTGGGCACTGGATCGTAGCCACTTGTTGTTTGCTCCTGTTCCCATTTGTCAATGATTTGGGTGAGTTCCTTTTTGGTGGCCGAGCGTCTGTCGGCGGCCGGATCATCATCTGCATTGCCATTGCCAGCATCATCGCCACCGCTCTCATCTTCCGCAGCAGGCTCGCCATCGCCATCCCCATCGCCATCAGCTTCTCCATCGCCATCAGCTTCTCCATCGCCATCACCTTCACCTTCTGCCTCACCCTCGGCATCAGCAACTGAATTGCTATCACTTTGAGCATCCGCTTCGGCCTCCCCTTCCCCCGCTTGATCCAGTGCATCGCCTATGCTGTCATCGCTTTGATAGGCAGCCGCAAACACAGCATTATCCAGGGAGGTGTCGTTGTCATTTCTCATCAATTCATCGGCAGCATCGTCTTCCTCCTGCGCCGCGGCATTCCCATCATTATTGTCATTCGCATGCGACATTCTGGGAGCGGACCACGAGGCAAGCGCTGTACGCCAATTATTTATATTTTCGTTTCGAACTTTGTGGAAATTTTATGTGTTTATATTTACGATGCGATCGAGTTGATTACAATGCAAATTCCTTGCCGCTAAACCACGCGCTTCTCTTTTTTTTTGCCAATGAAACAGTGTGACCATCTGCCTGGCTAGAGAGGAGAGCGTGCGAATCGCGAGTGGGCTGCTTGTCAAATATATCGCGCAGACAATATTGAGTTACACTAATTTAAATCAACTCAAAGTTAAAATTGCTTTATAGCAACAGTTGTTGTTCCTTGTACTTATTTAACAGCTGGTTCAATTATGTGACAGCTTTTTAAGCACAAAAATCACCGCATATTCAACAACCAGTTAACTATCTGGCAGCTCAGTATGCAAAAAATCATCGCATATTCAAAAGCCAAATAAATCGCTGCATATCGCGTAAAAATGTTATCGATGTGTCGCGTCATTGTTTTGTTTTGGGCACCTCATCAACAACCAACACACATTAATTAATAATTTAGACAATAAAATGGGATTCCTATTCATACTTAGTTGGATATCCCTGGCTTTACAGATAATCTTCTTAACACTCTCCATAGGTACGTGTAAAACTGAGCGAGCAATGTGTATTATCTAATATATGCCCGTATTTTTTACAGTTGCTGGTCTTTATTATCTGGCTGAATTGGCCGAGGAATATACAACGTCAACGCGTCGTTTTATATTGTTTATGATCAGTTTCACCATATTCGTGTACATCATGTTGATCTTCTTCGAGGACTTCTCGTGGACGATGATGGTGTGCGGTTTGCTTGCGCAGGCATTTCATTTTAGTATTATGACTAGTTTTCCATTTATACGATTGCTATCGCTGCCATTTATTGGCTCGCTGGTAATGCTGGTGGTAAATCATCTGCTCGCCTTTCAGTATTTCACCAGCGTCTATGTGCCCTTTACGCAGGTGAGTCTATCGACAATTGGACGCGACATGTTGATTATGGATTTGTCTACTCCTTGTGCAGGTGCTTGCCTATTTTACAATCTGCATGTGGATGGTTCCGTTTGCACTGTTCGTTTCGGTCAGTGCCAATGACAATGTTTTGCCCACAACAATTGGCCTGAATGAGCGAAGATTGGGCAGCAGTAATCCGGATGTGGTCAGTAATTATTTCTCGGGAAACAAAAAACTTGGCTTACTCTCGCTGTTTAACTATGTGAAGGAGACATTACTGCCAGGACGTAGCAAGAAATCGTTTTAAGAAACAGAAAGCAAATCAATTTATTGTAAAAAAAATGTAATGACCCTTTAGTTATTTATTTTGTAATACAAGCCCCTTTTTAGAGTTAATAGAGATGAAGATATTTCACATGATGCAAATGAGTGGCAGTGATTTATTTATTCACGACTTTGACGGTGCCGTCAGCCATGCCAAAATAGCATTTGATTGCCATGTCAACGAATAGACCCGTCTCCAGTACGCCCGGTATCATGATTAGCGCTCGATTCACCTCATCCCAGTTGTATTCACGTTTCGCCACAAATTTCCAGTCGATCAGAAAGTTGCCATTGTCGGAGACAATGGGACCGGCTTTCATCTTTGCCAAACGCAGCTCAGCATGTCCACCGAAAAGCTCCTCGATTTTCAATTTGACCGGCACATGAGCCGGGGGTGCTACCTCGATGGGTATGCCTTGGCACCACTGTTCGCCGAGGCGCAGTGATTTCTTTGTGTAATCGGCAATGACAATCATCTTCTTGGCACACGATGCCACAACTTTCTCCTGCATCAGGCAACCGCCGCCGCCCTTAATCAGCACCATGGCATTGTCCACCTCATCGGCACCATCGATGTAAACATCAATTTTGTGATGGCGATCCAAATCGCCCAATGTCAAATTATGATCGAGAATCAGCTGGCGTGACTGATACGATGAGGGCACACAGATGATGTCCGCCAAGGCGCCATCCTTCCACACACGTTCCGCAATGCGTTCGACGGCAAAGACAACGGTTGATCCACTGCCAATGCCCAACACTTTTGTCTCCTCGGTGACCCACTGGTCAACGGCGGTTATTGCCGCTAGCTTCTTGGCTGCATCCAATGATATCTTATCCGTCATCTTGTTCTTGCAGTCTGCAGTTGAATTATTGCGTTGATTGACGATTGAGGATTTAAATCCAAATGAGATCAATTGTGGTAAACCTCGACACAATGGCAATAGTGGCTTCAACATGTGCTCTTCTCTCTCGCCAAATTTCAATGTGACCCGGCTTCAGCTTCGCAATCACCAATCTATTTTCAATGACACCAGCTGAAACTTAGCTTTTGAGAAAGCAGCTTATTATTTTGAAACAGTACAAAATGAAATTTTAGAATAATGAAATAATGAAGTCAATTTTATAGCTTCAATAAGTTGCCGCATTGGTAATTTAATCTACAAAATTTTTAACAATATATGTATCGATATTTTCAACTAGTGTCATTGCATTGTAAACATTTAGAGACGCTAAGCTAATATCGACTCAATTGATATTCATCGAATAAAATCAACCCTGAATTGTTGCCGCCGTCGGAAGTAGAACAGCACCAAGCAGCCGTTACGTTTCAAAATATTCAACAGGTTTAAAAATAAAACGGCCTAAAATAATGTGCAGGTGTGGAAGTGTGGATTTCTATATCTTCTGGGATGACTATAAGAAAGGCTTTGGTAATTTAACTGGCGAGTTCTTTATAGGACTCCAGAAGCTCCGTTTCATTACCAAAGCTGTGGATCAGGAATTACTAATAACAATGGAGGACTTTAATGAACGTCATAGGTTTGCAAAGTATGATCGATTTGCAATCGATGGAGAAGAGCAATCATACAAGCTGATCACATTGGGCGCTTACTCCGGAGATGCTGGCGAATCCATGCGGCTAAAAAGTTCACAACCAGGGATCGGGACAATGATACACATGCAGATAATTGTGCTGAAATGTTTACTGGCGCCTGGTGGTATGATGACTGCCACGACAGGTACTATATACCCACAGACTTGATTAAGAAGCAATAGTTTAATAATATATATATAATATATGTTTTTATTTGTCAGCAATCTGATGGGAAAATATATACCGCAAAATGGTCGTGGCATTAGTTGGCTTATGTTTACGGGTTACTCAGCCTACCTAAAGCGTGTCCAGATGATGATAAGACCGAGAAGGGCTGGACACAGTAGCTGAATAGCTTTTCAAAACAGTTGTTTTCTTTAATCTTTAAAATGTTTCCGACGCGAGCAGAGCAGTGAAAGTCTTTAGCCAAGAATATATTTTTAGACTAAGCCAGTTTGTTTTACAATAAATACGCTTGAGTCAAATCCTTATTTTATTTCTTGTTGCTAACAATAGATTCAGAACAAAATACGCTTTTACTATCATACAAATACAGACATATTTATAGAATATTTAAGCTTCGAAGCACTTTGTAAACGAATGCCAGTTGACGGAAATGCGCCAAAAGTAAGTAGAAAGCGCAGTGATATAATAATAGTTTTCTGGATGCAATCGGGACAATGAAGTGCATACAATTTGCACAACCAACAGCAGCATCAACAACAATAACAACAAGAAACCACAATACAAAAGTCGTTTAAAGTAAAACGCTTGCCTAGATAATGATAAGAAATGGTTGCAAAAACCATTAAGAGCATTCCTTCTTGGCTTAGATGGTGAGTAGATGCGAGTAGAGAAGCGGGGCGGGAGGGGCAAGGAAGGCGCTGAGACTTTCCATTGCTGACCAATGAATTGCAAATGGGGGAATTCCCCATTCCTTGAAAGGCCGACCGCATCATGTTTCTGTTGCTGTTCGCAAATGTTCTGAGTGGGAGTTCAGCAGTTGGACCATTTCCGAGTATGGTATTTGGTAGAAATTTAATACTTTTTAGTGCACAAAGCGAAAACTCTGTTGAATGAAAATTGCGATAAGGCTGAATAAGGCAAAGCACAATCACAAAGGTGATTGCAATTTCTTCATTTTTTCTAAATGTGGGGCACAAACTGAATGCCATACGAAACAGCAAAAAGATACTTACAAAAAAAGCTGTAAAATTTCGTCAGAGCTATCAAAAAAAAAAAAAAAAAAACAGAAACATCAAATGTGTTAATGGAAGGAAATGGATTACAAGTGCAACAAAGCAAATATGCATGTATGCAGCTCAAGATAGACTGTTTTTTTATCATTAGCAAATGAAGTTGTCAGGTGCAATCGAGATGCCTTAAATAGATGCAAGAGTTCACTTATGCTGTCCTTATTCTAATCTATTGCTGTAATTTAAAGTTGTGTTAAGTATCTCTCTTTTAGACAATTGATATTAAATTTTACTAAATTAATTTATATAAATGCAAATGAAAACAAATCAATTGTTTGACACAGCGTGTAACAATATTAAAGCATCCTTTTGTCAAGCGTGTGCGAACAGTGCCAATGTAAATATCAATTATGTGAAACAAAAGCCCTTCACACACACACACACACATGTGAAGAGGAAAAAATGATAAATGCAAATGGTTAATTAAAGGAATGCATTGTTTAATGTGCCCCTTGTGGGTGCCACACGCTTCAACACCTGCATGCAACACCCAATCCCCATTACCCATTCCCCCGATCCACAATTCCCATCCCTCAGTTTTCCTCAATTACACGCACAAACTTTGCACAAAAAACTGGCAAAATGGCAAAAAGCAAAGAGCAAAGAGCAGCAATTGCAAATGGAGCCGCGACCCAGTTGCGATGCCGTTTTCCTATTATGCTCCCCAAATAGCCGGGATCAGGGAGCATAGGGGAGAAAATGTGCATTTCAAAAAAAAGGTACGTTTTTTGAGTGAGAGAGAAAGAGAGGGAGAGAGAGAGAGAGAGAGGGAGAGAGAGTTATGAGTAGGGAATGCTGATGATGACAATGTCAATGCTTGGTGTGTTGGACTCTGTGCTGTACTCAATGACTTTACCAATGGCTATATAATTTATAATTTGATTAGCACATCGCTGACTGCACACTCAAGCGGGGGGGTTTGCAGCGGGCAGCAAATGGAGGCGCTACAAAAGTTAAACGGATGTGCATTTGAATGCAACTAAAGCTAGTCGTCCAGAAAGAGGGGTGCAGCATTTCTAAGCCTCTTATCAGAGCTTCCTATTGAACATGCTAATGGCGGACGAACGAATGAGGGGGAACTGTGGGTGGTTTTGGGAGCTGGTAAGTTACACTGCGTTAACTGAGACAATGACAAATGATGATGAAGTGGTGGCAATGGAAAAGGATGCCTTAACTTAGCCTTGCCTTGCCTTAGCCCAAAGTTTTATCTTCAGCTTTCAATTAATATTAGAAGTGGCGTTTTTTATTGGAACCCAACCACAAAAACACGCCGCACACACAAAAACAAAGCCATCCCATGATAATCAGTTTTGCATTTGTTGTTGTTGCCACACTCACACACACACACAGAACAAAGAATTTTTGTGAAAAAGCCGCCTTAAGAAATGAACGAGACAAAAACCAGACTTCTACACTTAAAGTGGATGCGGCGCATAAGAAACGCCTCCAATGTGAAAATTCACATTCATTCATTAAACAATAAACACAGCACAAATGTTGCAAATGGGGGCGTGGCATCTTTAGATTAATGGCCGCAAAACAAAAACGGACTAAATCAATTTATTACACACACAATATATACGGCAGACAGTGGACCGCATTAAATAAACACATTCCAACTGACTTTATTGCAATGCACATTTAAGTTAATTAAACAGACAGCAATTTTGAGGGCATCATTTTTTAATTTATTTTTTAATGGTTGTTAGTGCTCCCAAAATTGCTGTCTATTTCGAATAACTTGTGAATTTTATTTCAATGACGTCTACAACATGACGCTGGCAATATGCCCACCGGAGTCCAGCGATAATGACAGATATTCGTCTTTAACATCAGATTGAGACGCTTGATCTCCAGGAGCTGTTGGCTCGTTTCCAGCTCATAGAGTTCACGCATCCGCTTCTGACGGGATTTGATGAACAGCGTCTGGGCGGTGTTCAGCTCTATGCTTATCGGTTTTAGAAGGCTCTGGACAAAGCTGCCACCACCGGCGACCGTGGTAAAGTCCCGTTTCGCAGCCAGTTTCAATCTGAGAGCAAGGCAATATACCCATTTCGATAATAACATTAACTGAATGCAATTACTTACAAATCGGTGTACATTTTGAACGGTAGAATAAGTGCTCTATAGGCAAAAAGAAAACTGAAACTTCATATAAACTACACACAATAACAATAATGTTAAGTCAACTGAAAACCATTCTGTATTATCAAAGCCAATTGAGTTGAGAGAAATATATAAAATATGCTGCTAATATAAACATTATTTTCTGCAGAGTGTACAAAATATACAACGTTTTAACTGTCAAGGCTTTAACTGTGCCACTCAGATAGTTTAATAAGTCTAAAAATAGTAACAAGCCCTAAGTTAAAGGCCATCATTGTCAAACCAAGCTCAATAATCATGTTGAATGGCGTTAATTAACACAATGAAATGGGCCAACAAGATTAACATTGCATGTGGATAACCACACGTGTGGGATTATTGTATTAGGGCCAGGAAGGAAACCAAAACCGTTTGAATGTAAAGTCGAATAAGCACTTAACCATGTTTGTCAGCCTATCGAAGGTCGACTGAATCGAGGCCACTGAAATAAATAGACAGCAAAACGGGAAAGGGGGAATGCCGAAGGGAATGTGGTAACTTCTTGGCCTAAGTCTGGTTGCAATCTCTTCATTTTAATCAAATGTTTCTGTCAAATTTGGTCCTTTAAGTGCAAACACTCGTTGGGTTGAAAAACAAAGCACAATCAATTTTATTGGCAACGTGGATAAACGTTGTTGGCTAGCAACCAACCACTTTTGTAATTAAGCTTGTAGTGGCTTCTCCAAATGGAACTGCACTGGATTTTTCATTAGTCTATTAGAGCGCAGAATAACTAAAAAGGACTCGTCGCTGCTGCAAAAGGACATGGCTGCTAAATAGCTCTTCTCTTCTAGCGTTTACTTTGGGCAACTGTAGCCAAGCAGAGGAATGGCTGCCATTTAACTTAAAATTTGGCAAACAACGAGAAAAGCCAACACAAATCGTTGTTCGACAAAAGTCATATGCGGGTTGGCAGAGGGGGGAGCGGTGTAGAAGAGGAGAGGAGTGGAGTGGAAAGGAGAGCTTGCTACACTCAGGTGTGTAATTGCAATTCGAATTGGTCAAGTGTAGCAATGTAAAGACGCCAGCGCAGAGACAGAGAAAGCGACAGCACTGAAAGTTAGTAAGACGAGCGAGTGACCGACTAGGAGCATACCCTGTAGCCTATGCAAAAATTTGACTTAAACTTTGAAAGCTGTGCTTCTGCTTCTAATAAAAAATCAATTGTTAAATAATTAAGTTTACCTAATAAAAAAAATTACTTATGCATTGCAAGCTATACTTCTACTTCAAATTAATTGTTAAATTACTTTTCTGTTCATTTTCTGCGTGTCAAAAGAATTATAGTGCTTAAAATGGCAGTAAGGAGACTAAGTGGCCGACTAGAAGGATACCCTGTACCCAATGCACATACACATTGCAAGCTGCGCTTCTGCTGCTAATGACAAATTAATTGTTAAATAACTTCTCAGCGTATTGTCTGAGTATTAAGAGAATTGTGGTGCATTAAGATGGCATTCCATAAGGACACACAGAATAAACGAACCTGGTCCTAATAACTTGCCTGTTCAAGCTGATCGAGCATAAACCTACTTCATGCTTCACAAATATCTGCTACTGTCTCTTACTGCCTCACATTTGCACGACTTCTGGATGTTCGTTCAGTATTATGTAATGCTGCTACAGGGTATCAAAAAAAAAAAGAAGAAGAAACACATGCACATATAGATACGCTTTTGGCTCTGCTTGACACCAAGACTAACACATGAGGACAGCAAAGCGGCGACAACATTGGAATCAATTGGAATCCATGAACTTATGCAGCCAAAACTGAAACTTTGCTGCGAGTTGAAGGAGGCTGAGAGGGGGAAGGGACGGGCAGAAAATCAAATTGCAAATTGCATTCAAGTGTCACGTGCATGGACACATTTTTGGGGCTGTTGCCAGCAACTATGCCCAATGCCCAATGTCCCTGTAATGTCGTGAAATTTTTGGGCGCGCGCTTTGAACTTTGAGCACATGAGCAGAGTTGGGTTATTGGAATCGCCGCCAAGGCAATCAATGCCAGAGACATGAACTCCCAAAGTGCATGTGTTATGCTAGTAGCAACACAAAGCTAACACAGACACACACACAGACACACTGTTGGGGACAGGACAGCAGCACATGCACCTGCGTCATGCCACACTCTTGCGCTGCTCTTTTCCGGGGTGGCAACCATTCATTATGTTGACCACGCTGTCACATTTGCTACGTGACATTTTGCTAACTGCCCGAAATGAGTAGAAAGAGAGGCATACAGCGACAGAGCGAGTGGGTGGGAGAGAGAGAGAGAATCGTCAACTGTAAATGCAACATAGTTCCACACACACACACACACACACACATTCCCACACACACACACACACACTCCCCCACTCGTCTTCACAGTAACCGAAGCAAATATGAAAACTTTGTGGTGCCCCTCATCTTCTAGAGTTGTGCCCAAAAGTGATTACGATAGGCATAACATGTGATCTGTGTTGCGAAATATCAGGAGTGAAATAAATAAATACATTTTTGAATATCTTATTCAACGTTATATTATATTAAGCTGCGCCAACTACTCTTATGTGGCAAAAAGATATAATCGAGAACTATCAAAAGCATTTCTTAAATAAAGTATTTTTCTACACATTCACTTTTACAAATTGAGAAACAAAAATGTCGACTTATATTTTGTAGAATAAATAATTGAAAAATATAAGAAATGGGTTAAATTAAGTAAATGTGGATTAAATAACTTGAAAATTCAGATATTTGGCCAGAAGTTAGTTTTTCCTTGCAATTAATGTGTTTTTCAATTTATTTCTGTTTCTAACATTTTCTAGCCTCCTTCTTTCTAGAGGCATTAGTCAAAATCCTTACCAACTATTTAACTTATCAATTTTCTAACGTTGCACTACAAAAATGTGAATAGATAATATTTAAGACTGCATTTTTTTTTTCTTCTTTTTTTTTTGATAATATTTAACTAAATAACCATTTATCTGTGACTCGATGCGCATCTCCAGGGACTGCTGCTTGTGGGTAACCCATTTGGTAATGTGCGCTTTGGGAAACGTGAGCTTCACTCGAATTGGCTGTGGCTCTGGTTCAGGTCCTGGTTCTGGTTCTGTGGCTTTGTGCGTCGCTAATCGCCCTCAACTGATGCTAGGAACTGGCGAGTTGTCGCATTACTGCATCCATTTGAGCTGTTGCAAAGTGCTTGATTTGAAAATTAGTAACTGCCAGTTGATATTTGCTCGAGTCCCAAGTGATATGTACATATATTTGTATATATATATATATATTTATATATTTGCTATAGCAGCATTGCATACTGGTTGAAGATGCAGTCAATTGCATTGCCATTACAATATACAAAGTTATGGCAAACTCTGCACTTGGGGGAGAATTCAGAGGCTTTCAACTGCATTGCAGTGGAGCTGTAGTGCTCAACTTGGCTCCGTTTTTCCTTTTGAGCTGTGTTGAGGATTTGTATCGAAGATTGCTGCAGCAGCAGAGCTCCAGCCTCAGCTGCAAATTACAAGCAAATAAACCGAACGCCCCCGCACTCTTCCGCCCATCAAACTTGGTGTAAGAGTTGAGTTATGAACGTGCTGGGAGCAGGAAGCGCAACGAATCGAAGCCAGCAGGCAACAACTACAACAACAAGTAGAAACAAACAAACAAACAAACAAACAACCCACAACACCAGTAGCCTCGTCCATACACACTGCAGACCGAAGGTAAAGTAAATGTGCAAACATTTATTTATGTGCCAGCCATGGAGCTTTTTAAGGCACTTCAATTGCCCTGATTCACCCACACTTAGCGAAAAACCTGTAAGCTGTATTTTGGAGAAAGTATTCAAGAGCTGCGTAAATCACAGACGTTACTTTCCAGAAAGTGGGCATATTTGTTCTGTATATTTTGTTATTTAAGGTACATATATAAATGAAGAAATTACTTTTTTTAGGTCATATATAATCTTTTTTAAGTAAGTTATTTAATATTTTTTAGGACTTTTTGTCAGAGTTTTAGAGAACAAAATGATTCTTTTCAGTGTTTTACATAAGACTTCTTTTCAGAGTTTAAGAAGAGTTGTTAAAACTATCATTAAAGGATTTCAGCTTTTAGTTTAGGATCAAACTAGCAAAAAGGATGTTTATGAGATGTCTGACTGAGGGCAAGCTTTTCAAATTGAGTTTCTCAAAATACAAAACCGTTTGCAAATTTTTAAATTTGTAGGCAAACTTTTTTTTTTTGCCGAGTGCAGTTTGAGAATGGAAACAGCTGCAACTTCAAGCTGGCAGTTGCGGGGACGAAAGCGCTCCTTAACCCAAACAAATGCTGTGTGCTTCGAGTGGATGCTGGACAACGCTTACAAATGACACTAGTCGAGTCTCGAGAGCTGTCTGTATATCCAGCTGTCCGCTTGTCTGTTTGTCAGGTAGTTTTGCCAATTCAAATATCAAATTTGTCGGGAATTTGCAATTGCATTTTTGCACACACTCCACCTCTGGCAACAATATGCCAGCCTGTGGCGAGCCTTCTTCCCCCCGCCTCCCCGTCCACCCTCCCTTCTCCTGTTTCCCCCATCTAACCATACACTATATATATATAGCATCAGTAATCGAAAATGGAATTAAATGTTTTGCAAACATGCTTGGACGCGTTTTGCCTTTACAAACACAACTGGCAGCGCCAGCCAGCAGCATATAAATTAAATTTTATTGCCGAGTTTGGTCCGTTTGCACTGTAAATTGTGATGGATTCTTCGCTATTTGGTTTTGTGTACAGTTTTAATGTGCCACCATATAAGGGGCACATAAATTTACTACACGCACACGGATGCATAGTAGATATAGATGAGCTGCAGTGCAATAAGTAGACCTTATATCCGGATATGGTCAGCTGAAGTGCGATGTTCCCTTAAATTGTAAAACTAGGTACATCAATTTAAAATTACAAAATAGATGTATTATAGTAAGTATCATTTCCATTTCGTGTATTGAAATCGTAAACCAAATGAAATTGCATTTGAAAAACGGTCCAGTTTAGACAAAGCTTGATTTTGTGGAGTGGAATTGCAACCAAAAACCCTTTTTTACATTGAAATATTGTATTATTCTTATTATTATTATTATGTATTATATTTGTAACATAAAAATCGAACCAGAATCCCGATTTCAACTGTAGATGCAGTCCCATTCTCGATGAAGCTATGGTTATTGAAATCGGATTACTTTTGACAAAGTTATGACCTTGGAAAGTTTGGACACATGTTTTGTCTTTTTTTTTGGGGATTTAACGAACTTCGAGCCAGAATTATCTTAATCAGTACATTTTCCGGCAATGCTCATACATTTTCTCAGCACCAACATCTTTATTATATTTCCAGAGAGACATTTATTTTTTTAATGAGCACTTGTCTGGCCTTTTATTTTGCGCAGTAACTTTAATGAACAAAAAAAAAATGCTGTCCGCCCCTTCCACGAAGGCCTCTCTTAAGGGTGCCAAATGAGAGACATGCTGGGAAAGAATAAGTTGCAAGACACATGAGCAACATGAGTTGTGGCACATTTGAGATGGCTCTGTCTGTCTGTCCGTCTGTCCGTCTGTCTGTTGGCAAGGAACAAGAGCAAATAAAAAGTCGCCACTAAGTAGTGTTTTCTTTTTGTCCATCTGCCCCTGTCTGCTGGCTCAGAGGGAAGGGTAGTTGTTGCACTTTGGGTTAAAAAAGCGGAAAATCGCAGCACATTTCTGCTTTTTAATTAAGCCCTCCATTTTTTATGTGGCTTTCGAAAGCGACACGCCGTGGCTCCATGTGAAAAGTGTGAGAATAGTTTATTTTTCACTCAGAATCCAGAGGAAAGTGCAAAATGGCAAAAAAAATAATAAGAGTGTGTAAACAAAAAAGAGGGTAACTGAAAAACGTAGCGGTTAACGCTCTGGCCCGTGTTGGCCAACTGAGTCCCAGTGAGGAGTGTGGCAAATGGGGCTTAAATGCCATGAGATCCCGGAGCATTGGGGTGCAATTGAAAGAAATACCATGACGACTACTAATTTACAATACTTTCAATTTATATGAGCAGGAGCAGCAGACTCTAAATGGCAAACTGCATCATTATTTTTATATCTGTGTAAGGGTTAACTCGAAAGACTGGCGATTCTTATGTGTTTATCCATCTGTTATGTATATATATATATATACATATTTAGTCCGTTGAAGTTGATATAATAGTATAAATAAATCGTTTAATAAATTTCTTAATGAATGAGAACGTGTTTTGATTTGTTTGTTTCTGGATTAGCTTCGAAATATATAATAGCTTTATAACATCTACATATAAAACCGATTTTAAATTTTTTTACGATTTTCTAAGTAATAAGGTTTAGTTTTAATTTTGACTCCGAAAGTTTGTTGAACTACTAAAGTTCAGGGCCCTTCTTTCTGAGTGTACCTAGCAAATAAGTGGAAGGCACAGCGACAATTTATATATGTATATATTCAATAACAAGAAAGCCGCACAAAGACAACCAAAAAAATAAATAATGCAAAGGTCTTGATTGACGATGACAACTGCGAGCATTATTCAAAGACGGTCAACAGAAAAAATGGCACTGGTATTTCAATGATGCATTCAGTTAACATCGCTGTTCCCAGCGCAGCAGACGTGCTTTTGTTTTGTTTTGTTGTTGGTCGCTTTCGAGATATATTGTTGATATCGGTTCAATTTGAATGCGTGCCATGATTCAAGCGAGGTGAACAAGCAAATACGGAGACTGAGCGACATGAAGTGTGTCTTAAACTGGTTTTAGAAACTCAATGACCCGATACTGCAACGTCACGGGACTGTAGTTTACCAGTCTGAAGCCGTACACTTTGTAAAAATCGACCAGCCAACCCTGGGTGTCCGTCCCTCCTGACTCGCTGGTTCGCAGCTCCTTGCGCAGCGTCATTTGGAACTCGCCGAGGACGATCCGGCGATGTGTGGGTGCCAATTGTTCGGGTATTTGAGACTTTTGGAGCACCTGACGCATCTGCTGCCACATCTCCTGTTGCTCCGCACTGCACGCAAAGTCGCGCATATCGCGCAGTCCCACAAAAGCAATATCCACATAAATATAATTGCGTCCATCCTCGCAGAGACGCTGCACAGAGACCGGTTCGACACGGCACAGATGCTGACGCTCGAAGCGCACCAGTTGCGTGTATTGGGTCTTCCGTTGACTCTGGGTTAGTCCATAAATGGCACAAGCGCCCTGATCTGTGCAGCAGCTGCGTATGCGACTCCAGTCCGCCCGACGCACTGCCTCGATCATCAGAGTGGCCGCCTGTCGTGCCCCCACAAGGAAATCAAACTCATCGAACTCGGGGCCCAACAGCCGACGCAGCTTCCACATGTTGTAGCGGCAACGCAGTCCACTCCACCAATGCAACCAGGCTGCATACGTGCCCAGACCTGAGTGACCCACATAGCTCAGTGAGCGACTTGGACAGCTAGTTAAACGTAACAATTTTGTTGAATTTAGATGGCGAAGGCGCGTTGTAGAGCACCCCAAGAACTTGGCCATCATTTTAAAAAAAGAATACTAAATATTAGAATTATAATGGGCCGAAATATGACTAAATGTCAAATTGAATTACATTAAAATCTCTGAATATTTATACAATGTTCGTAAGGGACTAAAGAATTAAACGTACTTCAATTTCAAACTAGATATGCCGAAATATACTCGTCAAGAACATGTTAAAATTTCAAACATGAAGCTCCAAATATATATATATATGTATACATATATATATATATAGTCTTATAATATATACTCCTTGTTAATTGCCTACTTTTCTGCTTTATCACAGCATGCAGGCGATTTTGTACTACTTCACCAGTCTTCTCCTGGCAACAGGTGTCTTGTCCATCTATAATCCTTATAGGTTGCCTGACGTCATCCGACCAAAACACTACGATCTGCGCATTTTAACCCATCTGAATGGACGCGATCAGCTGCATTTCGAGGGTCGGGTCAAGATTGACTTTCAAGTTCAACAACCAACAAATAATATTACGCTACATGCCAAGAATTTGACTATTGACGATAGCCAGATTACTTTGTCAACGCACAATGGTCGTAAGACAAATATAATTAAAACTGAGCTGAATAAGGAGAAGGAGTTTTACGTTATGCATGTGGCTGAGGAACTGCCAGAGTCTGAGGAATACGAGTTGATGATTCCTTTCAAGGCTCAATTAAGTGAAAATGATACTGGCTACTACTGGAGCTCTTACAATGATTCACTCACGGAGCAAACACAGTGAGCACTCGATATGGTGTCTCACATTTGTTGGGTGAGTAATTATATTTTGTATTTGTATTTCAGTTATTTGGCAGCAACACAATTCTCACCGACTTTTGGCCGAACTGCGTTTCCCTGCTTCGATGAGCCGCATTTGAGGGCCACCTTTAGGGTCACATTGGGCTATCACAGAAGGTACACGGGTTTGAGCAATACACCAGTGAAGTACTGTGAAGCACAGTAAGTGATGAATATAATAAATAATCTTAAGTTCTTAAATATATATAATTATATACAATTGCCTTATGTACACTCATTAAATGTTGGAAAATAAATTTATTGAAAAAGAATCATTATTTGATTGCAAAAGAAAAAAATACTTGATTTTTCCACAAAAGTATTAAGTTGTCAGTCTTTTCTCTATCTATGACTACCATCAATGTACTAAGTTGTCAGACTATGCTATATCTATGTCCTCTATCTCATACTCTATTTGTTGTACTTCTTGCTCCCATATCAGTGAAACCCTGGAGAACTATATTTGGTGCGAGCATGAGCCACTGTTGCCAACCTCAACATATCTGGTGGCATATTCGGTGCACAATTTAAGTAGCGTTCCCAGTCCGCCAAGTGATACCATTAACAATGTCCGCTTTCGCAGCTGGATGCAACCCAAAGTTGTGGGGGAAAGCGAATTCTGTGTGAATTTTGCACCGAAAACACTGAGTTATTTGGAGCAACTATTCGAGTATCCGTTTCCATTGAGCAAAGTGGACCAGCTGGCGATGCCAACGCACAAATTTAGTGCCATGGAGAACTGGGGTCTGACCACCTTCAAAGAGAGTCACTTTGTGCACAACGACACTGAGGAGTTGCAGCAGGCGAAGGAGTCAAAGGCCCAAACTGTGGCACATGAATATGCCCATCAATGGTTTGGTAATCTGGTTGCCCTTAATTGGTGGAATGATCTCTGGCTAAAGGAAGGACCGTCCACATACTTTGCCTACCTGACACTGGATGCACTGATGCCCGATTGGGACAGCAGCCAGCGTTTAGTAGGCAATGATTTGGCAAAATTCTTTCAGGATGACATGGTCAACAATTCAATTGCCATTTCACGTCAGGTGCAGGATTCGAAGAGTGTTCTCGAACAGTTTTCGCCATATGTGTATAAGAAGGGTTCCCTAACGGTGCGAATGCTGCATTTGCTTCTAGGCGATGAGGTCTTTTTCCTGGGCATACGAAACTATTTGAAGCGTCATGCTTATGGCAGTGTTACTCAGTCGGAACTCTTTGGGGATATGCAGCAGGCAGCGGATTTAAAACATGCACTCAGTCCGGATATACAACTGTCCACGGTGATGGACTCCTGGACTCTACAAGGAGGATATCCGCTAGTGAATGTTGTTAGAGACTATGAAAGAGGCAGTGTGCAATTAAATCAATCGTTATTTCTGCTAACAAATGAACCAAAAGAACAAAATGAATCCTGCTGGTGGATTCCACTCACTTTTGTTATACAACAAAATGCGAACTTTAACGAAACTCAGCCACAATTTTGGTTGAAATGTCCCAGAGCCGAGCAAACACAACAATTACTCAAGAAACCCAAATCAGATGAGTGGATTATGCTAAATCCGCAAGTGAATAGCATTTATCGTGTCAACTACGATGAACGCAACTGGCAGCTGATAATTCAAACACTTAACTCAAGTGAACACTCAACTGATATTCATGTGTTAAATCGGGCACAGCTAATGGATGATCTAATGGCACTGGCCTGGACAAATCGGCAGAGCTACGACCTGGCATTAAGTATGCTAGAGTATCTGCCCAGGGAGCAAGAACTTATACCCTGGAATACAATTCTGAATTTGCTCAAACATCATGGTGACCTGCTGCGCGGCGAACAGTCTATCATATTTAGAGTGAGCTCTAGTTGAAGATGATGTTTCTACTTATATATTAATTAATCAATCTTTGCAGGCCTTTATGCAGAAACTTGTTAGCCCACTCTATGCACGCTGCCCCAAAGTGAACTCTGTGGCAGCACGAACCAAGTCAAGTCCACTGATAGCCCTCTATCGTTTGGCTTATAGTGAAGCCTGTCGCTATCAACTGGATGACTGCATCGACCAGGCTCTAAGTTTAGGCCAATTCACAGAGCAAATCGAAGAAGTGCCCATTAATTTAAGGGATATTATGTCTTGTGTAAGCATCGAGCATGGCACTCAAGAGCAGTTCCAATCGATGTTGCAACGTTTCAAGAACTCCACTATTGAGTCCAGAAAAAATGCTTGGGCTAAAGAACTCGGCTGTAGTCGGAATTTTAGTCAGCTACAAGAGTTTCTGGATTATCTACTGCAGTCCACAGACAAGACCACGAAAACTTATTATATAGTAGTCGTTAATTCGGCATTGCAACGTCAAAATGTTGCACTGCAGACCGCTGATCATGTTCTACAACATGCCAAAATGCTCAAGTGAGTAATACTTGCAAATTAACTTAAGCACAGGCGCACAAATTAATCCGGATTCTATTTGTCTCCACAGTGAGAAGTTCAGCTCGAGGGAAATCAAGAGTCTGCTCTTAAACATAATCGGTAATTCACACAGCCAACTGGATGAATTGAAATTGACGCAGCAACTAAAAGGACTCGACAAATTTGAGAAGCATCTGAGAGCAGCACTCCATATACGTAATATTAATTTGAATTGGTTAACGCAACGTTCCGTAAACTTTATCGCAGCCTTAAGTAAATATATTTAAAGCAAAGAGGTGTTCCACCTAATTGATAATACGGGGCTAAAGTTTTGATGTTCGCTGTGGCAAAATCACAGCCGAGCAAGCCAAGCAAAACTTTTGTCTTCAAGTCAAACACAAGTGCGCTGACAACAGAATGCTCAGCCAACATTTAACATTCAACTATGGCGTAGGTTTGTATTAATTAAGCCAATGGTGATGAAATCTAGGCATTGAAATTGAATGGAATGAAGACGATGACGATGACGACAAAGATGTGCGTTGGCGGCATGCTGAGCCTTTTGGCATCCAGCTGCTTGGGCCTGTCACAAACTTGGCTTGCTATCGTGCCTTTGACTTGTAAATTGCTTGACACGGGACACACACACACACACACACCCACTCACACTCACACTCACACACCCACACATATAGATTTCTACAACCAGGATATGCGCTTTGTTTCGCTTGGCATTTGACGTTTACACGAAGATGACAAAATGTTTCGCTCTTGGTCCTGGACATGACACACAGCCAGAATGATGATGCGGATTGCCTTCCATACACATATACATATCTATCTATATAAATACCTATTTATGTATATATAAGCACAGCTAGTAAACAGTTCTCTAACAGTTGTGCCTTTTGTCTGCCGTCTCCCCATGTGTATCCCTGCCAATTAGTCAAATTGATCAAAAATGAATTGGCGACTTTGCTCAGAGACAGCAGTTTGAATTCGCTTGCTTTTACATATGGTTAAACCATTTCAGGGGATTATGGCATGCTGTCATTTCAATTGAAAATTCAAATGCAGATGTTGTATATACAACTTAATCCAACATTTCAATTAAGTGCATTAACAAGTTGCTTTATTTATGCTTGATTTAGTTTCAACAAGCTTGTCTGACATGTAAAAGACCAGCATTTAATCAGGCAAAAACTGATCATGAAATTAAAATAAATATATTCGGGCCAAAAGCGGCCAACAAGAAAGATATTTCATTAAAAAATTCAACTCCAAAATGAAATTAAAATACGTTGAATACATAATTACAGGGTATTTAATTCTTGGCCAGTCATTTATTAATTTGTTGCGTTGATCAAGCACATTTTTGTCAACGATAAATTTTTATAGGCAAATACAAAACGGTCCAATCATAAAATGAACGCCATTAAAGCAGTTAACAGAAAAAAATGAGGATGCATATTAAATTAATTGTTTCAATGAGTGTGTGTGTGTGCGTGTGTGTGTGTGTGTGTGTGTGTGTGTGTGTAAATGAATTTAATGCGCACTGACAGCGCCAAAAGAATTATGAATGTTTCATATTTGTATTACGATGATGCCCTTACTTATTTATTTATTATAAATTAATTGAACGACAACACATGAATGTGACACTTTAATATTGTTTGCATGTCAAATTACCATTTTGTAAACAGAAAATCCAGCGACGGCTTCTTCAATTTCCATACCCCCTCCTCCCCACCTGAATCAGATGCAGGATAAACGATTAACAAATGTATACAAATAAACAAATATTGAAACTGTAATGTTATGATAAAAAATTATCAAAGGTGCAAAGGATTTTTCACGTTTCAGCAATGATCCCTTGGGGTTTAATATTTCAATTTTTGCCAGCCATAATTAGCCGGAATAAATGCCATATTTTGGGGGGCACACACTTTGTGGGATATACTCAAATATATGGTATATGTCATCGAAAAATATGGTATATAACCATAGAAAACACTTTGCCTAATTGTATTCTCTGATTGCACCTAATATTTGATAGAGCCTATCATGATTGTCTATCAAGTGAATTAACATTAATCGATTTCGATTCGGGGTGCAGACAAAATTTCGATTGCTTACAGTCAAGATGGCTGTGGGGCAAAGTTTTGTGTCTGCCCCATTTTCAGTGTTGTCTGACCAAGATGTGGCACAAGCAGAAACAGAAGCAGAAGCAGAAGCACTGACAATTTTGGCCAGTTTGCAGTTTGCTGATTGCCACAACCACAACCTGCACACACACACCCACACCCACACAGAATATAGAGTTTTCAATGATAATTAATATGCAGCGAGCGTCTGTGTGGCACGATAAGGATCAAATTATGTAATAACGCATTAAAATTGAATTTCTCGATGCGTGCTCGGTTGACAGTAAGCGCTTCTTGGCCATTAGAAAATTGACTAATTAGCTCTAATTGAATACGGCGACGACTATCGACTGCCATTCTGGGAGTTTTGTGGTAGTTCATTGTAATTCAATTGGGTCGTCTGATATACAAACAATAATGTACATCCCTATTTATAAATATATATATATATATACATATATATATATAAGTATATGAGTTGTTGGGGTAGAAGCGCGTTTATATCAATTATGGGACACACCTGGAGGACGCACTGGAATTAACTTTTGTTGTAAATTGTGCAGCTTGTTTGCCCCTTAAGTTGCATGTTTATGTTACTTTCTTTTGTGCCATTTTGTTTACGCCGTAAATTCAACTTGCACAGATGCGAGGGGCTCTGGGGAGGGGGGGAAATGGAAACGCAACAAGAAAATGTTGTTTGCTTTTAATGGCGAGCAGGAGAGAATAAATTCATTAAAAAGTTTTATTCGATATAATGCAGCAATGCGAATATTAAATGCAAATATTTTGTAAATATATACACAATATCGATTTATAGTTTAATTTATTTTGAATTCTTCGTACTTTGTACTTTGTCTTTTATTTTTTAGAAGGTGGCTTTATCAACGTCATTAGAAAGAAAAGTTTTGCTTTGCATTTATTGCTTCCTTCCCAGAGTTTTTGTTTGAATTCAGCAGGACGTGCAAAGTAGTTCTTGGTCCTTGCTCCTTGGTGCTTGGCTGGCTGCCGCCAGGCAGAGACATTCCATGAAAAGTTGCCACGAACCAATTGCCACAAAAGCTGCAACGAATCCAAAAACTTGAAACTGGACCGGACCTGCAACCAAGTTGCCCAAGATCTGGAGGTAACTTCTTTTTTCTCTCTCTTACCACTCCAGGATGGCAAACTTACAAATTTAGATTAGAAGCACAATTGCCACACATGTTTGCACAAATGCTGGCAAGATTGTTTAATTTCGTTTAATTAAATTGCAAATATTTTATACTCAAAGTACTTGCTGCATTTTCTTAGCCTTAAATTTTCAAGGCAACAGCTGCAAGGCAAAAGCTTTTCAGACAACTGCACTTGTAATCTTTTCGTGTACGGCAATTTAAAGTGCATAATTTGTTGCAACAGCTGCCACAGTGAATACCCCTTTTGGTGTCATGCCGGGGGTTTGGTGTATTTCCGAGAAAATTAAGTGATTCTTGTTGGCTGAAACGCTATTTAACATTGTTGATATTAGTTGTACAAGCTAAAATATATTTAAATTTATGTATGTAGGAAAACATAATAAAGACTTGCATAGTTCAAGAAAAATATATATGTCGAGTAGTTTAATCACCTTATTGTTGACTTATCGGATTTTTCAATTAATATTAATGCCTTTGGAAATAAAAGTAATTAAATAAAGAACAGCAAAGAAAGCATCAATTTGCATGCCGTAGTTAAGCTGTCCATACTTAAATTGCACTATAAATTTCAAAAATCGAACGATTGTTGTTCTAAAAGCTAGGAGGACCAAAATAAAACTGGTAACTTTTGAGTTTGATTTGGATAGCTGAGTAAACAATAAAGTTTTTCATAAAATTAAAATTAATTAAATTAAATTAATTTTTCGGCTGATTGTTCTATATGATGTTGTTCTCCAATCTCGATGTTTAAACAAGATATTATAGTGACATTGACTGAGCAAAACGCCAACATAAATATAAGTAGATAGTAACCTTTTGCTGAGTAAATGTTTTGCATTTCATTCAAATGCAAATGCCAATTTTCAAAAGACGAATGGCATCCGGTTGACCACTTTAAAAGGGCAATTGTGGGGGATGCACGCTCGTTGAATATGACCTTCAAACTACAGTGCACACACACCCAGAACAAATAGTCGTTACACAGATGCCCACCCACTGCCACGCCTTAAATAACAACCTCAGTAAAAAGCGCCTGGCAGCGTAGCAATAACATTGCCAACAAAAACAAGCACACAACAACGTCAAGTTCAAAGCGCCAAATTTTAAGTGCTTGTCCTTGTTGTTGTTGTTGTTGTTGGTTTTGTTTTATTGGAGCTGCTGTTGCCGTTGCTGCTTTTGCTGTTGCTGCTATTGCTGATGTTGCTGGCGCTGTTTACTCAGGTTTCAGCCGCACCCACCCACTGCTGAAAAGAAGGAAAAACACTTTCGGCACGCATCGAAGGGGAAAACCAATAGAGCAATGCTTCAACGGACGCGACTCAAGCAACACAACTTGAAGCCACCTCGAGACAAGTATGACGAAAACAACAACAAAAACAACAACATGAACAACAACAACAGCTGAACACCGCAAAGTAAAATGTGTTACTGGACATCAGCTGGATTGTTGCTTCTTCGGAGCTGCCTGCAAACAGCTAGTTAAATAAGAAGCGCTATAGATAAGTGCTTTTATCTTTATTCAAACTACTCCCTCACCCACCCAACATGAAATCACATAAAGCACTTGCGTTAAGTAAAAATGTTTTATTTGTTATTTGTGGCACAAGTTTGCACAATTTCTGACTTGAATTTCCAAAGATAAGGGTGAGGCACAAAAGAGCCAAGAGGTCGCAGGAGGTAAAAATAATAAAAATAATAATAATAATGATAATCATTTTAATAATAATAATATTAATAATAACAATCAAATCAATCGCTTGTTTTCCCTATCTAATAGTTTTTCACAAATTTTCAAAGCATTTATCACTTTTCGCTTTAAGTGTAGCACCCGAAAGTATGCAACACTTTTTGTTGCCCACTCAAAAATCTTTTCAGCATCCGCCCCAAAAGAATGTTCACATTTTTCGAGACTAGCTGCAAACTGATTTAAATTCGTTGCATATCAAGTGCAGAGTGTTCTTCAAACTTTGATGCGATTTAGCGAGCGTCTACTGTGCTGTGATAAATTAGTGGAACGCTTGCCGATAATAATGGAATCGTGTTGCATGTTGTATTGCATATTAAACAGAGCTGTTTTATTCACAGGCACATTTGATTGTCAACTGTCTGTCTTTCTCTCTCTCTATTGCGCTCTCCTTGTTCGTTGAAACACAACTCGTTGGTGGCAACCAGTGGAGGCAGCCAGCATCAGACACACATTCAATTCGGGACTGCATATGCATGAAACAGCATTATTTCGATGCTGCTAACAATGAGCGCAAAGATTCAAATCTCTGTTTGAACCACCTCCACCCTCCTTACCCCTTGCAACATGAAACAATGCGTCAACGTGGCATTGTGTTCCATTGGCGCATGACAGCAGCGCGCTTAGCGGGTGGTCTGCCCAAAAGGGGGTGTTGGGAGTTGGTTGCATTTGCCTAAGCGCCAAATATTAATGACGCTACGCTGTCTGGAATATCATTCGTCGTTGGTGTTTCATTTTAATGAGAAGCATTGAAAGTACTGCAGCAACAACATCAATTTTCCCTCTTCTGCCGGCTTCCTTAAAATTAGGGGTGTTTATTATTTTTGATTGCCGGCACGCGCCTGCAAAAAAAAAGAGTCCTGGCGTTGTCCGTGTCCTATTGTTGTCCAACAAATTGATAGCGCGTGTGCAAATTTGTGCCCCTTTTTTTGTCCCTTTTTTGAGCAAGTGCTTTGTTTATTGTTTAATGACTCATTTCTGGAACGGCCCCGTGACAATTGGTCCTTTTGTCACGCGGTCGCTCTTAAGCCCCGCCTTAAAGCCCAGACAGTCGACGGAAGCTGCAAAGTTCGGTGTGAAAAGCCAAACAAACACGCAGCAATTTTCGGCCCATGAAATATGAATGGGAACAGGGTCGTTGCTTGAGGTCCCTGGCTCTGCATCTCAGTCAGATTCTGAGTCTGAGTCGGGGACTGTGCTGTCTGGACGGAGTTAGCGGAGTATACTTCCATTGTCTGGCCCATGGCTCAAAAGTCGCTCATCTAACACGTTTCCTTTCTTCATAACCTTCCTGTTTTTTTTTCTTGTTTTGAAGTTGTTGTTGTTGTTGTGTCTCCTTTGCCTCGGGCACTTGACCCTTGACGGGGTCTCACAGCTACGCAATTAGCGCAAATCAGGATCTTCAATTAAGCGCTTGACATGCAATTCAAACACAAATGCAAGTATTGAATTATATTAATTTGAGTGTAAAACAAACAAAATTTAGTTAGGTGATAAAGTTAAGTAGTTTTTTAGTAGTAGAAAACTTTTAATTGTTCCACTTTTTTTGAGTATGGATATTTTCTATTTTATTTTTTTATTTAGCAATTATAATGTAAACATTAAACATTGATCAACCTATTGAAAGTCTATAAGACATTTATTTGACAAGGATCGAAGAATAACAGCAACTTAAAATCTACAACATATATAGAGAGATGGACTTAACAAATAATACATAATATTAAATTTTAAATTTAAATGCAGTATTTATCTAAAGGCCAAACAACGATTAAATAATTATACGCATTGGAAAGTTTAGAGACATCCCCACGGGGTTTAACTTCAACTTTAAATGTTATTAGTCTAGAGGACAAACCATATTAAAATGACCTCTGAACTTAAAACACAGAGATATCTGCATGCGAGATGTACAGTTTGCGTGGGCAAAATTGTTTAATTATTAAACAGTTGACTAATAGATGCAAACCCACGGAACTGAAGGATAACATAACAACCTTGTCTACTTTTGCCTACAGGCAGACAAAATGCTGGTTTATTTTTAAAATTGTTCTCAAATGTCAGATGTATTTTAATGAGGCATTATTCAATTCAATTTAACAGTTAACATTTACAATATTCGGTTGTAAATTCCATTAAATATTAATATTTGACGTGTGCTGACGATAACATTACCAAATGGCGTTGTCATTGCATAAATACACACACACACGTACATATTTAAACGCATACATACGCACTGACACACATGCATTTGCATTTATTTTGTGCCATTTTTAATGCATTTCCACTGTGCTTGTTGTTGTTGTTGTTTTTATTTGTTGTTCATTGTTTATTTACTTCTCGTACTTCATCTGCGCTTGGGTTGCTCAGCTCTGCTCAGCAGCTGTTCGTGTAGTAGTTATTGTTATTGTTGTTGTTGTTGTTGATGTTGTAGTTGTTGTTGTTGTTGTAGTGCTACTGTTAAGCATTCTTATCGCTGTTGGTAGCATTTCCGTTTTTCTTTTTCGTGCATTTTTCATTTCCGCCTCTGCGTCGCGGCATTTCCTTTCATTTTTCACACATTCCCTCTTGCCCGGCGCCGCAGAAACCCGCTAGGAAAATCACTTGGCGCCCAAACGCCCACAGCGGGCACATTTCCCATTTATATTATTTTGTAATGTATTATTACATTCCACGAAAAAAACCCTTTTTCGCGCTGTCCTTCTGCCGCGGCACATTTTTGGTAAGCCTTTAAGAAATTGATTTTCGAAAAGAAACAGTATCACTTGAATATTAAAGTGAAAATGTTTCGTCATGCTTCATAAAGAAGCGACTTCCGTTGTTTCACTTTCTCTCTCTCTCCCCCTCCCTCTCTCTCTCTCTCTCTCTCTCTCTCTCTCTTTTTGTCGTATGGGATATATTGTGTGTGCCCCAGAAATACTAAATGGAAATGGTGCCATTGTCATTAGCCCAGGCCGAGTATACGATATATATATATATATCTGTGTATCTGTGTAGCTCCATTATGAGGGGAGCCTGAGTGGGAGAGACTCTCTGGTTGCCTTGGACACCAGGCAATCCCAGAAATTGCTATTTGCATTATTTTCACGACAATGCGGCCAATTCATATCAAATAGAATGGAATGCGAAGTGGGGCTTTTATAGAATTGACTACGCCCCCAACCTCCACTACCCCGGCCCCAAGCGAAACAAGAAACGAAGAGTCAAAAGCCTGGGCCAGGCTACAAGTGATGGCGTCTGGGGAACGATGAAAATTGATTTTAATGCCAAAAATTATGTTATTTGCGCATGTTATGGACAAGCGAACAGGACACCCAACACAGAACCCAGCATAAAACAGAGTAGAGAGGCGAACAGAGCATATAGGACCCATATAAAAAAAAATCGTCCTCAACAATAAGAAAATTGTGCGCACTTAAGGCAAATGTCCAGGGGCAATGTGTGCTTCTATGGCTGCAGGGAGGGGCGAAGTAAACGACTAGAAGTGAAGTCAATTTACATAAGCCCACATACCTAAACGAACACACACGTCACACACACACACACACACACACAAAAGCACACACATGCTACTTGGGCCCATAACTATACCCTGTGTGCCTATCAATGCATAAAAAAGGTATTTTTAAAAAAAAAAGCAAAAGTAAGCTGATGCAGGACAAAAATTGGGTTTCTCGCTTAGAAAAAAGTTTTTTATTAAAAAAAAAAATATGCCAGTCACAGAATATTTCTTAAATAAACAAATTCTAACGAAAATAAATATAATTTGAAATATTTGTATTTATCATAACAGTTTAATTCTTTTATTTTAATTTAAAACTCCAGAGCTGATTGAACGGACGCTGTGAAACTTTGCCTGGAAATGAGTCTCGACGGCCTTCAAAATATATTGGAATATATTTAAAATGAAAAAAAACACTTGACACTTTCGCCAACGAAAAACATATGCAAATTAAAATTTTAATTGCTTATTGGTTGGTGTCAGTTTTTAATAATTAAATCTGTTTTTGACTTGGAGCCAGCAAAAAGCACATATTTAAATTAAAACTTAAAAAAAATAGTCAAAAATATTTCTATTGTCTAAAAAAAATTTAAATTTGTATAAATTGGATTATAGAAGTGCAGTCAATCAGACCATAACCCAAGTAAAAATAACTAGCATTGCTACAGGGTATTTATTAGTTGAGCAACATTGTTGAAATAGTCAGACTTGTTATTATTATATGCCAGGCTACCTGCTGTCTTGCTCCTGGGTATTTATTAGCTGAGCAACCTTGTTGCAATTATTTCGGCCTTGTTATTATTATGTACTTGGAAATATAACAAAAGATATAAACGTGCAAATGAAGCCGGGCTATCACCATTTGAGGACTGGGTTTCGTTCAAGGTGGGTTAAGTGAAGCAGCAAGTGAAACAAGTAAATAGAAACCTTAACAATTTATCCAACCGAAAATAGCTACAATATGACTGAGACGTAGATAAATGTGTAAGCAAAAGTTGTTGTACTTTTTATCGGCACAAATCCGATGCAATAAAGCTAAATGCATAAAAATGGCATTACCAAACAAAAAATAGGAAATGTAAAGAGAAATGAAATAGGCTAAACAGAAAGCTGGTGTCGACTTATAGATACCACTTAATAGTAAAAAAAAGTTATCAAAACTTAATATTTGTTCGCTTGATTTTAATCGTAGAATAAGTCAAACTATGCTTTAGCTAAGTGCATAAAATCAGTATTAAAAATATACATTTAAAGAAAGAAATGAAAAAATATACGAAAAGGAAAAGGAAGTTGGATGACCAGAAAGCTGGTGTGCAATTAGAGAGACCACTTAATATTAGCAAAGTTAAGAAAATCTTTCTAAATGTTTCTCATATAATAAGTCAAACAATGCTTCAACTAAAACCATAAAAGTCAGCAATAGCAAAATTAAATTAGGCTAGGTAAAAGATTGTTCTACCAGTTAGTATGCCTTGCAACCGGTAAGCTACGTGGCATATAAAAAGTATAAACTTTGGCCGCATCGTAAAAATGTTGATCAGGTTTTTCCATCAGCAGCAGAAGGAGCAGCAACATCTTATCCAATACCAATACAAAATTTCGAATCCGTTTTGCCGACTCGTGCGGAACTTTTGTGCAAGTATTTTTTGTTTTTCGTATTTTTTTGGTTTTTTGTTTTTTTTTTTTTTTGTGAAAAGTCAAATTGCATTGGACTGCGTTTAATTTGTATGATTTATTTGGTTGGCATGTCGTTTGCCACGACTTGGCCTTTATCTTCTTGGCGACTACTGACAATGACTTTGATTTCCTGGGCAACGGTTCACTGTGCGTTCCCATGATTCCGGGCCATAAATCAAAATAAAACTTTGTCACTTGAGCTTTTGAGTTGGATATGCTTGCTTGTGGCTCGTGGGCTAATCGATTTTAAGTTTATGATGTTGCAAGGAGTCGCGAGTCTCGAGGCGCTGTTGGAGGCGTATAACAATAAAAATTGACATCGCGTCCTCGCCTCGCGTCGATCATAAAATTTTATTATATCCTTTGTCTGAACGTCGTCGACATACGTGAACTGATTCGCGCCTCTGCGAATGGCAAATGTGAAATCAATGTCAGCAGCTGCCTTTGCCACTGCGACTTGGAATCCTTGGCTGCTGTTCCCTTGTGTTGCCTGCTGCTCCATTTATTCTATTTGCATGCTGTCCCGCTTTGCATTCTGTGGCTGTTGTGGTTGTTGTTGTTGTTGTTGTTGTCAGTTGAGGCCGCACATGATTTGGCTTTCGAGCGAGGCGCTACCGCATGAACTTAAATTCAAACTGAAACTCAAACTGAAACTCAAAACTCGAGCATGGCCATCGTGTCGCTCGACTCGCGGCACATTGCTCCAAAAATGTCAAAGTGCTGCCGCCGCTGACACCGCTGGGCCCTTGTGGCATGAGCGTGTGTTGGGCACAATGGCTGTGGCAAGGCAACATGCTTACATGCCACAGCAGCAGCTTCATGCTGTCTCTCTATGTGTGTGTGTGTGTGTGTGTGCGTGTGTGCTTCTGTGTGTGTCTGTGTTACCCGCGGGAAATACGCCGCATTTTTATAACCGGCACCCATTAGAAATGGCTATCGAAAGGGTATTATGCGGTTGTGCCACATGTTTGGAACAGGTGTCAGGAAGCGATTTATGAGCTGCTTAAAGTATCTGTTTTATTAAGCGAAGGCATATAAATAAAGACGACATATCTATAAAGCTGTCGGTTTTCTGTATCAGCTCAGACCAACAGAGCTACAGATTTTATTTATTTATTTGTGCTATAAAAACAGTCCACAAAATATTTATGATTTAACGTAAGAATTAAAGTTATATATTATATGGTATAAATGGTATTAGAAGGGAATAACTAAATTAAAAATTGAAAAATAAAGTATATAATAAATCAATGGGTATTAAAATGTAAAATGATTGTTGGGAAACCCAGAAAACCCCCAATCAGAAGAATACCCCTGAGAGAGAGAGAGGATAGGTAGATAGATGTAAATATAGATTGATTAATAGATAGATAGATACATTAATTGACATATGGCATATGGCATATGACATATGATCCTCAAGGTAACAAGAGCGAGTGTTAATTGAAAATGAATTTTGTCACTTTCTCCAAAATCAATAAAATAAGTCTGGGAATATATAGCTACTCTAGCCTGATTCGCAGTTCTGTCTACAGGGTATGCTGCGAGTCGTGCACTCTCGGCTCTCACACTCTTAGCTTATTGCTTGAGTTGTTTTGACCCACTTTGCTTTGCCGCTGCTGATGTTGCTCTTGCTCTTCTCTCACATCTCTTCTCTCTTTGCTTGCTGCCTGTCACTCGGCGAACGTTTAAATTGGGCTGCTTTAGCGTCGCTTTGTGCCCTATATATATATATATATATATATATATATGTGTATAATTTCTTTTCACAAATATAATGCAAACCGAATTGAATTAACCAGCCAAAATATGCACAACGGAGACAGATACAAATTTTTCGCCACAAAACCAAATTAACTTGTTAAAAATGGGCAAGAGCATAAATGTGGGTGGGCGAGACGAGCCCCTCATTCTCTATCTCCCTCTCTCTATCTCGCTCTAGCTGGGTATATGTGAGAGTTCCGGCTGAAAGCCTTCTTCATCCTAAATGACATTATTATGCATGCATTCAGAACAAGGCTGTCGAGAGGCACAAGCTTCCAGTTTCCGACTAGACCACTTGTGTGTTTATACATGTTGCGGAGTGTGTGTGTGTGTGTGTGTATGTGTGAGTGGGGGAAAGGGAGGGTGTGTCCTCCTGTCACAGGTTGGCAGCACGACAAGCACTCAACTGGCGCAGCCACTTGGCCAAAAATTTGCATAATAGAAATTAAAATGGATTTTAATTTTTGTGTGCTGTCTTTTTTCTTATTTTACTTAACATTTTTTTTGTGTTTTTTGTTGAATTTTTGTTTAACAACCCACTTTGGGGGACAACAGGTGACAACGTGAGGCTCACCCATTGTTTACCTTTAAAATAAAGTTGCCAGCCAGTTATGCATGGCATGCTCAAAGATAGTCACATGCTTTGTAGGGGTTTATGAATAGAAAAAGAAGAAATATGCAAAGTGAAAGTGTCATAAAAAGCGCTGAATGAATCGTCCAACCAGCAAAAGTGAACTGCAAGCATATGCAGAGTTACTAAAAGGTTTATTACTGCCCTTGTTTTACATGGACACTGGCCTTAAAGTCACGTTTTGCATTTTAAAGAGATTAACTTTTGAATATTTAGGCAAGGTAGGCAAGCGTTCGTGTCGTATGAGTAATATTATAAAGTAAACACAAATAGCACAGTATTTTTGTCAAGAGTTTGAGGAGTATAATATGTAAACATAGTTGAACTTAATTGTAATAGGGAATAAGTTAAAGACCTTGTGCAACGTTGCTACTCAGCTATGTTATATATAAATTTTAAAAGCCTTAAATACTTAAAATATAAACTAACATTTTTATGGCTGAGTTAAATATGAGTACAGAATGTGCTGATTATAATCTGTGCTGATAACAAATGCCACTAAAAACCATGCCTAACACAAACCCCAAATGAACTTTAGCGAAAGTTGCAACAATTTTTGGTTTGGGCTCTAAACACAATTAGCGCATTAGGGCTAAGACTGGGAGTGGGACAGGATGGGGGGAGATGAAGAGAGCGTCGAGTTTTCTAGTTAACTTGTACGCTGAAGGCCATTTATCTGGGTGTCTAATCTAATCCTTTTACTGGTCAAATAAATTAAAATGAAAAGCCTTTTTCGGCTGCCGCCGCAACGGCCACTAAATTACGCCAAAGATAATTAACCTGTAGACTGTTAACAGCGACGTCGACAGAGGCAGTGAGCAAACATGTAGTACTATATATATATATAGTACATGGTATATATAGTATATATTACTAGTATCTCTGTCGGCAAGGACTCTGACTCTTTATTAGGCCCAGCGACCCTTGAAGCGGAAGCGCAAATGGCGCTGAAGCTGTGCGAGAAAAGTAGCCAAGTAGAAGAAGCATAAGATGGAGGAGCAGAGAAACTGGAGCCACTGCCTCCATGAAATTACAAAACGGGGGCAAAGGACGAAAAGACTCGACGACGACGTCGGCGTTGCCCATTTCCGTTCGAAGGCATTTTTCCAAATGAAGTTTACAAGTAATCATGGAAAAAGGTAATTTAATAAAAGCAAAAATCGAGCAACATAAAACTAATTTACGGATTCTGAAATTGCTTGTGAAAAGAGAGTCAACAACAACAGTAACGAAAAAAATAAAAAAATATATATACAACAATGTGGCATGAACTTTTCGGCCACAAGAGTTTGCTACACGCCACTATTTGGCTCAAGTTCAAGGTTAAACACATTTATGAGCCACTCACAAGTCAACGGCATTTTGATTTTTAAAGTGCTGCGCTGGAGTTCAGAATGCTGCCATAAGTGGACAACTTAAAGAGCTCAGGCAGATGCAATAAGTGGGTAAGAAAAGCTGAATGGATAAGCTGCATGTCCGGAGCAGGCAATCTGGGCTGAGAATGGGTTAAGTCCACACGGAAGCACAAAAAACATGTTTAGCCATTTCACGCAGCAGCCATAAGCTGAATGCTCCTGCAGATATTGAAGCCAACTTTTGCTGACACACAGCGGCTGAGTAGAGGGGGGGGCGGAGGGGGACCGTTGAGCACTTGGAAGAATGATGCTCTAACCAGGCATGCTATAAACACACACACATACACTCACCCCCCTCTCCATAGTCTGACCAACCGCACGTATGACAAAACAATTTGGGCAGCTTATTTATTCTAGGTTTTACTCGATTTTTTTTTTCTTTCCTTTTTGGCAAGCATCCAAGAAAAATATGTGCAACAAAATGTTACAAGGCCAAAATAGTGCAGCAAATATTGCAAATGCTAAAGGACAACATGTTAAAGTTTAAGCACACACATACATACACACACACACATACACACACGCAAACACACACATCCTGAGTATCCTTTTTGTGCCAGGCAGTGACCGACATTGGCTGCAATTTTATGCCAAGCTGATTTTCCAGCCAACTTGCGCCACATGCGAGAGTATTTAAGCAAACTTTTGTGTCTGTATTTGTGTGTATATATATATATATATATATATATATATATATATATATATATCTGTATGTGCCTGTGCGTTTAAATCATTGAATGCTGCTTTAATGCCATTTTATTTCAGTGTGTGCCATTCAAATTGGGCATCACCAGCTGTATGCAAAAAGTTTTGGCCTAAAGCAGCTGCTTAGTCCGCATTGAAATTTCAATTGTTGTTGTTGTTGTTTGTCTTGTTGCTTTTGGGCAATGCGACATTTTAAGGCGGATTGCTAAAGTTTATTAAACTGTGTTGCGAGACACAGATGCACTGTTCTCCAATATAATAATATTCCACAAAAACAAATCTCTGGCCTACATTTGTAAAAACATGTTAAAGGATTTATTTCAAATATATTATAAATCAGACTTTAAGTGTAAAATAAATATGCATATTCATCTTTTGCACTTTATGCGAATTCAAATGCTTAGTAATATTACGCATACGCAGCATTGTATAAGGACTTTTATGGGTGCAACATGCTGTATTTGTATGGGTGAGCTTTTAAAAATGCTCTGATTTACGAAAGTTGCTTAAGATAATATAAGATAAGATAGGTAAACAAATGTATTTATTTTAGAGATGTAGAAGAGTGATTTAAGTCTTTATTTAAGACGATATCTATATATAAAATGCTGCAAGTCTTTATGCAAGATTAATAAATAAATATATTTATTTAAACTATTTAAAAGAGTGTTTTAAATCTGTATCTGAGATAGATAAATAAGTACATTTATTCATTAGTAATATTTAAAACAATGTCTTTGTTCAATATTTAATATAAATAAATAAATGCATTTCTTTAAACAATTAAAAAGTGTGTCTTTATTTTCATTCAATATTAATAAACATATTTTTAGATTTAAGATAAATAACTCAATAGATTTATTAGCTGCTTTAAATAACTATGACGGACTAAAACTTTAACTGTAAACCTATTTAAAATGGCTGCTCGACACCGTTGCCAAAGTGCAGAAACTGCCAGCAGCAAATATCATTAAGAAAATTGAATTCGTGAAATAGATGCATAAGTAACATGTGCATACATATGTGTGTGAGTGTGAGTGTGTTTGTGTGTGTGTGTGTGGATACTTCTACTCGCTCACAGGCTATAAATCAACAGCAAAGTGGAGTGGGAAGAGGACAACAATAACAACAACAACAGCACTCGCAATTGGGAGTGAAGGGAGCGGAGTGGAAGCGAATTGTGAATTGTGAAATCCGACTGGTGACAAGTGTCACTGCGAGATGCTATGACAAAGTGTCAAAAGAATGTTTGACATGTGACTGTCTGTCTCTCTGTCCCAGTCTGTCTCCCTCTGTCTCTCTCTGTCTCTTTCCGCCTCACTCTATCTCACTCTTCACCTCTGCACTCTCTGCGTCTCTCTCTCGCCGCTGCCGCTTTTTTGCTTCACTTTCATATAGCCGCTTTTTACTTGTGCGACTGTTTTTTATTACACACACACATATATATATATATATAAATATATATTGGCAGAGAATCTCGCACGTTTTTGTTTACCTGCTGCAAAAGGTGCTGAGTGCTGTTAGCCAGGAGTCTAAATAATATATTCTTTAGCCTTTTGCCACCTATCCCCCAGTACCCCCTTGTTCCCCTCAGACACACACATTCCCCGCTGCGTATAATTTCTTTTGTCAACACGGCTTAAACGGGCTAAATGCAGTTCAAGGATTTTCATTTTAAAGACCGCAAAAACTTGATTTTCAATGCAATTACTTGTTTTCAGTTATTTAGCTACATGAACAATGTTGTCAAATTTTATAAATAACACAATTATTTTTGTAATAATATACTTTAAATATATTTTGATCAACAGTTAGAGAAAAGAATTTTAAAATTATAAAAAGAGCCCAGTAAACAATAAACAATTTTTGTGTACTCAATTTTGATTTTAATAATTATAATTGTATATATTTAATTTATTATTTCATTTTGATAAATTCAATATAGTTAATGAAAAATTAATTATATTTTTGTTACGGCATTCCTATTGTATTTTATATTTAATTTTAATAAATTCAGCAAATAATAAATTTATATTTTTTTAAAGTAAATTGTGCATTGTTAAATAATAATTAATTATATATTAACTACGGCTTCCATATTTTATTTTAATAAATTGAGCATTGTTAAATAATATTGAATTAAATTTTAGTTACGGCTTTCAGAAACAGAGGCTTGTTGAATGCAAACAAATGGCTGGAAGCAACTGAGCCAAACCCGTTTTGGCCGAAACCCCCTACAGGCTGGCTACACATTTGGCCAAGAGGCCAGTTGTCAATGAATCGGCAATATTAAAAGGAATATCATGTTAAGAGATGCAGATACGAGCGAAGCAGCAAAAAAAAAAGGAAACCAGAAAACAGAAAACAGAAAATACCCGCCATAAAATCAAAAGAGGCATAAAAAATAAAAATAATATTGCTGCATAAAAATCAAGACTCGCTTGGAGTTGCCTGAATATGAAGCACTTGCTGCCCCACAAGGGGAGTCTCTCTCTAATTGTCGGTTTGCGAGTGCATGCATAATTTCCAATAAGAAACGATGCGTGCAGCAAGTAAAAGAAAGAAGGCATGGCGAAAGGGTGAGGGGGGGGGGGGGGGGGGGGTATCAGCTAAGGGGCTGCTGCAAGTACAAGTCAAAGGCGAATGTTACTCGTTAATTTTATGCGACTTTAGCTACGCGCCTCACCATATTAATTAACGATGCGTTTAAATGCGTGTCAAAGGTTGCAACTCGCTTTGCCCAACTGGGTCACTAATTGCAACGTCTTTAAACTTTGACTTAAGCCAGCAATCAAATTTCGAATTCGCCAATTTGTGCCCAACTTGAACAAAGTCTTTGCCAGAACTAAAGTGGAAAGAAAAAAACATGTTGAACGAAAACTTTACTTAACAGCAAGAGCGCCGTGTGGACCATAAGATAACAGCGCCAGCAAGAGCGAGCCTAAAAGCGAAAGAGAGAGCGAGAGAGAGAGAGAGAGAACTTCCTCAAACGCCGCTCAGCGCTGTTACTCAATGTGGATGTCAAGTTAACAGCAAGGCTTGAGGGAAATTTTAAACATACTTGTTGACTGTGGCTTAACATAGCTGTGTGTGTGTGTGTGTGTGTGTGGGTGTGTATGGGGGTGGATGATAAATAAGCTGTGGGTCAAAAGTATCGTTCTAATAAGCAATCAAAGATAAGCCAAAATTCAGCAATTTACTGCATTGCTTGAGGGTCCTATTTATTTTATTATATTTTCTGTTTTTTGGCCTTAAATTAAATAAAAACATTTAGACATATTGAAAAGCGATGCATTGACATCTGTGTAAACAACAACAGCAACAAAAATATGCAAATTAAATATTTACTCAAGCAAATTTATGCAAACCACTGTGCAGGATATGACTGAAGTTTCGTTTTGTTTGATTTTGTTTTCTTTATTTCCCCCCTTGGGCAGTTGACGTTAGTGGTTGACGAAAAGTCTCTTGCGCTCTCTCTTTGACTCTCCCCCTCTCTTTCTCTCTTTTTGGGGCTCGCCTGAGAAACTTGGCCTTTTAATATTATGGTAAAATTAGTTGAACTAATTCAATCTGCGGCTGGAGTCCTTTGCTGGTCAGCGTCAAAAACTTTTGCGAAACTTCATCTTTCTGGCTTTAAACTGTCGCAAATTGTGGCTGACAACTGTCTTCAAATTAAGGAAATTTTTTCTTCTCTCTTTTAGCTCTCTTTTTTTTTTTTCTTTTGGGTAGTTAACTAATTATGAGTCACAATTAGTCTAAGCTTTTTTCTGTTGTCCTGCTTCATTATGATAATTTTGTTGTCCGACCATTTGCATAATTAACGAATATAAAATATATGTTTGCCATATGCATACATATGTGATTAGTTGGCCAACAATCCCAGCAAGTAGGCCCCGCGGCGCCAAGTCCTTGTTCCTGTCAACATGTCCTGCCGTTGATTGAAGGCCATAGGTTGCCAGCTTATTTACAAATTTATTACTGGACAAAGTATTTTTCCTTTATGGCTTTATGGGCTCGAAGAGTTAAACATAACTTGTTAAATATTATTTTTATTATTTTTTTTTGTAGGCTTGAAACGGTAAACATAACTTTATTATTATCATTATAATTTTCCTTCTTTGTCTTCAAAATTTAAGCATTACTTTAACTATTAGCTTGGGAGCTTTTTTTTTATTACCATTTTTTGTCGATCGTGTGTTGAAATTATTGTCAGCATTTGTTGTTGTGCACACTTATTATTGTTTGAAGCTTTCTGATTTTGATTCGATAAAATTCTAAATTGTTTGCATAAAAGCACAATGTGTCACTCAATGGGCCACGCAATATGCGAACTGAAGAATATGCCGCTCTCTGGCGATAAGGAGCTGGACAGCCAGATAAAGAAGTGGATCAAATGGGATCACAACCAGGACACACTAACTCAAGTTATGGAGGCAGTCAAAATGGAGGATTGGGACACGTAATAAACCAAATTGCCAAATAGATATATATACATTTTATTATCATATCAATCAATAGATTAAGGTGTCGTCTCTGTAAGAGGATCGCATTCGGAACATCTGGTTTACGATCCGTGATGCGAGCTGGCTTCGATTCAATGAACGAACTGGTTGTTGTACAGTAAGTTAATGATTGAGTTACAATTCAGATACATACTGAGTAACATCCTTTGTCGTTTGCTTGGCAGGACAGCGCAGGGTTTGTGCTCCTATCTAAAGGAACAGTATCAGGATGAGACAATGTGGCCCGATCGAGGCATTGTTGTTGGCTACGATGGTCGCTACAACAGTCAACGCTTCGCGGAGCTGACAGCGATTGTGTTTTTGAGCCAGAATTTTCGCGTCTTTCAATTCCGATGTCTCGTTCCCACGCCCTTTGTGCCGTACTCCGTATTGAGGCTGAATTGCCTGGCTGGTGTCATGGTGACTGCCTCCCACAATCCCAAGCAGGAGAATGGCTACAAGGTATTTCTGTTTTTTTAATTGAAAGTATTGAAGAAGATTGTAATGATTTTCTAATTAGAATTTTATTAAGTTTGAAATGGATATGTTGATCAATTAGACCATCAATCAGTCAGCTATTCAATCAATCAATCAGTTAGTCAAACAATACACCAATCAGTCAGTTAGTCAGACACCTGTCCAGTTTCTAGTTAACAGTTATTACTTTTTAAATTAAAATTGGACCTGATAAGTTCGTCTTCCTATGAGTTAAGCAGTGAGGGAGTTAGTTAATCAGTCGGTTGCTCAATCAAGCAGTTAGTCAATCAATCAATCAATCAGCCATTTACCTATTTGAACTTCAAATTTACCCGTGCCTTAATTCTCCTCCTCAGATTTATTGGACAAATGGTGCTCAGATCATACCACCACACGATGAGGCCATCAATCAGTCCATCCTGGATAATTTGCAGCCGAGTCCCGATTCCTGGGATGAGACGGTGCTCTGCGCCAATGAGTTGTTGTGCGATCCCTACAACAACGTTGTGCCAGCCTATTATGATGCCCTCAAAAAGGAGATCTCCTGTCCACTGATGGAGGCCAACGGCAGATGCAATTTGACCTTTACTTATACAGCGATGCATGGCGTTGGTTATGCCTATGTGAAGTTAGCCTTTGGCAAGATTAATCTCAAACCAGTGATTCCGGTGTGCGAGCAAGTTGAGCCCGATCCCGAGTTCCCAACGACACCAAAGCCCAATCCGGAGGAGGGCAAGGATAGCCTGCAATTGGCGCTGTGTCGTGCGACCGCCAAGAAGAGTCCCATCATTCTGGCCAATGATCCGGATGCAGATCGTCTGGCTGTCGCCGCTATCGAGGAGAAGGACCAATATAAACTATTCAGTGGCAATGAGTTGGGTGCTCTGTTGGGCTGGTGGGCACTACACAACTACCAGATGAAGGAGGAGTCTGCCGACTTATCGAATTGTTCGATGGTCTCCAGTACGGTTAGCTCGAAGATACTCAAATCGATGGCTGAAATCGAGGGTTTCAATTTCCACGAAACGTTGACCGGCTTCAAATGGATTGGCAACAAGGTGGTTGACGAACAGAATGCGGGCAGAAAGGTGCTATTTGCATTCGAGGAATCCATTGGCTATATGCTATCCACAAATGTGTTCGACAAGGATGGCATCAGTGCGGCAGCCCATGTGGCAACAATGGCCTGCTACCTAAAGTGCAAAATGTGCATGACAATGCAGGAGAAATTGCGTGATATATACGAGACCTATGGCTATCATACGAGCATCGTGTCCTATGTCACTTGTAAGGACAAAGCGATCATTGAGAAGATTTTTAAGCGATTGCGAACCTTCGAGGAAGATCAGGAGAACACCTATCCCAGCAGCATACTGGATGGCGAATTTGAGATTGAGAATGTGCGCGATTTGACAACGGGATACGATAGCAGCACTCCCGATAAGAAAGCCACTCTGCCGGCTAGCGAGAGCAACCAGATGATAACGTTCACCTTCAAGAACGGCTACGTCGTCACTCTGCGCACCAGCGGCACCGAGCCCAAAATGAAATACTATGCGGAGATGTGCAGCAAGCCGGAGAACAAACGTTGGGATGAACTCGAGCTGACGCTTCATCGGATGACCGAGGCGGTTATCGAGGAGTTCTACGAACCCAAAAAGCATTGCCTGCAATTGAGAACAGACTGAGAAAGAAGTCTACACTAATAACATAAATTAATGATGTGAAGAATAATAACAAGCTGCAGCTAACTAAAAGCAAACTTATGTAAATTGATATAAATACACTTATGTGTATTAAAAACAATAATATTTCTAAATCATCAATAAAGCAAGGTAAAAACATCTAGATATTTAGCACTATTTTTTTTTTTTGTAATCGTTCTTAAACAACAGAAAGTTTAAAAGTCAATCGGACAAATCAACCATATAAATTAATTTATCTTACATATTCAAGATCGTTAAATTTTTTATACAACCAGAATACAAATATTTGATTTTTCTACAAGGATCTATAACCAAAAGAATAATTTCTTACACATATATATATATCTCGCTTACTTTTTCGTTTAATCATATAAACATTAAATCAATTGAAAATCAATTTTAACTCAGCAGGCTAGCTTTATGCATTGTCATTATAAAAATTAGAATATTCGACTCAGATACAAACGAAATGTGCTCGAAATTGTTAACTAAATTGACCACTGACATTGTGAGGCAAGTGGAAGCTACAATGCCGCTGCCGTTGCAATTGCAGCAAAGGCATTTTATAATGCCACCCAGCCAGCTGGGAGGGCAGCCGTCAAAAGTGAAGATAATCAACAATAGGCTCGTGCCGCAACTGGTCCTCAAATACAATCCAGTCAAGTACTATCTGAGCAAGTTGCGCATGTTGAAGCTGCGGTGGACCTGGGATCGGGGATTCAAGGAGCACGACTTTATCGAGCAGTCCAAGCGAGCAGCTGTCTCCCTGACGAATATTCTGCGGTTGCGCGATACGACAAATATTGAAGCCTATTCGACCTCAAATGTCTACTACCAAATGGCCAATGAGGCGGTCAACTTACCACATGAGGCATTTGTTGAGTTGCTGCGTTTCCGTCAACAGGATATCCGCCAGGCGGTGCCGATTAATGTCAAACTTCACAATATACTCGGCCTGAAGTATGCAGTCATCGATGTTGTCCTTATGGGTTTGCGTCATGTGGCCGACTGTGACAGCGATGAGGATTTGGCCAAAATGAAGACTGCTCTCATGGAAATAGAACCGGAATTTAAGCTACAACTGCAGGATCCCAGTGCTCAATTACCGTACGTGTTCATTGAGCTGTTTATGCGCTTCCGGCGTAACTATTCTAATGCAGAACAAATCTCTGGACAGGAGCTGGCCAACCACACGAATTGTTGGCTTGTGTCCGTTTATAAAATATGTAGATTCAACATATTTACGGTGCCACCAGCCACCAGTTAGTTGAATGGAAGAGATACTTTTGCTGCAAGCTAATAAATGTTTACAAATGCAATGCTTAATATTTAAATAATTAATATGTAATCTATCGATATATATAAATTTTATTGTGATTTCGATAAGCCATAATAACAATATAATATCGATATCGTCTTTATCGATGTCTTTCATTACATTCAATACACTCAATACAAATCGATTATCAGGGATATATGTCTATCGATAAGTCCGAATTTATTCACTTGCTGAATTTTCCACATTCCAATTGTTTTTTTTTGTTTGCAATAAGAAAAGATTAGCTTATAGGTAATTATAATAAAAATATTATTCGAAAAAAGTAAGTTTTAGCCACTTTAATATTTGGGCAGCATGTTTCCGCTTCCGTTTCGCGTCAGGCATACGCCGGAGATGAGCGCTTGCAAGAGAATTATCCGTAGTCTTTTCTCGAAGCGCTACAAAAATCTGGCCTGGATATTTTATGATCGCATCGAGCCCGATGTGCATTTGTTAGATGGCTACCATGACATTGTGAAGGAGCCCATGGATCTGAGGACCATACAAAATCGCCTCAATTCACATTTCTATACGAACGCCATCGATTTTGGACGCGATGTGCGTTTAATATTCAACAATACCTATTTGTACACGAATCCCGATCATGTCTGCTTTCAAATGGCCTACGAGCTGGAGCTCATCTTCGAGAAGATGTTTGCCACAGTGCCGCTGACCGAGAACTTTATCAAACACTACAAACATTCTTCTCCTGGCATGCATGCCTCACCCGGCAATAATCCACCAAACCGTCAATCGAGCAATGATGAAAGCGATTTGGATGACAAGAGCCAAGTGGAAGAGTTGCCGCTGACCGCCGAAGAGGATTTCGATTTGTATATACGGGTGCAGCAGCTGGAAGGTGCTATACTTTTGAATGTGATACACATGATCAACCAGTTGGAGGACACCAACTATGTGAATGCCAACAATGAGCTGGAGCTGTATATACACCTCTTGAAAACCCACACAAAACGCACTCTTTTGGGCTACCTGTCCGACAATGGGATAACTGGCAAACGCGTCACTCGCATGAAAAAGAAAAGATTCCAGTGAACATACACATATATATATAATTTAATCAATAAAACACAAAATGGACAGTTTTTTTATTTCTTGTGGGCCTCTCTGTAGTTATCACGAAATCGTCGAATATTTCGATATTCGCCATTCCAGACTTTATTGCGCATTATGTCCCTCGTATTTGCCGACATGTAGGCATAGAACGTCTTCCTCGGAGGTCCTCCACGGCACAGATAATTGCCCATCGCATACCAGCAGGCAATCATATGGTTCATATAAATATCGTTTAGCTTTTTATGGTACTCGGCTTTCACCTTGCTAGCCTGCAGACAGATAAGGTGAGATGAGATTATTAAGATATTACGGCTTAGAATCTTTGTTTAAATTAAATTTCAATTTAAGGCCAATTCAACATTTAGTACGGGTACCTATTAAAAATTGATTGGAAATCGAACTTATTTCCATTTAAGACAATTACAATTCATTCAAGTCAAACTGCTTTCACTTAATTCACATGGCATTCGTCATATAATGAATTGTGAAGAAATAAATGAACTTAAAATAAGCCAAGCAGACACACTTACTAGAATATATTGTAAGGAGTGTTATTATACTCACTAGAGCCTTGGCATGGCTGTAGTAGGCGAAATTCTCCTTGTGTGGCGGCCATTGATCCATGCCCATTAGATCGGCGGATGGTGGACGGTTCTGGAGCAGGATTAACATTTCGAATACCTTAAGCGATTTCTGGATGCTCTTTTCAATCTCCTCCTCGGTATACAGTTTGCCATAGCGTCGCTTTATCCACTCCTGCAGCACGGGCAACTTGTGCGCCTCCGGCAACGAGGCGAGCACAAATCGCCGATTTTTGCGCAACTCTTGCATACCTTCTTGGAGCATGCGACTCATCAGCTCGGCATTGTCGGGATCAATGCGATCGGCGTCGAAGGTGAGATATTTTGCCTCTGCCTCAGATTGTTGCTTGCTCTCTTCGGCCGCCTCCATTTCGGCCCGTTTCATGTTGACGCCCCTCATCCAGATGTCCTTGGCACAGCGCACAACAGCATCGACAATCTCCGCCCGGCGGTCCTCATGACTGCGCTGGCTGTGCTCGCTCGAATCATCCGTGGACGCACAACTGTCCGTTAGCCGTAGGCCACTCACCTCCATTTCCAACTGGTCGTCATCTTCGTCGGAAGTGATCTCTGAGGGCTTTTCACACGACGGCTTTGGCGGTGCATCGCCTTTGTCCAGGGCATTCACAAAGGCCCGATCAATGAACTTCTTGACATCGGTTGGCTTCTCCAGTCCGGTTCTGAAGATGCGCTTGTATTTGAACTGATAAGGCTTGTGATCGCCGGTCGCCATGAAGAAGGTCTTCTTGGTCTGCTTGTCCTGATAGCGCACCTCCACCGCTGGATCCTTGCGATTCTTGCGCAGCCTCTTCATTTTGCTGTCATCAATGAGGAATGAAATGCGCTGTTGATTTTTGCCCTTGTGCGCCAAGCACGATGATGGATCCGGCTCGTAGTAGGGAAAATCAGTTACTTTCTTACAGGTGCCCAGTTCACCCCCAAAATCGATGGGCTGCCGATGCAGACCACCGCCCGTTAGACGTTCACCCACACACTTCTCGATCGCCTCAGTGTGTGCCAAATTGAGACAGTCACCGACCAGGGCTCGACCCCTTCGCTCCTGGGGCTTGGCCACAGGCAGATCGACTCGCTGCTCCTGACAGATTACACAATCGAATTTCCTGGTTATCGTGTGCACCGTTGCACTCTCCATTTTCATGGCATATCGTTTCATGCAACAGTCCACATCATGTTCGAGCTGGGCGAGAATGCGACGTTGCCGCAACTTGCGATAGGGCAGCGTCACATCCATCAATTCGATGCAGCGATCGCGTGCCGCGACAATCAGTTCGTCCTTCACCAGCTGTGCCTCGCCCATGGCAAAACGATGATAGGCGCAGAGTTGCGGCTCATCGGTGTCCTCTGTCATGGCCTTCTGCAAAGCCAACTCTGCTCGTCGACTGACTCGAGCCCTGGATTCCAGCTGTTTCATGTGATTGAGATGATTGAAATATTTATCGACCGCTTCGCCAACGGTTTTCTTCACCAGTCGACTAACTGGATTCAAATTGTAATCGGCAAACCAGGGCGGATCGGTTGGTTTGCCATAATTGGGTGGGTGATCCAGTGGCCAAAATGGGAATTTCGCTATCATCTGGGGTGGTTTACTGGTGTACTTAACCACAATTTCTTTGGGCCGTGGCTGACGTTGAAAGTATGGGAATTTGGTGCCTTTATTTGCCTTCTTCGGTTGCATCGCTTGTTGCTCTAGTTGGGGCTTGGAATTACCTGGGATTGTCACACTTCCCCGTTGTGTCCTAAGTTCCAATTCACTGAGTTGAGGCGGCGGCAGTATCCGATCCAATTCCCGCAATGTGGGCAACAAATCAATTTTGGCCATTGCAATCATTAGCAGCTTCTCGTTCGTTGTGTATTCTCCATTCTTGCGGCAGCTAACATAATAGCCATCGAGTATGAAGAAGAGAAAGGCGAGATCGTTGCCACGGCTCAATTGCACCATGGTGCGGATTTTCTTTTTGGTTATCATTGGACTGAGGCCGAGTCGCATTAGGGTCTTCTCCACACGAAAACTTGTGCCCTGCTCGAAATCGTCGCGCAGATCGTTGCACAACTCTGCGATGGCTCGTTCCTGGTAATCGGATAGACCCGCATACCATTTCGGAACATCGAGTGCACTTTGGAACTCTTCTAATTTGCGCTGATAATCAAGATGGCCCATTTTGTATCACAATTTGTACACATAATTTTTGAGAACGTGGCAATTTTATTTTACAAATTTCTTCTAACTGCTGGGGAAATACAACTACAACTGAAATTTTTAGTGTAAAAACCAAACACTGTCAACTCTAAGAGAGAACAAGTTTACTTGTTCGAATATCTAAATCTAATTGTTTGAAATGAGTCGCTAGTAATAAATTTTTACACCGACTCAGAAAGAACTTAATATACTAAATATATGTAAATGCAGCAAATATATCTTTGGGTCTCTCTTGAGCGCCTTCTTGAGCGACCCAAGAGACCTTAATTTTATTTAAAAATATTTATTTTAATAAACTTTGCATTTGAAAATGTCAAAAATTATGTTTTACTTTCTTCTCATCACTAAAATTTTGCTTTTTATGTTCATTTAATTAAATCATTTTGTTGGGCATCAAATTTTTAGTTATGTTGAAGACTGATTTGAGTCGAACATAAAAATGTCGCAGCGAAGAGGATCGCCGGGTGCTGCAAAGTATATGCCAAACCCGGATAGCTGCCGACCCTTGAAATATCGACCAATTGAAGAGATTGGCAATTGGAATGCCAATAGAGATGTGCGAGGATGCCAGCCATCAAGATGCAGACCAGTTGAGCCACCCTGTTGTTCTGAGAACGTAGCAGGGCGTCAGCCATCCAGGGCAACTGTACCTGGGATTACATGGAATGTATCTGAAAGCGCTGGAGGACGCCCGCCATCAATTTCTAGGTCTAGTTTAGGCAATGGCCAGACATTAAGATACAAACAAATTGAGGAAGATCATAAGGCTGACGATGGCAATCCCTTTATGGCTGTTTATTGCCTAAAGTATTTGAAGGGTGCTACGCAGATGTGTCCATCATCTGGACAGACTCAAAATGATTGTACTTGCTGTCCGCGTAGAAGTCCGACGAGCGGCAAACGAATCAAGAAGCCCATGAAGTTGGGGAAACTCGTTCAGACTTCAGATGTATCGCAGGAAGATAAAACGACACAATTTCCGGGTGAAAATAAAACACATACGAATAAAGAGATGGAATTGGAGGAATTCGAGGTTACTACTGCCACAGGTGAAAGAGAAGTTACGGTTAGGAAATTTGAATCGGTTGCAAAATTTAATCCAAGTGATAAAACCAAAGGGGTTACGAGAACTGAAACTGTCACCAAATACGATAAAACTGGTCATGAAATTAAAAAAGACGAATTTATCGTCCATGAAAGTGTCGTTGATTCACTGGATACACGTGTGACGAGAAAAACATCCAAAACCCGATTTAATGAGACTGGCAAAGAAATACGAAAACGAAATAGAGACGAAACGATTATCTCAAAACGTCCACTGGGATCCGAAAGGTCAGAGGTGATAAGGAACATCAATGCAAAAAAGGACGGTTCTTCGACTGACGATGAAATAGAAGAGTCAGTTTTAGAATTATCGACGAACGAGAAAGGACTAACCAAATCAACAGTACAAACAAATGATGACAATGATCAAACATCGAGGGTGGTTTCCGGTAGTTCTCCGATAGATATCGTCTCTGATCGACAAAAGAATGAGGACAGACCGAAAATTAAAAGGCGCTTTCACAAAGAAACAGAACATCAAACGCATGACGCTGATACTGGTAAAATGGAATTGGTCTATAGTGTTGTATCCGAATCTGAATCGGAGACGAAAATCGTTGAGCAACCCGAACCCGAACCTGAACCTGAACCCGAACTTGAACCTGAACCTGAAGCCGAGGAAAAACCATGCTGCAGTTGCCAAAATGTGAGACGGCAGTGCTACAACTGTTGCAGGCGAGTCCAATGCTGGAGTCCTTGCATTTGCCGTTGTACTTCTAATTATCATCGTAGACCCTGCATGTGGCAGTGCATGAGTTATCGTGACAGATCCAATTGGAATGCTAATTGCTGTTGCCGCAACTGCCATTCGCATAATAGTTGAAGAGACTTTATTTATACACACAAGCAGACAAACAAACACACACACACCTCTGCAACAATAAATATATATGCCCAACAACAATATTTGCTTATTGGTTTGCTGACTGCCTCTTTATCCTGTGTGGGATTAATTGTCTTAGTTGTCCGGCAAATGAAAATCTATTTTAAATAATTTGCGGACAACCAGATCGTTAACAAAAGCTTGCATGCACTTTACCAAATTAGATGCAATTCAATTGCAATTGATATTAATTTCGGTTGTAGGTAATACGGGGGGGGGGGGGGGGGTCCATGCGCTTAACTGCTTGCATAAATAGTCCTTGGCTCTGACCAAAATCCAAAAGCTTCTTGGTCGGGTCATAAGGATTAGATGGCTTTTGGATTGTGCCAGGCCAAATGGCAAGTGGAATTGCAAAGGATTCGAGCTCGAAATTATTATTTCTTGAGCGAAATAAAGGTGAATTTAAATGGAGTGCTGCGAGAGCAATTCGACAATTAATATTAGCTATTTTGCAAGAGCAGGTCAAAAGCTGACAAATATATATTCATACATACAACTTGGATTCCAAACTGCATATTTTAGTCGTATTTTCAGGCTGATAAAATACTTGTTATTCCTTTTATCAACGGACAAAATAACTGCAATTAGAATTATATTGATGATTAAAATAAACATTTAAGAGCAGGTCAAAACTTGATAAATATCTTCCGACGACAAGTCGGAAAAAGCAAAGCAAATCTCAAACTAATTATATAAATTCAAATCGTTTTCATTATTAAATTGTATTGAAAAATTTTGCAATATTTTATCATGCATACAACTTCAGTTTCAAACTGTATATTTGATGCTGTTAAAATGCATGTTTTCCATTTTAGCAAAAGACTACAAAATGAATAATAAAAGCTGCAATTTACACAAAGGTTGTCAAGTGGCGCCCAACGCCCATTTTGTGGTTTTCAGGTTTAGGAGGGGGGAGGTGGGGGGAGACGAACTGTTGTTGTTGTTCATCAAGAGTATCAAGTTTTCATATCTGGGCAGGTACAAGTTGTTGCCTATTTCCTAGTTTTGTCTTTGGGGGAAATTGAATATTTCATTTACGGATATTAAATGCCTTACATCATCGGCCAAAACGGCATTATTCCGCTGGGCCGTTGCAAGAGAGAGAGAGAGAGAGAGAGAGAGAGAGAGAGAGAGAGAGAGAGAGAGAGAGAGAGAGAGAGAGAGAGAGAGAGAGAGAGAGAGAGAGAGAGAGAGAGTTTATCACAGACGGTTCATAATATTTTTCGGTTGCATCGATAGGTCCTTGAAATAATTCAGAGATTTGAGAAACGAAAAACTAATCTAACGGACAACAAGGCATAACGGAAGTTCACTTTTGGCCACACACACTCTCTCTGTGTGTGTGTGTGTGTGTGTCTGTGTGTGTGTTGGCCTCTCTACCAATGTTCGCATGCCTGTATACTTAGCTGGCAGATGGTAGCTTTGTTTATTTTATTTCGTTTCATGTTTTATTCACCACTTCCGCCGGAAATAGACATACAAGCAAAGAGCGTTAGGCAGTCAGTTATATCAGCTCAATGGCTGGCTGCCTGCCTGCCTGGCTGACTAGCTGACTCGCTGACTGGCTGGATGACTGGCTGGCAAACATTTGTTTTGCCCAACAAAGTAGAAACTGTTTTCGCAAACAAATCCCACATAAATGCTCAATTTATAACAAACCGGAAGTTAAACTTAATCAAGCGTACTTTTTGGCTTATTGTTTAGTCTCTTCGCTCTCCCCCCCTCGCCCCTGTCTATCTGTCTATCTGCTTGGCTCTTCTTTGTCCCCATCTGCCCTTCCGTATTTACTTAACATATTTTATTGCGATACTTTTGTGCTCTATGATGGTCTCGTGTCGCTTTTTGGGCCAGATTACGTTGGGGATTTGTTTGTCACTGTGTGATTGGAGCAAAATATTTTCATTTTTACTGTATTTGATCACCACCGTTGGCTTATGCATTTATGTATACAACATACAACATACAGACATGTTTGTCATACTATAAGCATATTTTTGGGCATAGTTTTATTGCCAGCCATTTATGTGATAAATCGTGAAAGATTCAAACATGACAGTAAATATTTATAGCGGATGGTTGGAGTCTGAATGGCTCCATAAAATTGTAGTCTCTCGAAGAAGACATATTAATTAAATATGTAGGAAGCTCAGAACAGACTCTGTGCACAGCAATCTAAAAACTCTTCAATTGATTAAATTGCTTGGCTTTCGATAACTTAATCAATGATATCCAAAAGGTTAACCGCTCAGTGTTGCATTTGTCGAACAATCAATCGACATTTTGGCAGTTGGCAGCAGCAAGAGGAAGAAAGTGGCATAGCTAAATCTAAAAAGAATTCCGAATATGAAAACCCAGGTGAATAGCATCGATTCGAATGTCGCCAATAAACCCTTACTTCGGAGAATACAATCGCGCGGTAAACCTGAAAACTTCGTGGCACTCTACGGGTCAAAGTTGCAGCAGGACTGTGAAGAGAGCGAAGATGATATCGGCAATGAGGATGAGGAAGAAAACGAAGATGACGGCAATTACGTCGTCGTTTCCAGTTGCTCGATTTCCAGAGAGGACGAGCTGGAGCACAGAAAAGCGGTTGCCATTGGGGCCATGAAACGCGAGCGTGTATATACTTCACAGGAGCAACAGCACTCTGGCGAACTGGATCTGTGGAGTGTGATGGACATTCTGGCCAAGTTCTATGATCGTAAGCACAATCGACTGCTGCATTGGAGCTGAAGGCAATGAAAGTGGTTGAACTACAGCATCATCATCATCATCATCATCATCATCATCATCCTCAATCCCTATCGTCAACATATTGAGTATGGCCAAAAAGGAGCATAGTTTGGATGAGCATTTTGGAGAGAAAGAGAGAAAGAGAGAGAGAGAGAGAGAGAGAGAGCTGTGTATGAAGCACTACTTATGCTTAACTCGGTATTATATTAAGATATACATCTAATCAATAAATAAACGGGAATTTATAGTATTGATAATCGCATATATTATTAGTCCTTTGCTCATTGCTTGTAAAGTTGGGCAGCAATTGAAATCAACATTGGCTGAATGCAAATTTTGAGGGCAATTGCGAAGCAATTAACCCAAATGATATAAGTTGGCAAACATGTCTTTGGGCTGGGCGGTAACTGGGCGTGTCTTCTGTATGTGTGTGTGTGTCTCGTTAGTCATTGTTTGTACTCAGTTAACAGAGCTCAAGTGCGCACACACCCACACCCACACACACACACACACACACAAAGAGAAACACAGACACACAGAACTAACACACAACACACCTGGATAAACAAATAGCTACTCGGTGGGGGGAGGGGGTTGAAGTGCAACTGTGAATGCCAGAAGGGTTGTGGTGAAGGGGGGTCGCTTACAAATGTTTTCCATTTGCTAATGCGTTCGATAATTGCACGTTGGCAAACTATGCATTGCGAATCAATGCTCACCAAACTGCTTCAGGTTCCCACGAGGCAGCCTCATCAATCAGTCGGTCCACAAAGTCAGGTGAATCGATTATACTCTTGTTGTCACAATTAGAGCTCATTGTTGTGCTTAATCGCATGTACTTATGTGCATCTAGCTATATATATATATATGAATGCACATACGATTAACTTGATAAAGGCCTGCTGCGCACAACATATAATCTGGCAACAATTGAAAACGTGTCTATTCATCTGCTGCGACTTGGAGTCAAATATGCGATAGTAATCTCTACTCTATATCAATTGCGAGGGCCTTTTAATCCTGGCTTGACCTCTAGTTTAATAATGCATTTAAGCCGTGAGAATGTCTTCAAAGTTAGCAATGCCATAACATTCTCAAGAGTGATCCGATTTTTAAAAGAAATACCATTTTGACCATAGTTTTACTTTACTTGAATTTGAAAACGCAATTCTGGGTCGAAATTCATGTCATAATTCTAGCTCCAAATATAGCATTGGGTAAATCTACTACTACATTTAAAGTTCGTTATGCGATTCTGGCTCGATTTCGATGTGAAAATTACACCCTCAAAAAGTGCTTAAAAGTGCTTGGGATGAGTTTAATTTAAAATCTTAAAAATGATTCGATTTAAAAAAAAAAACACGTCTTTTTAATCATGGTTTGCCTTTTACAATAAAACTACATTTAAATTTGAAATCACAATTCTGTTTTCTGTATTCAATTTATTTGTCAGAACAATATCACAACTACAAATCCATTTGGCTCCATAAAAATACAAAATTTGAAATTAAATAGAAAAATTATGGAAATATGTCGGTAAAAAGTCCACTGAAATTCGGCTGGGCCCAATTGACTACTGCGTACAGAACTGACCTACAAAGAAATAGACTAATGCCCAGCACTTGGCTTGGGCTGCATATCATTCGTCGGGTCATGGCCTCCAGCTCTGAGTTTCCATCCCGAGAGGAACACCCCAAGTGGAAGTTGCGCGTAGATATACTGTCCCCAAAGAAGGAGGCCAAAAGTCGAGGGCTACCTTTACCAATGCTTGGTCGACTGAACTTTCCGTGGCAGGCGATGAACATGAAGTGGAATCTATGGAAACTGAAATTGTTCTGGGATTGGAAATTTAACGAGTCACTATTTGTGGAGAACTCAAAACATGCGTTGGTGCTAGCCAGCGGGTTCATAGCTCAACAACGGGAGGAATATATCAAATGTTGCACTACGCAAATGGGTTACAAGCAGATCTGGCACGATCTGATCGGACCAACGGTGGAGGAGTCCAGCGCCAATAGCTGGCCATGTCAGCTAATGCGTTTCGAGCATCGGCATATTTATAAAGCGATGCTATTAAAGGTGCATCGTTTGACACAATATGATCGAAAGTTCGCCTTTATAGACATGCTGTTCTTGGCCAGCCGAAGAGGAAATGATTTCGCCACCATGCCGGAATTATGTGAGATGGAGATACTGATTGAGGAGTATTTCCTAAATATTGATAAAGTATTGGTACCAAATCCAATTGTGTTTGCCAAGATATTTGTTCGCTTTCGTCGCGATTATTCGCTGCCAGCTAATCTGCGTTCGAGTCATTGGCTAATTTCCAGTTTTAAAATCCTGGAACTGGATGTACACAATGCTTATCAATGATACTTTGAATCCGAGCCCGGCATATTTCAATGTGATGTGATAATATAATTTTTAATAGTATTTTTTTTTGTAAATAAAAGTTGTGAAAGTCCAAGTTGTTGTCGGTATTGTCGAATGATAAGCCAGTTGTGTTTTGACTAGAACCTAAGGCGTCCATAATCTGTACGATAATGAGCTTTGGGCACCCACCGCCAGGTGGCGTCAGCAAACTCATGTAAAGCAAATAAAAGTAGAGGAGAAAAACAGCACAGGAAGAAACTGCAAAGTGCAAGATGTGTTCTTTCACTTAGTCCTGCTATTCAACAACTTCTTCCCTTTCTTCTTCCGTTTTTTTCTTTCTTCAACAGACAACTTTGCTGTGCTGTTGATGAGCTGGCGACGTTGTTCATGAATTTCTAATGGTAAACAGTAGGGACAGAAATAGTGGATAGTGGTAGTTGTTTGAGGGGCGAGGTCGGGCAACACTTGAGTGATTGCTATGCAGAGCTTAACGCTAGTCAGCTACAAGTGGACAACTGCACAAGGACTTCTATTGACGACAAGCACTTGAAATGGTCAAGCTTATTTGAAGGACAACAATGAACTGCATTTATTTGCCATTTCTCTCTATTGAATGCTTCTTTCTCTTTTAAAGTTTGTTGTGGCTAATTTCAAGTTACTCCATTGGAATGCATAAGAACAACTTTATACATATATGTATATATATATATATATACATATATATATATTAATAATGCAATAATTATTATCAATTATTATTACAAAAGGGCTTAGTATGTAGTAACAAGCATACATTTTAAACTAATTATTATATTAAATTAAAAGCATTAACCCCATACAACCCCATATAAAGACAGAACCCACAATTTCAGCAAAAGGTTTTGGCTTTAAGAATCTTTCAAACTTTCAACACTCAAAAATGCAAACCAGATATTTGGCCACATTCGCCATTAGTTCTTGCGACTATCGGACGGCAATATATCTCTCTCGCCATATCGCTGCATATCACGTGGTGCAAATTATTTCAGTTGCCGCAAGGCGGCAAATGCGGCAAGCCGTGGTAGAAAGTCGCAGTAGTTTCTGGCGCATTCAAGTCTTTGAATGTGGCGCTTATCAGAACACGTTGCTTGGCAGACTGTCGATAAGTTGAATTTAGTGTGCGTGTGCAGCAGAGGAAGTGAGGGGAGAAAGATAGGGAGAGGGAGAGGGAGAAGGAAAGGAGAGAGGGGAGGGAAGTGGAGAGTGCTTCTTTGTTTGAACTTTTGTGCGATATGCTTGCTTTGGACATCACTTTGCGGCTGTGGCAGCTGCGGCTGCCGCTGCTGCTGCTCGACTGCATTTGAATTTAAAGCATGCAATTTTATGCTTTTAATTTTATGCTTTATAAATTTTTGTGGTTTCGCGTAGTGCAATTATCCAAGTCGGGGTAAACAATGTCCGCCCGCCCGTACAACGGATCAGTAATAATGGACTTAAGCAGCATACCAACTTTAATGAGCACCAACAAAGCATTGAAAGGCTGTAAACTTGAATGGTGGTGGATGGTTTTGAGCATAATTCTCTGTGAGCTGACTTAACTGGTCAAATGAGTATTTAATTTCATTGTGCATCCCACTCGAATACATCATTCATACTTGTTGCAATTAAATTTAATATAGAATATCAAGTATGTTTGGTATGGATTATTATGAGTATATGCAAAACTTTAACATATATGTCAGAAAAGTTCTAACCACAATACAATTTTCAATAAACACCAGTTGAGCATTTAATTAAACTCTAAGATAATGCACTTTCTTGAGAGTTATTGTTTAGCTTGGATAAAACTTTTTGTCAGCTGGCCTTAACAATGTTATTATGCATATAACTTTATTTCATTGAGCATTTTCAATGCTGCTGTATTATTATAAATCGACTTTAGAGTTTTTGTTGGCCACACAACAATGACGAACTTATTCGAAGATAGCTAAAACTGCTAAAAACTGCAATATACACGCTTTCTCATATATCTCATACATCATTTGCTGTCAAGGTTTTCCAATAGAAAAGGGGCAGAGAGAGAGAGAGAGAGAGAGAGAGAGAGGGAGAGAGAGAGGGACGCAGGCAACGACAACAAGTTGGGCGTGTCGAAAAACTTGAAATTGTTTTCGAAATTGCAATGTCACGCTATCCCACAAAAGCATCGCAACCACCCCTCAAAGAACAACAACAACATCAAGAAAGGACTCGGAGAAAGTTTGCTGGGCGAAAGAGAAAAGTTAGCATAACTCGCAAAGATATCCATCGGTTTGACGAACATTCAATATCCTTTGACAAATTCCAGTTAAGCTGAGACTCAAACAGGTTGAGCAGGGTATCCTTGAAATATGGGGGCACAAAAAAGGAGTTTTACTACCTGTTCCCTGCACTTTATTTCTTTATTGTATTACCAACACATTTGGATAGTTAAAGTATCCGTCTGTTGTAATGGCAAACAAACAATTTGATATGTTGCATTTGCGGGTCATTTCCAGCAATGACAATTTCATTTTGCAACACAGACTCAACACGCCAGACTGCTGCTGGGTTGCGAGTAGAATTCGGAGAGTGACCGCTGTAATGGGCAACAAAACAAACGATGCCATTGACAGGACACTTGCAGCACTTGGCCGGACTGATGACAATGACTTTTTAAATTGTTTCATGGAAAGTGTCAGCTATGGTCAGAAAGTTTAGCAGCTGCTGCAAAATGAATGAGAGCCAAGTGCACCACACTGCAATAATAGTTGGCACCATAATGAGCATCATCGTCATCATCATCATCATCATCATCATGATCGTCATCATTATCGTTATCATCGTTAAGGTTACGTGGTAATGAGCATGAGCGGGCGAAATCAGACTTTATGACTTAATTTTCACCCGAGTGTTGCCAGACGCTGCAAACTGTGCTGGCAACACGCCTCACCTTGCAACACGTTGCGGTCCTCACGCAGCTCTTAAATTGCAGGTGTGGTCGCCACACCGCAGACTGCGTTCGTTGTCAGCACTCTGACTGCGGCTAGCTGCTACACTCACAAAAACCAAAATATGACCAAGAATGACCAAGAAGAACTGCACTGCTGACTGAATCTGTGCCTGAAGACGAATCCCAACGAATCCAAGACCATATTTCGATAAAATTAATTAAAGAACACAGGGAAAATAGAAGTCAAATATTTAAATTAAAAACATACAAATATTGTCGACAACTAAGAAATGAAAAATTCTTTTCGAAATAATTTTAGCAACTATTTTACTGTACCCTACTTTTATCTGAGTGTAGCCACGTCCTAGACACCCGTTGCCTGCAGCATCGACAACGAACAGACAGACACACTATTAAATAGACATTCGTTGGCTTTTCATAGCTGGACAGACAGCCGGGATAAAGCAGATGCGTAGGTGTGAATATCAAAGGCAGGTGACTTTGCACTTATGTGTGGAGTAAAAACAAGAAAATCAATGCAACTCCAGCTATTTCATTAACACATTATAGTATGATAGCTGGGAAAAACTTAAAACAGTGAAAAACTGAAGCTGTTTCCTTATATAAAAATAAGTTTCCATTGAAAGTAAACTTTGGCTTTAAATAACAATTATTATAAATGGTAGTTATTTAATATTAATAACCAAATATTGTTAAGCTGTTTCCATAAACATTTGTTTTTAACTTTTTATTGCTGCTGCCAATCAAAATATTACTCATACGCCGCATTGTTTAGTTCTGTTCATTGTCTGGCTATGTGGACAAAGTGCTTTTTACTGCTTTTAGTTTTTCAATTCTTTTGTAATTTGACATTCAATGCAAGAGCAATAATAAGAGCAATAACAGTATATTTTCGATAAGCTAGACAATTAAAAACCCGACAATGTTCGACAAAACGAATTAAGATAAGCAAGAAAATTCACTAGAATTATTGCTGAGCACTAAATTATGACTTTAAAATGGAAATCCTTCGATCGACTGCCTGCCAATTATAACTTTTCTGTGCGATTAACAAGTTTAATTACCTTTCTCGTGTTATTTAACACAACTTGCCATAAATCCAGTCATTATTATGCGATTACAATTCCTGTTTATTTTGGCAATTAAATGCTTTTGTTTCTCCTATGTGATAAAGAACCAGTAAAACACTTTAAAAAGCGAAAATAATCCACGTTTGATTTAAACTAAACTTCTATATATATGGATATGTATGTGTATATGTATAATATAAATATTCATATATGCAAACAATGCAAATTGCTATTCTTGCATATGCCAAAAAATAATTTCTTAAAGAGTTGCAAGGCAAACAAGGCGAAATGCATGAAATGCACAAGATACACATAATTCACATGTAGCTTAATGGAATTGAATTGATTATGTAAATTTGACTGTTAGACGTAAGCAGTTCGACATGCAAATTGAGCAAAATGCAAAGCAGTTGCCAAAAAAGTTACATGCAGGTTTTTATTTATTTTTTTATACCCTGAACGCTTTAATGCTAAAGAGCTGATCCTAAAAAAGCCAGAAACTTCAAATATTGGTTACAAGTTCATTCAGCTTATTGTTTCAGTTTATTCGATAACTGCATCCGTTTCGCGAATATTGATATATACATATATAAAGATTTCAGATAGCAATAAATGTCGTGGGGTTTGTCATGAGCTAGATGAAAGTAATTTGCATCTGCAAACACTTTGTTTGTCTTTGACTCAATAAATTCGCTTTTTTTTGGTTGCCCTATTTCGCGCAGTCTAAAAGCAAAGTTGCAACAATCAAACTTTATAATTACTCGCCGCATTGATGTTTTCCTTGCATATACATATTAAGAACCCTTCATGGCACCCCTACCCCTACCCCGACTATTACCTTGCCCCACCACCCCCAGCCCCCTTCGCACACGCAGAAAACTTTTGCCGCACATGGGGTAAGTATGGTAAATATTTAAAAGAAAAGTTTGACTGGGGCAAGAGAGAAAATTAAATAAACAGTTTGAAGAGCACAGCTGACGATGGAACGGAGAACTTAGCGATACTTTCAAGATTATTTGTGGAACAAATAAATTTTCAATTTTTCTTTTTTTTACGCGAAACTACATATATACATATGTAGGTGTATATAGTGTGTGTGTGTGTGTGTATTTAATTTGATATATTAATATTCAAAAAACGCATTGTGAAGCATATCAACATTATTTTTAATGAGCACTTGCATGACTAAGAAAATGTTTTATGTATGCATGTGTGTGTGTGTAGGTGTGTGTGTGTGTGTGTATGTGTGTGTGTATGTGTGTGTATGTATGTGCACACTTTTCCCAAACGTTGGCTTGGTGAAAAATTACTTTCATTTTAATTAGGAGCTGTGGGCAACAGCAGAAGAGTGTGTAGCAAAAAAGGCGGAGTGCAAAAAGATGAAAAATTAAATTAAAAACACTTTCGTGCATTTAAGCAAATAAAGAGCGACGATCACATGGACGTCCCGACACGACACACACACACACACACACACACACACACACACACCCAAACACACACTCTTACACTCAAAGGCTATGTAGCAAAATGCATGCGGTTTTAAACACGTGACGGAGTTTTATTTTTTAATTAAGCTGTTTACATTTACTTGCCATGTCCTTGGCTTGTTCCCCTTTTGTGCTCGCCCAGCGCTCTTGACGTCCAACAAAAAGTTGTTGTTTGTTTTTTAAACAGCCTCCCCCACGAGCCACCCTCCTCCTCCAGCCACCCACCTCGGCATGAAGAAAACGCTTGCGGTTCTTTGTGGGTCAAGCAGCGGGTGCTTTGCTCTTGCACCTGTCGTCAGTACAATTATACAAAAAATTTGTGCAAACAAGAATCTCACTTTTGGCTGACACTTTTCTTACACTTTTCTCGCTTTAACAAAACAGCTACCCCCAACTGTGACCGTCCTTTAAGGACGGGGTGGGAGCGGTTTAAGATTGCTGTTTAGAAAAACACATATTTATATCAAGAATTTAACTAAACGTATTTATTTGCATGCAGGTGTGAAAATAAATCAAACTTCTGTTCCGATTTCGTTTGCGAGACGTATATAGACGAGCATAAAAATTTGCTTAAGAATTCCGATTTTTTTTCACCCTTTTTATCGGTATCCCAATGCAGAGCCGGATCTTGGTTTTTAAGGTATGCTGTCGATACGTAATGGTACAATAAAAAAGATTGAAAAATCAAGTGGTTTTGGTTTTAAAAATATGTTAAGCTTAGGTATTGATTCCGACTTAAATTCTGGATTGCAATCGGTAAAATTGAGGTTCCGGTTTTGATTTCGTTTCCGGCTTCGGTTTGACACATTGATTTGCATCAGCAGCCACCTTCTGAGCCAGCTCGCATGTGAAAAACCCAGTAAGGTAAACTGTAATAGCCGGTTACAAAAGCAATTAATAAACACTTGGCTGGCGTTGCTAGCCGCTTGCTGTGCACACACTTTTGATTAATACGCCGACATCGGTTAACAAGCAATTTAACTAATTTAAGCGCATTTTTAACTTGGGCGCAATAAATAAATAAATAAAAATTAATTAAATTGAGCAACAAAGTTAATTAATTGCTACATTTTTTGGTTAGTTGAAGCCATTGAAATATTTTTGCATACGTTTGGCCTATGCATTTAAAATGCGCCCGCCCGGCACACACGCAATGCAATTAATTAAAATGTTGCTTTTTCCATTAAAATTTTGTTGAAATTGGTCTCAGCTGAGAATAAACCCTTATTCAATTATCCTATCGAAAGCATTCGCTGTGCTTCATTTTTCAACTTGAACAGGAATTTCTGCAGTTGAAATCTGCAGTCAAGTGAAGTGAAGTCAACCAGAGAATGTGGTTAACGTTTTCTTTCCTTCCATTGCCAAGCTGTCGCAAGTAAGAATACTGGGACGCCCAATCGACTTTGATATTGCTATTTTCTCTTGATTGACAATAAAGTTGGAAAACACGTTGTGCAGTTTATTGCCGCTTTATTAGCTGCACTTTAATAATAGTTGTGCTGTCTAACTTCACCTGCCCGGACTCCTGCCAACTGTTTGAGATGAGTGCTAGCCATTGTTACAGTGACTGTAAAATATTTACAACTATTGGCAGCACTGAAGCCAATTGTGCAAAGGGGTCATAATGAAATTGTGTAAAAGTAATTGGCTGCAGAAAGATTATAGAGATACATATATTTATATTATTGCCAAGCCGAGAGCATTAGCAATATTAGGCAATCTAGAGACAATCTCTTGTAGGTCTAAGAAAAAAGTATCAGTGTATTTTAAAATCTAATGAAAAAGCAAAAGAGATATTCGAAAAGTTGGACAGAAAATCAAACACAACCCATTATACTATAACCTCCATGCTTAAACATTGTTTAAGTCATTCTCAAGTCAAGTCAAGGCAGCATATTATTCAGCTAAAGCGCCTTAGGGTTAATTTATTTGCCGGCACTGTATTTATGCATATTGATATGCTGTTTCATTATTCCGAATTCCTTTACGACTGCAAATTCAAATATTGCTGACTTTGCAAAGGAATTTGTGTGTTGCCATTGCCAATCAACAAACAGAAAGCAGACATATTTTGCATAGGTATTCAACACTTATGTGTCCCCCTGCACAACTCTATTCCAATGCAAATTTTCTGTCAAATGTGCGTTCCATTGATATTTATATACATATGTACAAGGATACATACGGTATAAATGTATATAAATATTTGGCTGTATTCGTTGAACTGGCTACTGGAGTTTGTGTAATTGACGCCAGGCACGAGCATCACTTTGGCATTTGTGCAATGTGTGCATCGCATTGTGCACTGTGCAGCAGTATAAAAACTTGATTAGAGCTCCGCTCAGCCCAGCTTTGCAAATGGAACGGGTTGCGCCAATTACTGTGCGCGTGCCCCGTGCACCGTACACCGTACACCGTGCACCAAAAACGTTGGACAAAGGTACATGGTTGAACAAATTCTACGCTTTGTGGCCAAATTAGCAGCACGAGAAAACAAAGCACTGCGAATGTGAATGCGAAATGTGAGTCCGAATCCGAATGCAAATGCAATGCGAGGCGAGGCGAAGCGACGCGAGGCGAACGATAAACGTGTTGCAAGCTGACAAAGCATCGATTGGCCCTTAAACGGAGGCAGCGGAGGCACTTGCCACATTAGCCGTTCTCTTCTGGTCATTACCTCGCTTTTTCTTGTCGCCTCTAGTTGTTTTTTCTTATTTCTTTTTATCGCGTTCTGACAAACAATAAAATCACTTTTCAATTGCCGCCGTTTTTGCCTCAAATGCATTCAAGTTGGCAAAACTTGGTCAAGTCTTTGTCTTCAGTGACCAGTTTAGAAATGTTTGGAATGTGAACTCGAAGTTGCAGATAAAATCTTTAAGCGTCAGGGTTAGCTTAAGTAGAGAACTTTTCGAATTCTAAATTTTGTTTGTCAATGAAATGCGAATTGTCAGAGTAATAGATGTCTTTAATTATATATAATTTGTTCAGTCAAAACAAAAAAAATAGTCATTCTCTTGACTTCAAATTAGTTAAGCCGTCCATTTAGAGTCAACAATTGCAAATGATTTGTCAAATGCTTTAAGATAATGCTTAAGCAACCATGAAATTCAATTGCTAGCCAAGAAAAAGCTATTGTACGATGTGTGAGCTATAAAAAACTAAGCTGGTCGGCTTATCTTTGTATCTATTTTGGTATCTTTTTGGGCTTCACTTCAAACTTTGCTCATCGATGCAAATCGATCATCAAAATTTACGAGACATTGCCCAAAGTGCGTCATAAAAATGCGTTCGGAAACTAATTAAGTACATAAAATGCGGATTAACGGCTTTCAAAGTGCCGTAAAATTCGTTGGCGCAACAATTAGCCAAAGTCCTAAGGATGTGAGTGCAATGCAATGTGGAATGCGAATATGTTGTCGGCCATAAAAACAAAAACGAGACTTGAACTCCCCAATGGGGAATTGGAGTTGGCAATGAAAACCATTGCAAAGTCGTTAAAAGAAACCAAAGCTATGTGTAATCGGAACCGTTAACGTTTCTATACACTTCTTCCGACAGAACTAGACAAATAATTTCTATGAATTTTTTTTTTATAAAGATGAAGCTAGGAAATGCTCAAAGCCAAAGCTACTGTATATGTATATGTAGAAAACAAAGTATAGTCTTTACATACGTCAAACTTGATGGCAAATTTGCGTTGGCCATTGGAAAGGGCATCAATATTAGGCGGAAATGGTGGGGCAATGGAAATTCGCCATTCGAAAACTTTTTAATTTAATGCATCATCGTAAAAATTGGATACTTTGTGAGCGAGTCGGCTGTAAAAATAGTTTCATTTTGGTTCTCTGAGTGCCCTTTGGACTCTTGTCTTGTCTCGTCCCCAACCAATCTCGCCCTCTTGGCCCGCATCACGAACTGTCAGCCAAATCTGACCTAATAAGCAAGTTGGCGAAAAGTTTGCGTTTCAGTTTCGGTTTCTGTTTCTGCTTCTGTTTCAGTTTCAGTTGCAGCCTCAACTTTGAACTCTCGCTGCGCGAAGAGGATTAGGCCGGGCTAAGCCCGTCGCGTGACCGTTGTTTCAATTAAAATAAATTAAATGCGGCGCAAGCGGTCGCAAATGTCAAAACTGTTTGCGGCTCAATTAGCCGCACTGTCAAAATTTCGGTATACAGCTGCTGCGAGAGCGCGTCTTTTGACAGCATGGCATGATGAACTGTAAATTGGATGCGGCTGTCGCCTACACACTGCAATAGGAGAGAGGGGATTGCGGTGTAGGGGATTGGAGCAGTCGTTGCCAGCAGCGACAAGTCAAAACGTCTGTTTATATGATGATGAAAGCTGCCCAAAACATGCCATAGAAATTCGCAATGAAAATCCAGCTCGCTACCCCTTCTACTCCACTGCGCCTACCCCAGCCCAGCTCTATCCAGCTGTGCGGTGCCTTAAGCAAGCTTAAAAGTTGCTCAGCGAAAGTTTTACTGCCAATAAGCAGTAAAACAGAGGATTTGTCAGATTTTAGAACAATAATGCTAAGCAGCAGTGTAAATAAAGTAAAGTGTGCGACACGTTAACTTAAATAAAATAAAATCAAAATAAAATCAAATTGCAAGACAGACATTTACCTTTTTGTTGAATTTCGTTATTATTATTATTGCTGTTGCCGTTGCTGTTGTTATTTTTTGTTTATTTATTTATTTTTGGTATTATCTTAAGGTTTGGCAGCTGCTTTAGCCAAACAATAACAAAAACGTTTTTGAACGCGTTAATGTGGGTGAGTTTATGAAAGCTGCTTTTGCTGAGAATTGCCGGATATAAATAAATCTTTAACTAATGCGTAAATAACACTTATTCCTGGAAATAACTTAATAAGTGGAAGGCCTTATTATTTAAAAAGTTTATTTTTTTTTCAAACGAAAGTTTGTGATGGTTTTCTTCTTTGTATTTTATTTATACATTTTCGAGATTAATTTTATAAAAAAATAAATTGTTTTTAAAAAGTAGAAAAAAAGCCATTGAAATTCAAGCAATTTTTTTGGTATATTTATAGCTAGGAACCAGAAAAACTTAATAGTTTTCAGGGAGATTTTAATTCCTGGGAATTTTCTTCATTTAAAGTCTATTTTTATGTGTAAGTGTAGCCACCCACTACATTCCACTAGTGCTCCAAACCGACTTCAACTGTTTGATTGCGGTTTATAAAAGCGATTACTTTCAATTAAGCCAGGCTTTAATGAGCAGCCAATCGGCAGACAACACAGCTCCAATAAAAATACAACGCCTACGAACAATTTTGAAGCAAGTGCATCCTAAAGAGAGAGTGAGAAGGAGAGAGAGAGAGCGAGAGAGAGACAGATTGTGACTTTTGGCGCCAGTGTGAAAAAACATGACATTTTAATGGGCCCAACAGCAATTGCTGCAAAATCAGCGAGCCTCAGCTAAATGATCTAAAAAGCAAATCAAACGGATTTCTTTCTAATTAAACGACTATTTAGATAGAGAGAGAGAGAGAAAGAGAGAGAGAGAGAAAGTGAGAGGGGTAGAGAGGGGTAGAGAGAGACAGAAAATATGGTCACCTTGTCAATTGGCAGTGATCTAAATTTATGCAAATTGGCAGCTGCTGGCAGCTGCTGGCATCTGTCTCAGTGTCCACTGTACTGTGGTGTCTGGCTAACTGGGGATATGCGTGCGCCACGTTTGTTCACATATTTCATGTTGCACGCGCCTCCAGTTCGCAGTTCGCAGTCCGTTTGCCCTTTTAATGGCCCTGCCACAGAGCAGCAAAGCCATTCATTTGACTGCAGCTGGAAACTGAAACTGAGGAACAGCAACCGAAACAGCAAACAGACTAAAAGGCAGAAACAGGAGCAGTTGTTGCAAGTTGCCAGTTGCCAGTTGCCAGTTTGGCTGATTATTAAATCACAAGGCGAACTGCAGCCTCGGCAATCTGATATGCAAAATCACAACTAGTTTAGCCAAGAGCGTTGCTTTAAAGTCGCATCGCGGAAAAAGGCAGTTGCAGAACTCAGTTGGATGCTGCGACTACACTCAGAGAAAAAATCGGACTTCACCAACTTTCTTAACTTATGAAATTTATTTCCTTAAGCCAGAAACAAACTTGATGATTAAGGCCAAATCGGAATCGATGGAAATGGACATTTTTTTATATTCCTGTTCTATTCTGATTGTCGTTTTCTTACATTTGGTAGCATATTTTTTTCAGAGTGTATTCACCTTATCTGGAGTTGCGTTAATTACAGCTCTGTCTAGCCGTGAAACTCTCTGGCAAATGGGCAACTTGTTAAAAAAAATTTCCGCTGGCAGTTTATTAGAGGGCCAGGCATTACAGCTCTGCCCTCGCTGACTTGGCAATTAATTGGAGCTTAGTTGCAGCGGAACCTGTTTTAATAAGAGTGAGTCTGAAGATGACGCCAAGTGAAGTGCCAGATTTGGGCTTGGACTGCAAATTAGTTGAGTTCTCTGCTAGCGAAAAGTCTGCAAATGCAACAAAGTGTACTATATCATGGCCAGCAGACATAGTTAAAAAAATAGTAATAATATTAAGTAGTTGTTTTGTCAACTGATTTAATAACGAAATTAAAAAAAAGAGATGACTTTCTTATCTGCAAGAGAGACTTGAAACTTGTAATCTCAATTAATGAAAGCTCAAAATGCTCAAGAATTAGAAATCGTTTACCGGATGGACTTGATTTATACTTCAATTTTACTTTTATTGGACTTAACTGGCTATAAAAATTGGTCAAAAATTTGTTAGTATTTGTAATCCTTTAGCAATGGCCTTGGAAGCGATATGCGGTGTGAATAAGCTGCCGTTCATGCAACGCTTTGATGCACTGCAAAGGGAGTGGCAAGTGCTGCAGATACAAAGAGCCACTAGCAACATGACAAATCCCTACGCCCTGATGGCACCACCCTTTGAAAATGTAATAAGTGTGTAATTAAAAATATATTTATATAACTTTGTCTGCAGCCAGCTGTCAATCTGGTCAAGATACTGAGGCACTGCAAGCTGCGGATGGAGTTTGAGCACGGGACGACAACGTTGGGCTTCAAGTATCAGGGCGGAGTCGTGCTCTGTGCCGATTCGCGTGCCACTTCCGGCAAGTATATTGGCTCGCAGGCGATGCGAAAAATTGTCGAGCTGAATAATTATATGTTGGGCACGTTGGCTGGCGGTGCTGCCGATTGTGTCTATTGGGACCGGGTGCTGGCCAGAGAGTGTCGACTCCATGAATTGCGCTACAAGCGACGCATCATGGTGGATGCCGCTGCGCGCATCATGTGCAACATTTGTGCCGAGTACAAGGGCATGGGCCTCGTCATGGGCATGATGCTGGCTGGCTGTGATGAAGAGGGCTGCAAGTTAATCTATGTGGACTCGGAGGGTATGCGTTCGCATGGCAGCGTCTTTTCGGTGGGCAGTGGTTCGACGTATGCCTTGGGCGTACTGGACACGGGCTATCGCTGGGATCTAACGGATGAGGAGGCATATGATTTGGCACGTCGTGCCATATACCATGCCACCAGAAAGGATGCCTATTCGGGCGGCATTGTGCGACTGTATCATATCAACAACAAGGGATGGCGAAACATTTGCAATACGGACTGCAACGATCTGCATGACATATTTTGCGTGGATTCGCAGAGTGATGAGATGATCCCGCAAATGCCTTGCACGAGCAGGGATTGGATTTCCCAGAAGCTGAGGGTGGATAGTGTGCAGGCTCAGGTGGCAGCTGCCAACGGGGAGAAGGCACAAAAGGTCTAAAGGATTATGACAAAATTTAATGTGGTATTTTCATTTAAGTCAATAAACAAGATTGAAGAAAAAACTGTAGCTTGCCATTTTATGTTTTAAGTTTTCGCAATCTATTTACTCTCTATTTGGGTACACCATATCATTACTTACTGCCTCAAAATACGAGTGTAGCTTAATCCACTTCACGAAGCTGCTGCTACTACAGAATTGAGATAACCCCTTGGTGCACTTTTTATCTGGACTTTAAGCGGCACATTTTCTCACTCTCTCTCTCTCTCTCTCAAGTAGTAGGATACTAATGGGCGACTTTGGCTTAAGTAATTTCCTAATGAAAACCGCAGAGGAAAAATGAGTTTGGCGTCGGTGGTCGTTTGTTGTGCCACCTACGATGAACACACACACGCACACTCATTCTTTAGCGGTGTTCATTAGATTAAAAGCAATTTACAGTGAAACTTTGGCCCACAAAATGCAAACATCTCCCCTCTGCAGAATCCCTCATTTCCCCCTTTCTAAAAGCAGCTGCTGCCTCACACATGTTCCCCAAACGCCGTGCAAACTGTCGCCACTGCCATTTTGGCAAGCAGCGCGAAGCCAACTGGCTTTTTTTCTACTTCTTATTTTTATTTTGAAATTCAACAAATTTGCGGATTTGGTTTGTAATTTATTTAATTTATCGCATGCTACGAGAAATAAGTGTTGCCTCCTGCTCTACACCACCCCGCGCAGCCATTATACATGCCCCATCTATTGTGGTTGTGCGCCTCCCATTGCTAGCTGCAACATTTGTTGATGACAACCCAAAAAAGACACGAACACACACCGAATGCAGAAAATACCATTGCCATTAAAAAGATACGGATAGAGAGAGAGAGAGAGAGAGAGAGAGAGAGAGAGAGAGAGAGAGACAGAGAGAGAGAGAGAGAGTGGGGATGGTGAGGAGGATTTGAGAGATGCTGCACGTTGTTTTAGCCCAGCTTAGAAGATATTATTTTGATTTATAGATAAAGTTCGTTAGCTAGCGAAAGTTGGTCGTATATATCTCTATATGTGTATGTACATGCATATATATATATATATATATGTATGTATTGTCAGTGAGGATGCTTGTCCTCTGCTGTTATTGCAGCCGTTTTGCGCTAAAAGTTGAGATATTGTTTCATGCATTGATGTCGCCCAACACACAACACCCAAAACACAACAAGCTGTTTGCTTGACTCGACTCGACTCGACTCGCCTGTCGTAATTAAAGAACAAGCTCCACAACATGTTTCCACAATTTTATTGCTGCAAAAACATTAAAAGGCCAATTCATTTAAGCGCACTGAAAACCCAACGAAAAATGTTAAATACCGAATAAAGTCATGTTTAATTTATTCTCCTTATATTTCTAATCTATCTCCAGAGAGATAGTCATTCAATGCTTTAGTTACACTAGCAACTATTTATATACATATATATATATATATATATTAATATATAAAAGTAGTGCTAAAAACCGTCTTCAATTGATTTATTCGAGAACAGATAGGGAGCTTTTGAGATCAAGCATATAATTTTGCTTTTGTATCTTATTATTATCATTTAAAAGTTTTGATTATTCCTAGAATGAAATATCAAAGTTGAAGTTCAAATTATAGCTCTGAATACTTGATTTTATCAATTTTTCTTTGTTATTCGCATCAAATTTTTAGTTAAAACTCCAAATACTAAATTTGAAAATAATACAAAACACTAAAACAAACATAAGATAAACATATGATTGAAACTAGAAAAAATATAAACTCAAACGAAATGTTAAACTAAACTAAACTAAACTAAATGAATGCTTGAAACTAACTACAACTAAATATTCGCAATGCTAAATTCTAGCTCTAAGTCTGCGATGCCGATGTCGATCTTCACGTCGATCCCTGGGCAGGGTCCACCAGTTGCTTTTGTGGCTGCTCAGCTGATGACAGGTGGAGACTTTTATGGAGGAGACACGTGCCTTGAGGCGCAGATTGTTATCATTGGTCAGCAGCATCATGTGAGTTAGCTGCTGCTTCAGTTGCAGACAACAGTTGATAATGCTGTCATCGGCACTATCTATATCGATCAGTTGCTCTGCATCTTCCAGCGCCGATTGCGCCTCGATTTTATCGAGATCATCGAACTTATCATTCAGATATTCGATGGCTCGTCTGGCGGCAAAGCTTGTCAACTGTTTGCACTTTAATATATCCAGTTCCTTGATCACCATATAGGGCACATATAATATGCTGCCTGCAGTGCCAAGGAGCCTCGAATTGGCTACATCCTCCATTAGGTGGAGGCTCTCAATTAGCACATTGGTATCCAGCACAAAGTACATGTGATCCAGCTCATATTTTCTGATTATTTTCTGATCGCTTTGATTCTTCTTCGGCTTCTGCTGCTCGATGAGTTCCTTTGATTTTACATGCTGAACTTTGGCAACATTTTCCGGCTTATTCAAATTCAGCGTTACTTTTAGTGCTTCATTGGATTTACTTGCTTGTGAAAAATTAAAAGAGAAATTTTTCAACTGTTCCTCGAAGTTTTTCGTCGTTTCCGTCTCGCTGCACTCTTCTAGAGCTGGGACTAAGTCAAGCTCTATTTTTTTTGAATCCTCCTTACATTCTGCACGCTGTCCAAATCGCTTCGTCCTTGGGTGACACTTATCCTGATCAAGTTTACGACCATCTACAATATTATTATCGATACACAGACGCTTTCTGCGCTCATCGTTTGCATTTCGCGTTTGCGCGTTCAATTTTTGTGTTTTAAGCAACAAAATTAGTTGATTTAGTTGCTCCTCAGAATTTTGAGTAGTCTGTCCGTATTTTCCAGTCATTTTCCTATTGTGAAATGGCTTGAAATGATCTTAAACGAAATAAAGCTTAAAGACTTTAAAGCAAATGCTTACTGTATGAATTCAAGTTTTGTATTGTAAAATGCATTTTCTGCCGTAAATTCAAATGCAAATTAAATTTCAGTTCTACGCTGTAAAATTTACAACATGTGTCAATTACACACGACATCACTTATGCATATTGTGCATAACTACACTTGGAAAAAAAGCGGTCAATTTTGAAAATCGCCTTTAAATGAAAATCAGTCTGCAGACAACTAAATGCAGATTTAATAAATATATTTTAAGTTTTATAAATTAAACCTGATAAAACAAGACTAGCTTGTGTTTCAGTTGGTTTCAGTTAGCATTTTCTTTGCTGAGTGTAGAAACTATTGCAGTTGACTGACAAGCTGCCACATTCACTTCGCCACTTTCGCTCCCCCCTTGCTCCCCCCTTTCGTTTATTCATCTGTTCTACTCCAATTTCAGCATGCTACAAAATTTGCATAAAATAATAATGCACAAGAACAACAACAACGTTGACGGCATATTAATTGCGGCTATCATTTTCCACAAAATTAGCTAGCTTCCACAGAAAAATTCCCCATAGTTGCACCATCATGCTGCATGCCCCTCATGCCCCACAGGTTTTTTATTTTTGCATTTTCGCCCACTGTTTCTCGGTTAATATGCGCTTAAAAAGCATGCGACGATAACAAAAACTATAATTTAAATTAATTTGCAACTGCAACAACAACAACAATAGTTCAGTACCTGCAACGCTGTTGTTGTTGTTGTTGTGTTTGTTGCCATTCCACTTTTGTCAACGAGCTCAAATTCAATGAAATTTCACACTTTGTCGTTAAAAGCCGCGCCGCTTGCCATCCAAATGGGGGAAACTGGAAAATGTGGAAGGTGGCTTAGCGGATTGAGGGGCAGGGTGAGTGGTAGCGGGGTGTGAGGGGTGTGGCATGGGAGACAGCGCAGTTTACTGGCAGGCATAAGGATGCAAATATGCAAATGGATTTTGTCAAACGAACACTGTGGCAAGCATGCAATGATATAATGTAAGGGCAGAGCGAGAGGACGAGGGGCAGAGCGAGTTAAAAGGTAGCGAGAGGGATGGGCGGGGGCGAGGAGGAGGTAGAGCAGTGTGGTGAGTTGAGAGTGTTTGACAAGCGAGCGTGACTGTTGAGCTGGGAGCTGGCAGCTTGGATGATGTGCAGCTGGCAGACGGCATCTTCATTTAGCTTCACGCCAATGACTGCCCGGCTGCATTTGTGTGTGTCTGTGTGTGTATGATTGTTGTAATACCTGTAATACCCTGTGGCAAATTACATATGAGATTCTAATAAGTATTAAATCTTAATCTGTACTCTCTGTAACTCTTAAGTTCAAACTGTGATCTATTGTATTCAGTTTCGATAAGGGCGTAAGACCTTTGAAGTTTATGGAAAACCATTTTTGGGAACTTGATAACTTAATAACACAAGGTCAGGTCAGCATTTTCGTGTATCCGACTGACCTCATTTTTGTACAAATAGAACTCACTCGGTCTTACAACAAACTTGTTGAAACTGGGCATATGTCAGTCTTATTGCTTTGGCCACTCAGCACTCAAGCAAAGATGCACAGCAATCGAATATTTCAGGGTACCAAAAGGTCGAGGAGTTAGAATAGGTATTACTAGACTCTAATCTAGTTTCAACCTAAAATGCAACATGCAGACAGATGCATAGCAATCAAAATGTGCAGGATATCACCAAATCGATCATTTGCTTTGTGTACATGTATTTCGTTGGTGTTGCCCATGTTTTTGGTTACCACTGCCAAGGAACACGTTCGACTATGCACCTATGAGCTAATGCGGAACGAGGCACAGGGGGGAGAAGCTGGGCGGTTAGAGGAAAGGAAATGACTATGGAAACTGCGGACGATGCCTCCTTTGGCATTTTCATTAACAGAGACGAGACGAAGACGCAAGGGAAGGCGATGACGATGACAACAAATGCAAATGCAGCGCCAGAGCAGCAGGGAAGATGAAGACACGCGCCTCTCTAACAACAACAACAACAACAGCAACAACAACAACGGCAACAAGCAATGGCCACATTAGCGACTGAAGCGACGACAACAAACGGCGTCAGCCACATTACACAAGTACACTCAGCAAAAAATCGCAACCTGCTATCGAGAAAGTATATTTCAAAATCTTGCTGATAACCAGCGTTTTTCAGATTCAATTTATCCAACATTTAATAAAAATATGTACAATTTAAATATATTTTTTTTAATAAATTAAACTTTTCAATATCAAAGCGATATTTTTTTTTGTTAGTGCAGCAGCAACAACGGCCAACATCAACAACTAGCAACAACAACTGGCAACATCTTCTCTGCAGCTACAAAACAGCTTCGGTGTCAGATGCACTTGCAATATATCAGCTGCTGGCCCCACATAGACACATACACGTTTTGAGGCCACTCCCCGCCACTTACAACGTGGGGCAACATCAAAGCGTTGTTGCAGCGGCTGTTGTTGTTGCTGCTGCTGCTGCTGCCGTTGCCGTGTGTTCTCCATTTATTGCCACTTTGGAGGCGGCAACTGCACATTAGTCGCATATCTCTTTAAATTCGCGGCAACTAGTTGGCTTATTGTTGCTGCTGCTGCTGCTGCTTGTGTTTTCGTGTGGCAACAAACGCTGCACCATGCTTAATGCACACTTTACTTATCAGTCGGGTTTTTAGTAATATGACTGCGAATATAAGCGACGAAGATAGCACATTTAACTTAGTGCAACGGCTAGCCAATTACTTACCACAAAGATTATTCAAGTCCTTATGTTAATGCAAGTCCAAGTGGCAGACAAATGAACCACGACTACAAGATACCCTGAACCTCACTGTTCCCAGACAGACGAAAAGGCTAATAATGCTGATCAAAAATGAAGATGATTTAATCGCACCTCCTTTTGAATACTTTAGTCAAATATAACTTGTCTCAAGAAGTTTTTAATGAGAAATCCCCACTTCCAAGAAGTGCTGATAATCTGTCCCAACATAGCCGAAAAAATCTTTTTCGTGAATAGATTTAATGTTTACATTCTCCCCAATAGAACAAAAATAAGATTAAATATATATGACAAGGACTGACTGTTAGAGGCGCAATTTAAATGACAAAGGCTTCTAATTGATATATTATAAACAAATTTCATCAAGATTGGATGAGAAACACCCAAGTTGTGGGCCAAAACCTATTGTCAATTCCTTTTGTCAGCTTATCATTCAGCAACTTGTCGCTTGTCATATCCTGGATAATTTTCGCCGCTTTCTTCTTCTTTCTTTTGATTTTTTATTATTTTTTTTTTTAGATTACCAAATTGTGTCACAACTATTCCATTATCCGCTTATTCCGTTGGTGACAAAGCGTTGACATCTACATACATATATACGATATATATATATATATAAATATATCTACATTTTTAAAAAAGGGCTATATGCAGGACATTTTTGTGCAAATCCTTGTGATTGCAATGAATAATATTTTTAATGCAAAGAACCAGAGTGGAGAATGGGTAGAGGGTCGAGTGTCCAGGGTGCGACAACTTGACAGCGCAACAGCGAGAATAACGATGAGGCAGTGGCAGTTGCAATGCTGCACTGTTGAGCAACGTTGAGGCAAGATGGATGGCAGGCGTGCTCTGCAACGCTTTGTGCTCTGCAACGCGAGCACATTTCATTCGTTTTCTTTTCCATTTCAATTGTCGTCAAGATTGCAGCAGCAACAGCAGCGGCTGCAATGTTTCCCCACCCTTCCACCTCACTTTCTGCCACCTCGTCCAAGTATGCCTGGGCTCGGTAATGAAATTTTGTTCATTGTTTCTGCTCGTCCAGGGCAATTTTTAACTAAATGTTAAAGTTCTCCTTAACAATTTTAGCTCGATTTCGCATAGATTAAGTCATAATTTGTGTAGCATACTTTTTCGGGCATCATTTACTTTGAAGGTGTTTGAAAGTTTACGTAATCTAAATTGGAGTTTTCAAAGCGTTTTCGTAGAGTTTTTAAGCTTCAAAATAAATCTAATAAATGAAATTTATTTTGTAAATATTAATTTCAATCAAAAATTCATAGAGCTTATAAATTTTTAATAACTTGTTTTTATTCACTGCAATTTCCACTTGATTTCGAATGCTGGAATGTGTAGATTTACATAATATATATTATATATTTATATATATATATATATTTACTTATGTTTGCTTATTCAGGCTGTTTCTGTGCGCATCTTTTATGTTCATCGGCTTGTCAACATTGTCATCGCTGTCGTCATTGTCATCTGAAATTCATTACGGACTCCTTGCTTGGATGGATAGTTGGGCGTGTACTTTTAGTTATGGACAAAGGGACAAAGGGACGAATAGACTCTGCACTTGATTATTATGCATAGCAAGTAATTTGTTATCTGTGCTGTTGCCATTGCCGCTCGCATTGTTTTTGGTCATTTGCTATTAATTCGCTTGTTGCCAAATGAAATTGCACTTTTGCATGTGTCGTCCGTTTACTCTCGGCCCCAACATTTGGGTCAGATCCTTTTAAAATAAGTATATGTGTTTAGAGTAGCACACACATAAAACACAAAATATATGTATGCATGCATGTATATATATATATATATATATATGTATAGTCTCTTGTCCATTTTGGTTTATTTATTTTACTTTCCACAACATTGACGACGTAACCTAATTTGTTGTTTCCCACCCATCTCCTGTTTGTTGCTAATTTATGCTAAAATCGACCCCAACAAGCCAACTGGCAATATTTTAGCTATTCAACAACACACACACCGACACAACCACAGACACACATATGCACATCCTTTTTTTTTGTATTAGTACACAGGTTTAGTGTATGTCGAACATGACCAAATTCCCATCAGGCCAGGCTCAGACCAAAACATATCTGAACACATCGTATGCAAATGCTTTAAGAATGTGTATAATGTATATATATATAAATATATATATATATATATAAAGCATGATTTGCTACAAAAAGTTTAACATGTGTTCGTATTTAAAAATCAATTGCTAAAAACTTAAATAAAAGTTAAATTAACATAAGTTAATAATAATGTATTTTACTTATAATCCGCTTTTCATTTCCATTTTGACAAGAAGTACATATATTTATCTATAAAATATTTTTCACACTTTGCGGAATTTAAGCTCAAAAACCCAATAAGGGTGTTGTAGTCAAGTGAGCTTGACTATGAAATACCCTGAATCGAGCTGCTAAATATAATATTCTAGTTGTGTACCTAATTACCTCTGGCAGGGATAGTCTCTGAGATCTGCGTGTTTTTACAGATAGACTAATTAACATGGCTATACCGACTCAACTGCTCATGCTGATCAATAATATATATACCTTATGGGGTTGCAGATGTATTCTTCTGCCTGTTACATACCTTTGCACCAAATCTTTATATCCTTTTAGCCATTTTTAATGGGTTCTGGGTACAAAAATAGCGTGGTGTGAATTTAATAAAACTAAATTGATTTCGAATTCTAAATTTAATAGTGGTTGTTTCTAATTTAAAATGCAAATTGTTCCAAATAAAATTAAATTTGGTTATCGCTGCACACAGTATTTAAAGTTAAACATTTAACAAAAACTAATAAGTAAATTTGACACTAATTTGCTGGCAATCAAAATGCGAATGCTGTTTGACTTGAGTTTGAAAATAAGTTAAACTTGGAGTTAACCTCAATAAACCAAGCCGTGTTTTAAACTTATCAGTATTAAGTAGATATACACCAAAAGTCTATGAATCACCATTGAGTATTCGAAGACACTTGTAAGCAAGATCGTTGGTTCTAAAATCTATTTAAACTACGGTTACTTAATATAAAACGATAAAAATAAATAGGCAAATGCAACAAATGATAGAACGAAAGTTTACGTTTGAGTAAATATTAGAACACTTTCGAGTTTTGAACAATCCAATCATTAGGCAATGAATATCGATTGAATCATTTGCGTTTGACCATTGTGCACATTCAGTGAACTATTTATGTATAAACTTTTATGCACACAAATTGAACGGGAAATGAATGTGCGCACATTCAATAAAATGTGTGCAATACAAAACCAGGATATATTGTTACAGACACACACACACACACACACACAGACGCACATGAGAACAGGAGCAGACATGCAAAGCATGTGGGAAATATAATAAATAACTATTTTTAATATGAATACCCCAGCCATACACATATAGACTGTGTGTGTGGATGAATGTGCGAGTGTGTGTGAGTGTGTGTGAGTGTGTGTGTGTGTGTGTGTGTGTGTGTGTGTGTGTGTGTGTGTGTGTGTGTGTGAATGCTCATTTGCCGAACTATGCGATATGAGCACGCGTCAGTTCAAGCCCAAGGGACAAGGCTTTATGTGTGTGTGCGTGCGTGTGTGTGTGTGTGTGTGTGTGTGATGACTCTCTAGGTGAGTTGTGTGCAGGTAAAGTGCAACAAATTTCATACTATTGAGTGGTTTTTGAGTGCATTTGAAATAAATGTTATCAATGAAGTTGCATACTTTATGGCGCCCATCCACCCGACCCACAATTCCCCATTGGAGTGAGCACAGGGGTTGTCTCGGCTAAAACCACATAAAATGAAACGTTTTCAAGTTAAGTGCAGTCGAAGTGTGTAAAAGCCAAGCCAAGCAATGAATGGAAGACAGAGACAGATAGAGACAGCGAGAGAGAGAGAGAGAGAGAGAGAGAGGGAGAGTAACGAGTGTTTCAATTTGTTTGATGGAAAACCAATTGTAAGACCCGGTTTATTTGTCCAAAAAAAAAATTCTGAAATCACTTAAATATCCTGGACACCATCATCATCTTCATCATCATCAGTTGCAGAGCCATTAAAGTCCAGAAGCGTTTGTCAATTTCCGATTAAAGTTCACTTTTAATTAAAAACGAAACCAAATAAAAAATAGACTCCAAAATAAAATAAAGAAAAACTCCACTCGTTGTTATATATAGTTCTTTCTGAGCAGCAAAAAACAAATCACAAAGAGCGCTAAATGCTGTTGGGGACAAACATACAAAAAACCCCGGAAAATCTAGCAATTTGCATGGAAATACATTTGTGCTGGGCGTGTTTTTTGATGTGTTGATTGAAATGCTTTCACATTTTTGATATGCACAGATTCCCTCTTTGCTCGTTGGCCCTTGTCCTGTTTAAAAATAAATGCTTCAAATTGACAAAAATAAAAATTTAAATACCAAAATTGGAAACAAGAGTTGTAAATTCCATTATGGCAACCAGTGAACGAAATTAAAAAAAAAAGTAAGACAACAAATATGCAGATAGAGCAGCAGATTGACAGATGGATGGAGAAGAAACGTTACATTCCTCAAATCAATCGAGATTTTCGCTGGCGGCAAAATCTGGTCACTGCTTTTTAGCTTCTACTATTTTTTGATTTCCTCAAATCAAAATGTTCGATTGAAATAATTGATGACAACTATTTTTTAAGTCAGTTGCATATGAGAATATTTTTAGAATATTGAAGAGTTGTTGTCCATTTGAACGCAGAGAGAGAGAGAGAGAGAAAAGAGGCACGAAGAAAGAGAGGTAAGGAGATACAGACATATATACACTATCAAAATGAAAGATTGGCTTCTAAGTGAGTTGAAGAGAGGCAATACAGAAAAAGAGAGGGGGAGATAGAGTGACAGAGACGGTGACATATTAAAGGGGAGAGGAGAGAGACATAGAGAGATAGGCAGGGGCAGCGCGATTGGCAATATCTATGTCTACAATATCAATACCAACATATTGGCGACCCATAGAAGTAAGTTTTTAAAAATGTACTCCTTTAATTGTATGCTATGTTTAACATTTAGGTTAACTGACCAGCTTTGTTGTCTGCTTGCTTATGCGTCAGCTTGTCTCCTGGGTATAACGTGATGAATATAAACCTGTCTTCTGGTTGCATGTTCCCGTGCGCTCCGCACAATTAATTTTACCTTCGCTTGTCATTTTATTGTTTATCTACATAAACACGAGAATACGACAGGGAGCAGGATGGAGGGAGAGGGACGACCCATGGCCCTGGCCCGTTGGGTGTCAGAGCTACCGGAAGGATCTGCTTTTGGTCGTCCTGCTGTCGGATATCCATCTTTGTGCATGTGCTATGTTGCTGTCGTTGTCGTAGTTGTTGTTGGCGGTGCTCCGTTTGTCCGTTGCTCGGTTGCCACACCATTTATGCCATTAAGTCATTAGCTTTGTTTAACAAATAACAAACTGTCAATGAGTTGATTAACGATGTTTTTCGCATGAACTGCAATTAGCTGATGCCGTCGCTGCTGCTCCTACCCGTTTTGTTGATAAATGGGAGTGATTTTGTGCCCCCAGCTTGGCCGCCTGTTGACTTGCTGGCAACTTGGCGTTGCCTCGCATCGCCACAGCCACTTGGCCAAGTTAGCGTAACAGCTATACCAATCCACTCCTATTCCTCTCAACATCTAGACTATCACCGCTTGCCATCCTCACTTGGCAATTATTGTGCCTTGTGATGAGCTGTGTTGACGGGCAAGCCGCAGTCAAAGTCAGCAGCTCTCGCGCTCATCGCATCGCGTGGCATCGTCAAAGCAATTACTACCCGTTGACAAGTGTAATGTCAGCCAACGCCAGCCATCCTTTTGCTCCTGCCGCTGTCACTCACTCACTCACTCACTCACTTGCTCATTTACTCACTTCACGCACTCACTTACTTCCATTTCTCATGGCGACTAAACGACACTCGCCTCATTTCGATTTTTGCAATTTACCAGAGATATACACTCAGGACCACATTCAAGTTAAAAGTGGGCCCAGCATATAGCGAGCAAGGCCCGTAACAGATTATATATTGTATTTCTCATGTTTCTTATTGCCTGCTGATATACACCGGTTATCTACCGTAGATTAATCAAGTATTCAAAAAATATTTGAATAAATCTAATTTTTATCAAATATATTTATTTCAATAAATCAAAAATGTTTGGCTATTTGGCTAATAATCGTAGGCCTTTGTAGCTGGCAGTCTTCAACTCTATTGTTGAATAATATATTTAATTTAATAAAAAAGATATAAGTTAAGTGAAGCGTCTATTTGTAAATAATTACAAGAAGCACTTGAGCTTAAATATTTTCTATTCCTCTCCTGTTCAAAATATATTACAAGGGTAATTATTATGCAGAATATGTATGCACTTGTTGTAGAACTTATATTTACCATGTTGACATAATGCTACAGACTATGTATACAAGGTTTCGAGTGTTCTGGACAGCAGCTAAATACACACACACACACACACACACACACACACACATACAAACCCAGTCACACCCACAGACACCCATACACAATTCAATGCGCACAATTGTGCACATAAAATAAATTAGTTTCTGCGCGTCGCTAATTGCCTTAGCCAAAAGTTAATTATGGCAAAAATTTGAAATTTTCCAAAATTGGACTTGTCAAAAACATTTTGACATTTCCCACTAGGAAATTAGTTTTACAAACTTTTCCGCTTCTAGTGTTTCAGTATTGACGTGGCTTGCTCGCTTCATTGTTAGCTACTTTTCGCCCCGTGTTTGCTTTTCACGACCATAATTATATATATATATATTATATTTAGCTGCTGCCTAAATACAAAACACAAAAAACATTAATGGTCAAATTGTATTTAGTGAAATGCACTGTTGATTTCCATTTGCCGTATATTGTCATGAAGTCTAATTCAAGCTGATTAAAGCAAATGTAACCGCACATCTAATTAAGTGCAATGTTAATAAATGTATGTGTGTTTGTGTATGTGTTTGTAGAATTATGTTAGATAATTGCATTAAAATTGTACATACATTTAAATGCAGTAAATGTTGCGTGTAATGCACGCACTCTTATAATATGTAGTAATGAATTTGCCAAAAGTTCAGTTAAAATAAAATTATTAGCTTGCCGAAAAATATACAATTAAAATTGACTGTGTGTTGCCTCAAATATAATATGAATATAAATTAGAACGCATGCAAATTTAATAAAATCTGCACGAGCAGTTATAATAGATCAGGTGTGAAAGTTATGGTTTATATAACTCTGTTATTGATGTAGATAAAAAACCAGGTGCAGACTAGCCGACTGATATTATTATAGAAAAAATCGTTTATGGTAGAAAAAATTTGTTTGCAATTCAAATTTGATTTTTTAACAGCTAATATTTTGAATTGATGCAAAAAAAATATGAAATATCAAAAGTTTGCAAAAGCAGCAAAGGGTTAGTTTCCTAGCTGCAAGAATTAGTAAAAAAGTCGGCTAGTAACCAATTACCAAATCAGGTGTAATCCATTTATCTAGTGCGCGAGCCAAATATCCAATATTGCAGTGTTCAAATTAAATGCTACTCATGTCAACGCATCTCATCATCATTTCAAACTCAACTCAACAACTTAACTCAAATCAGCACACAGTTGAACTCTGTCATCTCTCGCAACTCATTAGTCATGAAGCATGCATATATGCATGTATATGTCTTTGATTTAACACCTAAACGGAGCTGAACAAAAGCGTCATTAATTAGGAATGTTAAGATGATGAAAACTAATCTGCTAAAAGCTTCTGCCTCTGTTTCTGCCTCTGCATCTGTTTCTGCTTCTACTTCTGCTTCGACTATCAGCAGCTGGCTCATTTGTCTGCCAGGTTTAACAGAGCAACGCATTGAGGTAGGATGGGGCATTGTACTTCGTGTCACATTGTTAGGCACCGGCTCACATGTGCTTAATGAACTCCAAAGATGCTGGCTATGTAGCATTTACTACTACCACAATGTTGCGCAGGATCAAATGCGCCAGATTCGACTACACAGAACATAACAGAACACAACGGCACAAAACAATGCAGGGCCAAACAAAATAAAGCGAACTTGAGAACAACAGGCAAAAATCTGTGCAAATCACAAAATTTTGCTGAACGAAAAATGAAGGCAGTGAAAACTGAAAACCGGCAATTGGTTGTTGCTGTGTGTGTGTGTTGTGAAGATGAAGTGAAAGCTGAAATCGAATCCGGACACAGAAATAGAGGGAAGGACTGCTGCCGGTTTGACCATAAACTAAGTAAGTTGTATCGGTGGCAATACACTTGAAAAAACTATGTGCTCTGAACTAGGTTTTGTTTTAAAAAACTATTTCTTAAGTTAATCGACAGCCATCTTCTATTTAACTTGTATTATTATTATTATTATTCAACATTAACTAAAACAACATAAATAGTCCAACATGAATTATGAGTATTTAGAAAACGCAGAATAAAACCTCTTCTTAAAAATTGGAGCGCTTTATTGAAAATTCAGAAATTACATAATTTATGTTTAAGGTCAAGTATTTGATCGATGTTTGAAAACACCAAAGCTGACTCTCAATTTTTTTGCAAAGCCATAAAAGCATACAAAAACCTTGAATTCTGTTTAGACTCGTAATTTAGAATCAGATCGATGTCTTTTTCGAAATTCTCTTTATGCAAAAAAAAGTAAAGCTACTTTTTAAATCAACAGAAATTAGATTTTCCAAATTCAAGGTCAATTATTTATCTGAGTGCAACATTGTCTGTCTCTTTCGCTCTCTCGTCCTCGCTCTCTCTCCCTCTCTCTCTCTCGCTTAGCCACCATATCGCCTCGTCTGCATTCAGCTCGGAATGCCGATGCATGACGCTTGGCTGGGTGCAAATTCAATTAACTTGTTACAACACAATCTCAGGATCAACTACGGCATCTCTGCCGGCGATGGCGTCGTCTACTTTGAGTGCAGGCGTCATTGGGCTGGCTTTGAGATTGGGATTTGGATTTGCTGCACTAAAAGTACAAGTACAACTAAAACTATTCGAATGTAGCACCATTTCCTTGGCCATAAGCAGCAGCCGGTGGCGATTTGCAGCCCCTTTGCCATGTGCATAGCTACAGCCGCATTCACATCCACATCCTCAGTCATGTCCACGTGGTTTCGTTCGCCAGCGTTGTTTATTTTATTTAGAATTTTAATTCCAATGAAATTGGTTTACGGCGTCCAACGCTATCAGAGTCATCCAGCAGTCAGCATATATCTATCTATCGTACATATATATATATATATATATAGGATATGTGTCCTGTATCCACCGCCATATTTGACTATTCGATTTGAAGTACATGTACATGCATTTTTCTCATTCAATTAATAAAAGATTACCATCGTCATGGTCATTGGCCACTCGATTGACAGTGTCAGCAAATATTTTCAATTGCAACGGAATTTACACAGAGCTAACAACCAAGATTGGCATTTTATTGGAGTTGAGAAATTGCAATGAATATCTTAGCAGGTGAAAATTGAATTATTAATTAACTGTCAATTAGTTTATGGCATAAGCCAACACAAGTCAATGTAAAATCAAACCGCAAAGGAATTTCAGAACAGGTGGCATGAAACCAGTTTAAGTCAACCATAAAAATCCATGTTAAGCATAAGAATTGAACTCAATACACAAAATTGAAACTGAACCCGTTCTCGATGGCCCGGAGCAAATTATGCGAAATCTGTAAAATATACGCTTCCTTCCACACATAATAAGTGGCACTGCGGCCTATTCATAATTCATGGCCTGGCCCAATTTGGGAAAGTAACGCGGCCTTTATGAATGCCTTAGCACCTGCGGGCTCGAAACTCCTAAAAAGCAAAGACGAATATCCGTTTGCTGTAGAAAGAAACATATAAAAAAGGCGAAGAGACAAAAGGCAGAGGCCAATGTCAATAGGTTTCAAATTAAAGATTAAACGAAGTTACGCCCCTTGAAAACGCCTGCGTCTCGACTTTCGTTCCTCTTTTCTTTTCTTTTTTTTTGACTTGGGAGTCGCCCGAAGGCCAGCATTTAAATTAGTCTAAGAGAAGTGGAGAATCAAGTGAGAATGCGGTCCAGACGTAAAAGCCATCAAATCGAAAGCAAAAAAAATCAGTACACTGAACTCGTGCGCCATTTTTTTTTTCAAGCAACAAAATTCGGCATTGAGCTTTGACCTGACTTTGGTGCGTACCCTGACTAGAGGGCATTATAATTGACTCATAGGCTTTGGCAAATCTTTGCTAATCTTAGCTTAATAGAACTTGAATGAGACTTATCTGGATGCTGCTGGCTGAATCTCCAGTCGAAAATTGAGTTTCATTATTAATTTATTAACTAGTGTTAGATTTTTTATAACAGATGCATTAACTTCAACATACAAAAGAGAGTATTTGTGGCTATATATATTGTCTACGACTTGAAGAATTTGATTTGCATACTGCTGGGGCGCAATAGAAACCTTAAATCATTTAGAGGCGACCAGTCTACCCTCATTTGTGTCTGGGCCAGCAGTTAGACTCTGATCCTTGGTACGTGCGGCCAATTCAGTTGACTGAAATCGCTGCCACAATGCGCGGCACGTTCGGATGCAGTCTGCAGTCGGCTGCATTTGCAATTAGATCGACCACTGGGATTGGTAACTAACAACTGCAGCAGTCGAGGATTTGCAGTGATTTTGCTGGCGCTAAACAGTTAAACGGCGCTGGCAGCTGAAGTTACTCACAGCAGAATGCCAGAATCGTATCGGAAGTGGGTCTGAGTGCAAATCGAAATATCTGTTCGAGGATACACAGCTGGTCAGACATTTGTAGCCAAATGCGCGCTGCCAGCAAATCCTGCGACATTTTTATGACGTCTTGTTTAGGGAGACAGCGTGGAGTCTGGTGTGGTGTGTGGAATGCTCCTTACTCCTTGACAAATGTCACCTTTCTGCGCCAGGCGACGCGTCCAAATCAACGTCACGTACGAAAATACAACAAGAAGCATAAGCGCTTCGCACGACTTGACGAATAGTTTTGCTGACTGCTGCACAACTTGTTACATTGCTTGTAGTAGTTTCTGCAGGACACCCCAGTGCTCAACCTCGCCCTCTCGCTGGGCAGACCTTATGTGAGCTTAGGTTCAGCTACGTGCCAGCTCTGGTTACAAGTTCAAAGTAATCGATGATGGTTAGAGGCAAGGTCATGAGGGTCAGTCAGATTGTGCGGGCTGTCAGACATTTGGATGGCTGGCAAATTGGTTCGTCTCACCTCAACAGTTTGCCTGCATTTCTCGGGCTTCAAATTTTTGCTAGTCAATGCCAATTAAGATCGTATCTTATATCTTCTTATAGTTTACGGCGGAGCTATTTTAAAGTTAAATCTATCAGTTTTCCAACTATTTTACTACCGCTAAATAGCTAGTACCAAGTTTTGATGGAGTTCATAGAAGAAAATCGCTTTATTTAAATTTTGAGTCATCTCAAACCGTTAAAATATATATATGTATATATGTTTGACTTTCTTTTGTATTTTCAACTGCAGCTGCACATTGACAACATTCAAATATACCTCAACAGACAGTTGTACAAATTCACTTGCCTCTAAAGCTGTTTTTGTTCTTCTCTATTTTGCCAGATGCCAAGTCAAAGCTTGCAAAAAACAAATGAAAATAACCGAATTTTCCTTCGGAACTCTATCTTTAAAGCCAAGTGCTCCACTCAATTGAGCAATGATTTTTGTACTCTTGCCTTTATATTCGTTCCATCTTTTTTTTTGTTTTTGTGGCTGTAAGGCAAAAGCCAAAGTTCGTCATTTGTCTTTTCGATTGCGGCTAATGTCATTCTCAGTATTAAGACTACGTGTCCGAGTGTGTAGACAACGACTACATCGAATCGGCCAGTTGCCTGAGTGTCTACCACTTGTATCTGGCCTGGACATCGCCTTTGCGTTGTTGCACTTGCCGCACAAACTGCTGGTCTAAGTGTCTGTTCATTGGTTTGTTTCACTTCAATCAGTTGTCGGTCGACTGCTTTCGTTAAGTGCCATCTTTGCATGTTGCGTCTGTCAACCAGCACCCCATTCAGTGATCTCCCCTACGCCCTCCACCCAGTCGCACAACCTGTCACAGTTCTCTGGCGAGAAAGCACGCAATGCATTCGCATATCTCTCTCCCTCTCCCTCTCCATCTCCATCTCCATCTTAAATCTTTTGGGTCTGTCAGTTGGCATGATTTGGACTTTTGATTACTTGATTACGTTTGCCATGCGTTTCCTCTTTGGCCAGGCTCTGAGCTCTGAGCCTCCATCTTGTCCATGTGTGTTGTGTGTGTTTGTGTTTGCTGGTTTTCATCTTCCGTTCCGTTTCGTTCATTGGCAACGCTTGTCACTCGACGGCTTCGTCAATGATTTAAATGGAGGTCAAGCCAACGCTACTCTGATTGACGCAGTGCCATTACAGCGTCCCCCTTTGGTATTTTGCAGGCACATCTGTGAGCCAAAATGTAATTTGCACATTGATTACATGAACTAAATGTGTTGCGCTGCAATTTAATGCGTAAATGAACTGAAACCGATCCGGCAATTTGCAGTTAGTTTTTGCCAGCAATCGAATTGATGTGTCTACTCTTAAAGAACTTTTTAAGATTTCTATCTGAACAGAGAATGAGAATTAATCTATTCAAAATACATTTATTTATACAATCTTACAGTCTTTCAGAATACTTAAGAACAATTTGCTTTTAATTGTAAACAAATTTCTTCTGTGAAGGAAAGTTTTTGACGTGGTTAACACACAATTTTTCTCTCAATATAATTAATTGTCCTCAACTGTCGCTCCTTAAACTGTCGCATTTAACCGCTGGCGAAATTCGCTCACCTGATAATATATAGATATAAATCTGTCAATGTGCCCAGACTGGCAATTTTCAACACTTGCCTATTAAAAAAAAACTTGATCGTTTTGCGTCTCGTTGTTGACTTTAGCTTTGGGGCAGTGCCTTTCACTGCTCTCCTCCCCTCTTCGCTCCGTCTACTCCTCCTTTTAAAGACACCCCGTTAATTGTGCGCCACATGTTGTTTATTCTTGGTATTTTAAACAAAATAATTCATAAATTAATTTCAACATGTTGACGCAAAAAAAAAAAAAAAATGAAGTGAAGTGAAAAGCAAGAGAAAAAATATGTTAAAATTGGACGAGTCAACGTTTAAGCGTTTATGAAAAATCACCTCATAAATTCACAACCACGTGAACACAACAATTATTCTCATGCGCGGACCAACAAGTAATTGCAATATGTTCACAGGAATACGGATGTGTTGGCAAGCGGGGAGAAGGAGTAGTAAAAGCAGGAACGTTACATGTCCACGTCAATGTTGCTTACGTGACTTCATACAGAAATAAAATGAATATAAAATCCAAATTTATTTACTCAACAATTTGGCAGCCTTTTTGTTAACAACTTATCAAAATTATGACAAAATTGCTTGCCAATGCCACACATCCAGAGCGAGGGCCAAAACCGTTGACGGGTTAAGGTTAAACCTTTGGCGAGGTGAAGCCAAAAACTTTTAGCTGCTTTTCAAATTACCATAACGACAAAATAAAATTGCGTGGCTTTTTTGGCAATATTTGAGGAAATTCTTTTTGGGTGTTGACTTAAAATAATATTTTAAAAGCTAACAAAAAATCAGACTTAATATAAAATTTAAAGTTGAGTTTTTTCTCAAATTCTGGATTACATATTTTAATTTAAATAACTTTGCTTAAATGGTTTTCTATTAATAACAATAGAAAGATATTTAATGTTTACTATATGAGTAAGTAAGTAAACTACTTTTGGGTAGTTTTTGATATATTTCATAAAGGTTATTTTTCTGTGATAAACTTTAAGGTCTCACCTCGCAATAAGGAGACGGCTTTCAACGCCGCCACCGCCGTCGCCACCGCCGCCGCAGCTGATTGGCATTGAAGCACTTCATTATTGCAATTGCCCCATCGGAACTCACTGCCTTTGCTCTCCCTCACTTCGGCCAGGCGGAGACTGAAAGCCGCGAATTGAAATTTCACGCAAGTTAAACGCAATGGGAGCAGTCAAAAGGGCGGGCCGCAAGTGGTCTAAAGGGTCAGTGAGGGTTAGGGGGGGTTTGCAGTGCAATTTAAATGTCGGCATCGCCTGGGTCCGGTCTGGCGTCTGGGCGCGAACATGCTCCCGTTTGCATTGTTGACCATTGAGTGATGCAGCAAGTATAAACTCTTCCCCCCGGTCAGCCCATTTCCCCCTGTGGTTCGTCCTGTCCAGCCCCCTTGTTTGGGTGCTTGGACCTTTCGCGTTTTTTCGCGCCGCACAAGCCGATAATTTATTAAAGGCGATTATTATGGCCCGGTTCGAAGAGCTCTCTCCCTGTCTGCTTTGGGACTTGCGTGCTCTAGTAATTTACTGGCCCTTCTGGGGAAACAAGCTTGCATTTGTAGACCGATGGCAGCGAGGGGACGGGAGAGGATGGGTAGTAACCGGAGAACCCGCCTAGCCTACCCTCGAGGGTCTCTTTTGGGTGCCATGCGTGATGTTGTACTTGCGGTATTTACATATGAAATGTGTTAAATTGAGCTCCTTTTTTGTACTTTATTTATTTTTTTTTGCGCAAGTTTGTTTTAGCAAACAAATTGCTGACCCTACCACAAAACCCCCGCCCCCGCCACTCTTTGCTAGAGCTGCCCCATGCATTGCTCTTGTTCACATGATTCTCGAATTATAGTTTCAACATTCCAGCAACTCAGCTTGCACCATAATAATCGGGGAGCCGCTTTGATTAAAAAATCGCACAATCATCGTACTGGACAAGAAGTAGGCAAAAATGGTAGGGGAGGGGGGAAGGCAAAAGGTGGCGTCCACAAAGGGCGCCTTATGTGCGGAGGACTCCTTCAATCACTTGACTAAATCAACTAACTAATGAAAAATTTGCATATCCACATGCTGTTCAAGTGTTGAGAGGGCAAAGTTGAACTCGATTTTGATTTTTCGTGGGCGTGCCAGTGCCCATACAAAGTGCATTCAACTGTAAGTTTTCTCAGCACATTTGTTGCATTGTTGCTTTGTAATACATATAAGTATAGTCTTACTTGTGTGTGTGTGTGTGTTGGTTTTTCGTTGAAAATGCGGCATGTGGAAATTTAATCGCCATTTATTTCACTTGTTAAAATGCTTTTGTTCAAGATCTGGAGCACAGACGGCCAAACTGCAATTTAAAGTACAATAATAGAGAATATTTATAGTGTACATGCATGCATATGTATATGTATATATATATATATATATATATACACATTCACATATCAGAATACGTATTTAATTGGAGTACTGTGCGCTGTAAAAGGCAAAAAGTGGCTGTTGAGCATTCTCTTTTAAATTGATTGCTGAATTTCAAAGAACATTGCCGACTCAAATTTTATAATGTTTTTCACTCTATTTTATTTTATAGGTGCGAGGCAGATAGAGAGAGAGAGAGAGTGAGAGGGAGAGAGGGAGGGGAGGGATTGAAAACTTCATGTTTAACTATAGTTTCAACAAAGCTTTTGATATGTCAAGGTATTTATAAGTTTTTAATAAATTTGCAATTAAATAGAGTCTCACTTAAACTCATTTTAATATTACAATTTTTGGTTTGAATTCATGAACATGGGTAGTTCGACTCGGATGTTGATCAAGACAATATATACTTTATGCGTTACAACTTCATTCAACTTATTTTTCTAATTTTAGAGGTATTCAGCCTTATTTTCATCTGCTGAATTTATAGGCAGCAATAAGGCTTGTTAATACGCCTTCTCTGCTTATGATAATCTAATCTTTGTCCTTGAACCACAAAGTCTTGGCAAATGTGAAATAACTTTCACATTCTATAAATATTTAATCACAAATGTATTTTTGCAAGTCATACAAATACTATATACTGCTTAGTGATAATAGTAATCGCACTTTGTGTGATTCATTATGTGTCTTATCAATAAACAATAAATAAAGCTAAGGAACAATTACAAGTCACAATTGGGTCACATTTAATTTGTAATGTCATATTTCTTTAATCTGTTTATTGACCTATAGAGGGTAATATAATTTTGTTCATATACGCAAGCCGCTGATAACAGCTTCGGGTGACGAATAAAAACAAACTCTGCCTTTGATTTTGATAATCTGAAACCGCAGGCAGTTGAGTATATTGGTTTTATGCATCTGTACACTTCTAATCCTTATCACAAAGTTTTCGCAAAACAGAAACACCTTACATGTATATTTAATTAAACATGTTTTTATTCAAAAACTTAAAAATGTATTCATCTTTTCAATCACACGAAAATAGACTCATTATATAATTACTGTGCTATAAATATACCGCAATTCGGCCAAAATTATGTTTCTTATCATTTATTATTGTGAACAACCCATGACAATTAGATCGTCTATATATAGTGATGCCGGGGATTGTCGTATGGGTCATATATATTGACGATTCTATTTGTCACTCATTTGTTCTCCTTGTACAACATCAAACAGATTAATCCGACTAATCTCCACCGAAGCGTTATTGCATTGTATTTTTTCGGCTTTGTTGGGCAGAAATATAATCTTTTCTAGAAAGCGGAGATTCGTCGTCTAAAAGTTTTTATTTGCGAAATTTTAGAGAAGTGATTTATAGGGATAGCTACAAGCTGCTCCTAATAATAGAGAGCAAATATTTATGGAGAGATTGTGCATTGGAGAGCACACATGTGATCACAGTATGAGTTATAGTCTGTAAGGGTATTTAATTTTCGGTGTACCTACGATGATAGTTCTTCATTGTTTGCATTTTTCTTACACTTTATTTTAAATAATGAACGTTTGAATCTTAGATAGCAAAAACTATTATAAAATCAGCCTTAACTGGATCTTTCTCCCCTTAGGGGACTATGAGTTTCAACTAGCTTGTCAATTTCTGTTGATTTGGCCAATCCAGCAAATTTGGTGGATGCCTTCATTTTTGAGCACTTGGTTTTACGGCCCACAAAATTTCATGCAGCTTCGGCAGCTCCACTGCCTCCCAACGGAACTGGCCAATTTGACGGTCGTCTGTGGGACGCACAAATTGAAGACATGTGCTGAATTTTATGGCTTTTAAATAACAAGCCATAAAAGCCGCTGTCCCAGCACAAAGGACAAAGGCAAGGAGTCAACAAACCGGAAATTGTCAAAGGAATCAAACTATGTACTTAAAACGAACAGCGAAATACGAAACAACAAAAGAATGAAAACGAAAACATTTCGCAGTGCTTTCTTTTACATTCACAAATAGAAAGATACAATTTTATGCGCAATTCCTTCCTCTTATATTATTTTTTTTGTTGTTTGTTTGTTTTTTGTTTTTTTTGTTTTTTGACGCGACCTCGCCGTTTTTTACGCATGTTTTATGAAATGAACCCGTCGCGTGTTTTGGGCCATAATGAATGAATGCTTGAGTGTCTGCCTGTCTGTCTGTCTGTCTCTTTCTCTGACTGACTGTTTGTATTCATGGCTTGATGGTTAAAATTACAAGTGTCCAGGGAATTTTCGATTTCGGTTCCGGGTCCTTCGTTAACTTGGCCACAGTGTCAGACTTTGACCAAGAATGGGGAATATGTAATGAAAACAAACGAAACGAAACGCAAAATGCTTCCTTTTTTTTGTTTCTTGTCCCATTGAGTTAGAGGCATGAACTTCACAGCACATTCAAAGGAATGTAGCCAAGAGGAGGACACTGGCTAACCGACCAGCAAATGCTGTTTACACTCTACAAAAAAAAAAAAAGAAGAAAAACACAACTGAAGTCCACTTGCGAATGAAAGAGAGCAAATAAAAGAGCGACAACAAAACGAATTCCGATAGTCAACTTAAAATACTTGCAGTGATAATGACCAGAATCTTATTGTGAAGGGGGCGACGTGGATGAAAGCCAGTGGCAGTAAAAGCATTTAGATTTCACTTAAAGGAAACTAAATATGCAAAACGAACTCTAACTCTACCTCTCCCTCTCCCTCTCCCTCTCCCTCTCCCTCTCCCTCTCCCTCTCCCTCTCCCTCTCCCTCTCCCTCTCTCTATCTCCCACTTTCTCTGTCTCTCTGTCCTGAAATACTGAAGGTGTAAATTAAAGCAACAACAACAGGCAAAAGCAGCATTAAGCGTGTTGCTGCTGGTCAGTAAAATAGGGGTAAAATGGTTTTCCTCTTGGTGGCTGTGGTCCTTGTGCAAAAAGTGTGCCTCACAATTAGAGCAGCTGAAAAGTGAACTAGGTAAAAGGCACGCAATCGTCTTTAATTGTTGATGTGCGGCACTGCGGCTGACTACTGTACTTTTACACTACAGTAAAACTGGGCTGTCTACTTTTTTGCTATTGGTCTAGTTTCGTCAGAAAGTTGCAACTCAATTGAGTTAAAGTCTGGCAAGCAGATCAAACAGAATGGAATGGGCTGGCAACTTATCCGATTTTTTACATTCAAATCGGTTTGCGATTTTTGGTAGACTTATTTCCCGTCAAAAAAGTTCCAAAGCTTGTGGCATGAATAATTTGACTATTTGTAAATATATATAAACGATTAGATTGCAAACAATCTTTTGTTGTGCAGTTGACTTGACATCAATAATTTATGAAAAATATCTCTTAGATTGAAACAACAAATTGACAGATATGAATATATTGTGTTAACCTCTATTTCATTTCACTGAGCAATGCTTAAGTTATTCAGTTTTCATTTATTTCCCCCTGTGACTTAACTTTTGAATTATCTAAAACTACCCCCAAACATCTTTTTTGCAAGCCTTTAGTTGTTTTATATCTGTCGATATAAGCGATAATCGTCAGCTTTGGATCCAACATAAATCACTGGCGCTCTTTTGTCCATCCACTAACGCGATTTATTTAGTTTTATCAGTTTTTCCTGGTTTTTTCTGCTTCTTCTTTTTTTGTTTGTTCTATTTTTTCTACGCGCCTCATAGTTTTATGAGAGGCGTGTTGGTTGGTTGGGCAAAGTGCACCAGGGGCACAGTGTGACAAAATCACTTGAGCCGGCTTAACGAGGCTTGTAATTGAATTATGCGATTTTATTGTGATTATTTCAGAGCTCAGGGCTTCACAATCTGCAGACAAACTGGCTGCGTGAATGAACGAGAGATAGGGAGAGAGATAGAGAGAGGGAGAGAGAGAGAGAGAGGAGTATTGGGGGTCTTCAGAGTTCGTAAAGTTGTCGCTCTGAGTAATGAGATACGTAAAAGTTATTTAAACTTTTAAATCCGCCTCGCTGCCTTTTACTTCACGTATTTGCTCATTTTGCGCTTTCCTCGCCGCTGCCACTGAGCCGCCCCCCCTCAATCGCCCTCTTCCCCTCTTTTGGTATGCCATACACTTTTAGCAGCCACATCCTAAACGTCCCGGAATGTCGGCTAGTTAAACGTTTGAAAAGTTTGCCAACTGAATCGCTGAAATGATTTGGAAAATTACAACAACCAGCCGGGCCAAGATGACAACGAGAACGACAACAGCGACAGACACAAGGAAATACAAATGAGTCGGCGTTGATGTTGACGTTATACGAACCCTTCCCCAACTGCCCCAGCTCCACTTGGAAATTCCCCAAAGCCCGGCAAAGACTAGCGGCTGGCATTCGCTCGTGCATATTCCACATACCAGGGCAAAGAAAGGGTTGATTGGCATTTCTCGCAGAGTAAGCAGAAAGCCTTTCTTTTTTTCTTTTTTCGTTTTGCTTTTTTTCTGCTTTGCTGTGTTTTTCGAGAGCCCAACACCTACGAGCAACTGTCGGGATGGGCAAGGGGTTGACTGCCGGCAAGTGTTTCAGTTTTTTTTGGACTGATTGCAAGTACGACGAGTACTCGTTCTCGTACTCATTCTGATGCTCCTACTTATACTCAAACTCGCTCCGGTTTGGCAGGCTCGTTTGCCTCCTGTTGTCTGTTGGCCGTGGGTGTGGGTGTTTATTTGAGCAACGCTCTCCTTTCGGCATTTCTCTCAGGACACAGGACTCAGTGCTCTTTGCCGGTGCCTATGCTTTGCCGAAAATTCATTTGTATTTCGAAATCCCCTTTTGATGAACTCAACGTTTTCGTGTTTGTCTGCATTTTTTCCGTTTCATTCTTCTTTTTATAGTACCTCAAACCCCCCCACCTTTGGCCATAACTCTTGCGCCCAACTCGATGCGCCACCTGGGCTTTAATACGATTGCCAGATAAATATTGGTACCATACTATGTACTCCTTTGACAGTGGCTGCAAAGCCGCTTTTGATTAGTTCGCCTCTACCGAACAACAACAACTGCAATAACAACAAAACTCCATGTTCAGACACAAATTATTTGTCTGGCTAAAATCTGCTCGTGTTTTTCTATAATGTATCTAGGGCAGAGGCTTTGACTAAAGGGATTCGATTAAAGAGCGTATTTTACACATGCTCGCAAGAGCAAAACTTTTCTCGTACATTGTTGTTTTAAACTCTTGAAAGTATTTTGAATATCTTACAAGTCTTTTCAGTGTTTAATTAAGTCGTTAACTGAAGCTGGCCTAAATTGAATAATAATAAAAAGGGAAGATTGTCCATATAGATAGAATCTCAAGTACTAACCGACTCTATCATCGCCAGCTTTTACTATCAATTTCAGCAAATCAACGGGTTTTAAATTGCTTAAAGTATTTTGAATATGATGCAAATCGCTTAAATGATTTTAGGCAATTTGTAATAGAATCAGTAGCTGAGGCTGGCTTTAATTGAATAATAATAATTATAATTAGATTGCAGTTTGTTTATACAACTAGAATCTCAATAAGCCACCGAAGATAAACATCAGCAGACTTTGCTATCAACTTTATCAGTAGTAATTCTTAGCCCCCCTTCTTGAAGCAGTGCAATGCTCTGCATGATTTTCACACAACTTGCTGTCGTGTCGGTTGGTGTAATAAATTATCATTGTACTGTAGATTTGTGCGAGCTGCCAGCAGCGACCAGCACCTGCCAGTTACCACCTCCCCTGACTGCCCACAATTAGCGTCTTACTTTATGTTTCGACTGCTCCATGATTGCAGTCAGACCCTTAAAAAGAAAAAAAAAACTTTAATTGCTCTTCGGGTAGGTGGGGTGGGAAGATGGCCTGGCCAAAAACCGATTTGTTTGATTTATGGTTGCTCCCGAAACACCCACACTCCACACTATATATATGTATGAGTAAATATTTATATATATATATATATATACATGTACACACCTATAATGCGCACTTATAGTGGCGAAATTGAATCAATAAAGCATGCATAAAAAGTTGGCGAAAATAAATTATTATATTTTGCCCTATCCCCTCCTTTCAGTTGCAATTAATGTCAGACACACAGACGACAGCTACGAGGACGACAAGGACAAGGACGGTCGGAGAGTGGAATAAAAAACAATAAAAGCGAATTACATTAAAATTACACAATCAGCAAAAAGCAGCAGCAGAAGCAGAAGCAGCAGCAACAGTCGTGGCAGAAATGGAAACCTTGTTACGCTGCATGGCAAAAAAATAAAAAAGAAGTAAAATGATTGCACAGTGGGTGATAGGTTTGTCAAGGGGAGGAGGGTGATTTGAGGCAACAGGTTCTTGAACCAATTGAAAACGTTGTTAAACGAGTTTTAATTAGACAGCAAAAGCTGCAACAGCTACAGTTACCAACAGCCCATAGTCGAAGTTGGCCCAAATGGCAAACAATGGCATATAGTATAATATATATATAAAGAGAGAGAGAGAGAGAGAGAGAGAGAGAGCGGGAGAGAGGGAAAGAGGGAGAGGAAGGTAGAGTAAAGAGATCCAAGGTAATTTCAAATCATGAGCAAAGCACAAATGGCATACTAATTAGATGTGGCCGGCTGGCAAGGACTTTAATGCGAATGATGTGCGCAAAAGTGTGAATGATGCATTAGTGGTTAGAGCCCCTATTACCATTCTCCCACGCCCACTCCCCCCTCCCCCACCATACTCCTTGATTGACCCTCCGCTTTTGAGAGCGCATCAAAATCAAATCGGAATTGCAGCAAAAGAAGTTCGCTTAATTACTTTCTTTTGCGAATTAGCAGCGCGGAAATAACGAAGGAAATGAAGACGAGGCAGCAGACAAACCGACAAACGGCCAAACGGACAGTATTCACAATGGCGATTAAAGTACTATGAAGAAATTGGCACGTAATCAGCTAGAGCTGCAAATATTCACAGTACTCGACGCAGAATGCCATTAACTGAACTGCCTTGGGCTGATTTTGCCAGAGATTATTAACTGACTACTGTTCTGAAGACGAGTACTCAGTGATAAGACAAGAAAATGGATAAGAAAATGGAAAATGGTTGTAGGAGTGTCTGTCTACTGGCAAACAATTATTCAAATAATCTATGCTTATGAAATGCATAGTTCCAGTTAGTCAATCTGCCATAAAAATCTGTAAGCAACTGTCGCAGATCTTGACACCAAACTCATCTGGGCTCCAGGCCACAGAGGCCTCGAGCGAAACTCAAATTGGCCAGGCAAGGCACTTTCACACCTTTCCTTCAGAAGAGAGACAGGGTGCGAAAATGTCCATGGCCATGTTTAAGGAAATTTCGAGCACCAAGCGAATGTGAACCTTACCACCTGACTTACTTTGCATATGATCTGGTTTTGGCCAATCAAACAAAGCTCCGGCTCAGTAAGATTAATAGGACTTCTGCAGAAGCTGCTGTGATGTAGAAGAAGAGAAATCCATTCATCACTTTCTCTGTCCTTGTCCAGCCCTTTTTCGACAAAGACTACAATAATTCGGGCTCTCCCAAATCGAAGCTTTCCGATATCGAAGCAAGGCAACTGCCTATTTTCATCAAAGTCATAGACTGGAGTACGTTGCCCCAAACTAGTGCGGCGGGAATGAAAACCTAAACTGGTTTTCTTCCCCTGCCTACCCAAGCTAATATACCATTTTGTTCTTTTATTGACCTCTGCCACTAATTTAAATATTAAAATAAATAACCATAGTTATTAACTGAACATACGACTTTTGAGCTCTTAAATGTCAATTAAAAGCCAATTAAAGCAATTTTGCTTGAATAAAACATGGCCTCAGCTCGACTTTAATGAAGCCATCAGCCATCAAGCAACACCTTTAACTGACCATATGCAGCAGTTAGTCACGTTTTAGGCTCTGTCCCTGTTCCAGTGCCTGTCTACGGTTGCCGCCAGTCATGGTGGGCCCACAAGACGAATCTGTGGGACAGTTGTCCAACTGTTCAGATTGATTGAGCGTAACCTCGACGCATTTCTCATTGTCGTTGCGAATTGCTGAAATTTCTTGGCGTTTTCACTGTGTTAAATTGCTGGCATTGCTCCAATATGCTCCAGCCAATGTTCAGCCTCCGATTCCCTTTTGTGTGCCCGCGGCTCCCCCAATGTCGATGGCAACATCAGGCAGCGATGCATGCCCTCTCGTTTGGTCAGGCCATCCATCTGTTGAAGCCTACTACTACTACTACAACTACATACATGGACTCGATTCTGTTCTCCAGCTGCTGGCGGTAACTTTTGAGCATTTCGGTGGTCAGTGTCCAAGAGTATCCAAGGGGGATTCACTTCGTCTGTCAGCTCGCTGACAGTGGAATTGATTTAATGCTTTTTTGTGTCCCATCCACAGGTGGAGTTCCACGCCCTCCCGCTCTCCCTCTCTCTCTCTCTCTCTCTCTATCTGTCTTTTAATTGGCCCCACTTTGGCGGTGTTTATTCATGCGTTTCTGCTTGTCCACTTTTTGCTCAAACGAAACATTTTAATTATTGCCAAGCGAGCCTGATATCAACAATCGAATGGAAGCAGAACAAAAAATGATAAGCGCATAATTGCCATCAATTAAGCTGGCGCACAAGCAAAAACAAAAACTGAACACCTTGAGTGTTCAATCGAAGCGGTCGCTGTCATCTGAATCCCCACTTAATTTACCAACTGGATCAGCCTGTTATAGTGGACAAAGCCAAGAAAATTGTTGTTAATTGACTGCTGAATGTGGCTTTAAGTGCGCCTAATGCCAATTAAGACAAATATTTGGCTTAACACAATCTAGCTGAGCTTTTGCTTTGTTCATTTCGAAACCTGCTCAAGTTTGCTTATTATAATAATTGTAGAAATTATATTATATAGCAACTATAACCTTGGGTAGTGTAAATAGTTGAAGAAAAAGAACAAAATATAAAGAGAAACACTATCAAATTCCAAGCAAGCCTTCCATTTTCCATATAATTTTTTGGATTTCTTGGCACATAAAATCTTTTTATTTAGTTGACTCTCAGAAATTAAGACCGAAAAAAAATTTGTTTTTTGAGATTTTATTAAGGTTTTTCTACGAAATAAATTTGTATTTTAAACTCCAAAATGAACATGAATTACAACAATAATTATGATTCGAACTACAATGATGAGGTATGTATTGATCATTTTGCAGTACCAACATTACTATAAGTCACCTCGAGCTCCACGCAGATGATGAGCATGCAGCAGATGGGTATGCAAGGGTCCAACCAAGGACTCATGCCGATGAACATGCCCATGAGTATGCCAGCATCTACGGGCATGCCGCCAAACCAAATGCAGCTGCCCATGGGCAATAACATGGCGTCGATGATGCCAATGCAGGCTGGTGGTCAAATGTGTGCCCATCCGATGCAGCGGACCATGATGCAGTCCCAGCCGATGGCCATGATGCCCGCAATGCAAGCGATACAGGGCATGCCGCAGATGCAGCCGACACAGACCAATCAAGTGTCCATGTCGATGTCACAGCTACCGCCGGGGGCTGTGACACCCTTGAGCAGTGTCTCAGTTATGCCACTGATGGGCAGCGGTGCTGGTGGCATCGATGGTGGTGGCATGAATGTGGTTGTGCCCGGCCTGCAGCCAATGTCCGCCATGACATCCCAACTCAGTACCAATAATCAGGGGCAACATATGCATCAGGGTCGAATGGCTGGCGGTGATTCTGCTGACGGTCAGTCCAATTGGAATGCTGGCAATCAAATGATGCCCAACAATATGTGGAACTATGCTCAAGCGTATCCAAATGTGCAGCAACAACCACAGCAGCAGCAGCATCAACACCATCAACAGCAACAACAACAACAACAACAGCAACAACAACAGCAACAACAACAGCTCTTTCAGCACCTGCAACAGCAGGAGATGCAGCATCAACAACAACAACAACAACAACAGCAGCGTATGAAATCAAATTATAACTATGGCGGCAACAACAACAACTATAGGGAGGCTGCTCGCAATGGCTTAAAGTAAATGACTTAAACAAAAACAACAATTCTAAATCATGGCTATAATCATGTTGTTGCTTTCAGCTCACCATCAATACACTCATTAAGATTGAGAGCTAGCAGTGGATCTTTATCTGGTAAGCAGCAAAACAATATCGATTACTTTAAGTGTAGTATTAATCTAGAGCTTAAGCCATTGTCAAAAATTTCTCATTTTTGGAAATAGGTTCAGCTTCGACATAGTTATGTCGTTCAATCTAGATGTCAAGCCACGATAAAAAATAATTGCTTTTGAAAATCGGTTTGAAAAGTTATGACACGGCTAGTTTTGGAATAGAATATTAACCCACAAATGCGATTCTTACGCTGCCATTTTTCAAAATGTTCATTAACTCATTTCCATTTTCTCATTGCAGGGAAGAAGATTTCCCATTGGCGCTAATATCTCGAGTTTGTGTTGTACTTGTTCCTATGATTTTCGATAATGTGAAATTTTCAGTGTCATTTGCACGTCAACTGAATTTGTGTGTAGTACTCGGTTTGTATGAATATAGTCTGAAAATAAGTTCATTCTTATCCGTTTCTTTTATTTGATATAATTCTGTAATCATTTTAAAGCCAGCTTGAAGTGTTTCTCATGCGCAAATATCTTTATTAAAATCTAAAACAATTTCATGCTAAATTCATGATGGCACTTCTGAGGATAACCAACAATGAGATTTTCTCGCTTTTTCCTAAAAGGAAGGGGAGCCTCGATTTAAAAGCAGAGCTGAGCAAGCTTTTGTACAATTCTTTAGTCAACCACAGCCACAAAGACCGCAACGGCAACAACAACAACAACAACAATAGAAACAGTTTGTGGAGGGGTAAAGTAAAAGTTTTCACAATTTTCGCTGGCGGGCACAAATGCATTTGGCGTCGGGTTTTCACTTTGGCTGTGGATTTTTAGCATTAAACGCTTTGATTTATGGCATACAGACATCAAAATAGGCAACATGTTGCAACAAGCCAGCTAGCTGGCTACGGCTGTACCAATATCAAGACATTTGGCGAAAAAAAAATTGAGCCAAGCAAACCGAACAAACGACGATGAAAAATTTATGCTGACCGCATGATGAACGCATAAAAAACGCTGCCAACTTTTGGCCAAAATGCAATCCAACTCGTTCGACCGTATATAAACAATGGCTTTATCGAGTCAACGGCATCAGCTGGCGTTACAAGGCAACACTTTTACCATACTATATTACTGTGTACACAGTGGGTCGTATACTTATAACAAATATATATACACATAGATACACATACATATATATTTATATATATGCGTTGCTGCTCGTTAGATTCTCGGCAGCGAAGGTGTGAATATTTTATGTGACACTCTTTTTGGCATCATAAATCTTTAAGTTGTTTATTCAAGAACAGTTTGCGTTTGCCACACTTCAGAGTGGCTTTTTATATTCTAGTTGCAGTCGCTTCACTTTTTGAGCAACGTCCCACCAATTGTGGCCTGACAACTGAACTCAACTCAGCGCGGCTAGTTGGCACCATATGTAATTCTCTGTTTGATATTTTAATCGCGATTTTATTGTTTTAAGAGTGTTTTAAACTGGCGAAAAACTCTGCACACAGATGCAATACATATGCTTGTTCAGAGTACTTTTTTTTAGTTTTTTTTTAGCCAGGGTACAATATTCCAGAGCACCTGTTAGAATTTTAAGAGTATTAATTTTAAAAGGTAAGCTCAACTGTCAGATTATATTAATTTGAGAGAGCCAAAAGTAAACTCAACTGCAAGAGTTTAAATTCTTGCAAAACCTTACGTTATACTTTAATGTTATACTCAGGAATAATTTTTGGTGTTCAAATTCATGGCTAGGAGAAGAAATGATATCACAAATCTGTCAAATATGCACCAAAAAAAAATAAAAAAATATTTCCCTATTGTTGAATTACAAAACGAGTTGCTTGTGCTAAAATTTCGAGAAATTTCAACTATGCTCAAAACTAAAATAATCTCATTTAAACTGTCAGCTCGAGAGGGCAAACACACGCACACACACACACACACACACACACACATACACACACATACACACACACACACACACCCAAGCGGGTCCCGAAGCGCACATAAAATGCACATGCCCAAAATTGTTTTGGTTGAGAATTTTGCAAAAGCAGCTCCCGCATTCCTTTCTGCTGCGAGGCAGGGGCGCTGTAAGGGGCAGCTGAGGCATCATTAAAATTAAAGAAAAAAATACACACCCACAAAAACAGACAGCTGAATGGACGTTGAATGCTGCTCCACGAATGGACATTTGAAAAGTTTTTCGGTGAAAAGCTGCCAGACGCCAGAAGGAAACTGACGCAGCACACGACAAAAGTGTATGCAGCGTACTCCCAAGGGGCTGTCCTTTAAACGGGGCTTGGGGTGAAGGAGGAAGGGGAAGGGGAAGGGGGCCGGCTTGTCCAAAAGTTGTGAGAAGCCCATGTTCACTGCTGTTACATCCAAAATTATATTCATGACGGAAGCAATACTCTCAAAATATTCTCTATTAATATCTAGGCAATTGTTAGGATGAGCTCTAGCTCTAGCATAGTTGCCATAGAGGGGGAAGCGGGGGAGTTGCTTGGGATTGCTTTTGAGCAGCGTCTGCATATGTCCAACTGCCAGAGCAACTGTCTGTTTGTCTAACTGACAGACACACACACACAGACAATGCGGTTGCTTGGATACGAAAGCGACTAACAACAATAAAAGCAGCAACAACAGGAACTGATCTCTGCCTGGGCGCACATTGCCAACATAACCTCAAATTGCATTCCTAATTCCATACAGAACCAAACCCCCCAAACCATTCCACACACACACACCCACATACACACACACACACACACACACACACACACACACACACACATAGATAGACAAGCCGTAGAACGCTTTCTGCAAAATGTGCAATTTCCGCTTGAAGGCAAACGTGGAGCTCTCGAAGTTTGAGGTATTATAATATTTCGTAGCACAAAATTTATTAGAATAATTTTATCATTTTGATGGCAACTTCATGTCAGCATCAACAACCGTCAAATTTTTGGCAGAATGCAGGTGTTCTCACTACCGGGAAAACTCGTGAAGAATGCAAGATTGGCAAACAATATTTTGTGCACAACAATGAAATGTGTGCTTATTATTTAATGTAAATACCGTGCAAAACACATTTAAGTGGCTACACCTGCATATCTTTTATTTTTTTTTTCATAATAGCAAAAGCTGCTTATAAAAACTCCAATAGGATTTTACACATTGTTCATATTTTTGCTTTCCAACAATTTTCAATGTGCTCAAAATGTATAAGAAATTCAAAGGAATGCAGAAAATATGCATTGCAGAAATTCGCATACAGGCATTATTATAACGTTAAAGATTTAACTCAATATTCAATTTTCTTTTATTTACCAACTCCATGAGACAAGGTTTTAAAATAAAATTAGCTCTGCGGTTTGCCGATTGAACTTAAATCGATTATTGAATAATATTCAAATCACACATATTTGATTGAGCAATTTTAATGTGTTAGCAATTTTATACAGTTGACTTTGTCAAAATTGCAAATGAGCCACAATCAAATTGTTAACATACATATATATTTTATTTTTGGCATTTGTCACATTCAAATTGGTTTCCTTAGTTTGTGGCTGGCCGCAAGCTAGTGGAAGAGGGTGGGGGGGATAAGTGGGGCAAGGGTGTCCAACTGCATTGAAATAAGTGCTTAAGCAGCAAAAATGATTTCAATTCTATTTTGGCTGGCAAGAATGTCAACATGAATTTGACTTGTTGTTTGTTTGTTTGTTTGCTTGTCTGCCTGCCTGCCACACAAAACATTTACAGCTTTGACATTGCTTTTTCTGCACTCACAAAGTGCAGCATGTGCCATGTTCCATCTACCGGTCACATGAGGCACACAGGATTCTCTGGCGGCTGCTGCTGATGCGCCTTGTCTGCCCCTGCTGCCAGCCAAAGATCACTGTTGCAGTGTAAGCTTTCTGCCCTGTTTAGAATTTGCAATGTCCTCTTTTTGTTTGTTGCCTTTCGTTTATTTTATTTTCTGTAACTTTTTTTTTTTTTTTTTCTTGTTTTTTGAAACTGTGCCAGTATTTGGCTAGTTTTTGCTGATAACTTCATCATTGCCATCAGCGTCCTTGTCGTGTGTGAATATTTGCATCGAAAAAGCGAACGCAAAAAGTAAAACTTGTTCACCAAATGTTTTGTCATGATTTGCCCAGCTGTGTGTTTTTATATTTTGTACACAGCATTTGCTTTTTATGAACTACTGTCAATGGAAATTTTGGTAAAACCTTGCCCATGTGCGCGTGTGTGTGTGTGTGTGTGTGTGTGTGTGTGTGCACATCACTTGCCCCAGATTATCGAATGTTGTCTGGTTTGAAATGGTTTAAAGGGGTGTTCTGTTTTAAAGGGCTGTATATAATGGTGAAGTGGGTAAGGGATATTGAATGCACCTAAGCTAATGGCTTTTTGTTTTGCTCATTTTGGGTCCTTTGAGTAATTAAATTTATGGCCTGGCGGCACATGCATAAGCCTGGCAACCTGTTCGCTTCGATCTCAATATTCACCGGTCGCAGATGTTGTTCAAATGTTTGACTTTTTGGGCCACGTCCGCACAACTGCCCATTGTGTTGGCCCTGATATTTTCTACACTCAGAGAAACCACAATTTAAACACAAACGTTTTAGAAATTCAACCAATTGTCAAATTAAATTAAGGATAAGTCAACGTATTGAAGGATACAGCTATATAGATATATTCTTGATCAGCATAAGTAGCAGAGTAGATATAGCCATGCCCGGCTGCCTGTGTGCTTTTTTGTGAACTGGTGGTGGTTTAGTAACTATGCTATTGAAACTTGATATGTATCCGTCTTTTTGTTGCAAGCAGTATTTATATCGAGGCAGGCCGGATCCGATCACTATATGATAAAAAATATCGGTCGAAAGACGAGATTTTGTATGAAAAACAAACTCTCTAATTATATTTTCATTATGTTCCTCGTGTTTGGGCAAAGTGCGATCAACACCGGTTGTCTATATCATTTATTTATGGCTTACTTTTTCTTGTTGTCTTCAAAATGGATGGTTTTGTGTTACATACATTTTTGAATGAGACACATAATTCTGATTCTAATGATATTAATTAAATTGAAAGGCGTTGACTTAGTCTATGCGCTGCATGGTTTTGTCGAGTGTAGCTGCTGATTTGGTTGTCCTGACTGAATGGCTATTAATTTCGACTGGCTGGACTCGAACCCGAAACGGACGCAGACCGGCGGCTCATGTGTACACATGTTTGGGCTTGTAAAAATGTCATGTTAATTTGTGGATTGTTGCCAGACAGAGTGGACCATGCAAATAAATGTCTCGCTGCCAACCAGCCAGCCAGCGAGCCACCCGCGCCTCATTCACTGCGAAAGTAGGGCTCTCTCTAGTTTGTTTTTTCGTACAGATTTATGAGCGAATCTGATAAGTGCTGCCAATAAATTTTGTGATACAACAATTTGCACTGGATGGGTTTCTTATTTTTATTTTTATATATTTTTTCTTTTTTTGGGGGGGTTTGCGGTTAAGTATTTCGGTTATTTTATTGCGTCGAGCAGCAATTGAAGATAGCTATAATGATGCGAATTCTAGTCGAGTGTTTTGAGCAGACGCACAGTCAGCATATTATGGAAAAGGCGTGCATTTCTAAGTCTACATATGTGTGTAGTTCTAAATTTTGATTAAATTCAATATCAAAATAGTTTTGTGAAATATTTATTTTTGCATTTACAATGCAGTGCATATCTGTTGAGCTGACTGAACAATTTTAACAATGTCTGGCAAAAAGGCAATTAATTATTCCATTTTCTCATGTTTCCACTTAAGGACTACAAGAACCATTCGTTTCCATTGTGCAAGCAGGACAACAAATGAAACCTTGCTCATACGCACCATGCGCTCAGATTTGCAAACCGAACGTAATCACAGAGCTGGTGGCGCACAACAACAAAAGCACACGCACACACACACACACACACACACACAAAACAACAACAAAAGCCACAAGAAATCAGTGAATTATACAACATTTAAACAACACACAAAACTCTCCTTACACACACACTCAGGCGAAACACGCAGAGAAATGCATAGAAATTCACAAAATTAAGTTAAGGCGCTCATACAATGACGAGCACAAAGTTTTGGCCAAAAACTTTCGAGAGAGCGAAATAGAGACATGGAGAGAGGGGGAGAAAAAAAAACTATCGCAGCAGAAGTGAAGTAAGTTGAATGTAAGCAAACAAGTTGAACCAACAAACCAAGTCTCTAATTGTATTTGTGCATGTGTGCATGCCAAGGAGTTGGTGAAGTGGGCGCTGAGAGAGGGGCGTGGTGGGAGAGGCCAAGGCTATTGTGGACTGTGGGCTGTGCCAGTGTTTTATGTGGCAGACCGGAACACACCACATTGGTTTTGGCTTTTGAGTCCCTGCAGCGGCAGCAGCGGCAGCAGCAGCAACACTAGAAAATATGATGATGCCCAGCCAGAAGAGCCAACAATACGTGAAATGCAACATTTTCGGGATGATGGTCGAGCACAAAGCTTTCCTTTCTACCGTTCACAAAGCCAAACAAGTTAACAAAATGGATGCAAGCACTTGCCACACATTTATCGTCGACGTGGAAATGCCCTTGTAATTTTCAGCTGGCAGCTGTGAACAAATATATTCCATTAGCAAATTTTTAGCTTAATCATTTTTTTTGTCCCTTTGTTCCCGTAGGGGGAAAGCTTCGAACAGTTCTCATTGCCTTTTTTTTACATCATTTTGAAATACGATAAAAATATAATTTATTTTTCACATATGGTAGATACCGTTATACATATCAAAATAAAAAATAGATAAACTATAGTTGATAAAAAATAACAATGAATATTTTAATTGGCTCTTATGCATTTTAGTTAAATAATAGTGACAGATGCTGGAGCAGATTACGACATAAATTCGGTAACCGATTCTGCAGCAGTTGCTGGAACGTAATCTGAAATAGATTTGAGAAAAGACGCTTGCAACAAAGGGCTTACTTAGCGACACATTTTCCGACCTCTGCTTTTCTAGTGTAGCCATGTTTTCCGAATCTTGTTTTCCAATTTGTTTTTTTTTTAACTTCTTTTTGGCATTCAGCTTCTTGCAGTACAATTTGCACAGATGGACTGAAAGCCTGCCCTTTGGCTCAGACTTATGGGATTACCGATGAGGATCATCAGTGAAGTAACACACGAGAGAAAGACATTCAAGCGACGCGGATTGGAGCCGACCTTCGCACAGCTGAGCGAGGCAACGAGCGATGCAATAATAATCGGTGTCTCAGTCCCCTGAAATCTCTCCACGCTGCTCACATCCACTTCACGTTGAACCACACGCTGCTAAAGCATGCGCTCAATATGTTTGCGTTGTGCCACATATGGCGTGGTGATGCCAATATCCTGCTGCTGGACGTCCCCCCACCAATGCCGTCGCGTTTAAGTCCGTGTTTAAGTGGTGCGTTGACAAATCAGCAAACCTGTTGCGCCTCCAGTTGATTGTGGCTGCTGAAATAAAATAGGAAACTTGCCATTGACCAATTGCTGATTCCTGCTGTCTGCTCACTGCATTAATTGCTTCTTCGGGGAATCACATATCTCATGTAGCTGATCTTCCATAAAAATCAATACAATATTATGTCGATATTATGCCGTAGCAGTGAGCTTTTGCTTAAAAAGGAAGTCAAGAATTCCATAAAGTTTAATGACTGGTTTTAGTCCTGAACTTAGTCCTAGATTTGGTGCTGGACTTTAATGTGACACACTCCGACAAAGCGCAATACAAAAGGCAGGAAAGACGTCAACGGTTGCCATTGTCGAAATGGTGACGACAGCAAAAACCAGGTAGCATAAAGATTGAAAATCTTTGTGCCAGTTGTTTGTGAAGGGGGTTGGAGGAGCTGTGGTGATGGTACTTCAAAAACGGCAAAAGTACATTTGTTTATGCGACCTGGCAAGACGGTGCGACGGAAGTTTGCCTTTTGCTACTACTACTGCTGTTGCTGATGCTGCTGCTGCTCCTGTGAGCGTTGAAATGGAACAAATGAACTTAAACGAGAATTGCCAACTGCACACGACTCCAAAAAGGAGCAGCAGTCTAACGTGTGTGTGTGTGTGTGTGTGTGTGTGACTGTATCTGTGTGTGTGTGTGTGTATGTTAGTGTGTGTCTGTAAGCAAGCCAAACAAATGATTTTACTCGTTACAAGAAAAGTTAAGCTTGTAAATTCAAATTTCACATTTGTCTGGAAAATTCGCAATTACATTTTGGCAAGTAACAAATGAAATACGAGCCACCTGAATATTAAACACACACACACACACAAACACACACACACACGCACACACACACACACAACACACCACACAACTACAACAATGCCCCCGTCCACGTCATGGCTCATTGTTCCGGCGAAGGCGCCGCAAATCGAGCATGACAGAGCCAGAGAGAGAGAGAGAGAGAGAGAGAGAGGGGGAGCGAGAGGGACCCAAGGCAATAGACAAAAATGTTCTGCAGCAAACCACCTAAAGCATATTGTAATAATCCAAATGAAATTAAATGTACCGTAAACATTTCGAATTACGACGGCAGCAATGGATGTAGATAGCTCCCAGGCGCTTCGACTACGTAATATACGGAAGCGCACCACAAACCGTTGCAAGCATAGACAATAAAAATTGGCCGTAATTGCAGCTGCGAGTCGCATTTGGCTGGCATAGCTTAAAAGCGACAGGAAATCCCAAAATCGTTAGTTGACCTATGCGGCTATAGCAAATACATTGCTTTGTTTTTGGGGGAGTTGGCATAAATGTGGCATTAAGCTGGATCTGTTGAATATTGGCCGGAGATCGAGTTACAAAAGTGCTGATTACAATGTTGATTGAAACTTTTGTAATTATTGCTGCTCTAAACCATATGTGAACAGTTCTAAATTGGGTAGGTCTGATTTTTATGTTCAATAACTGACAAAATAATAAAATCAAACTCCCAAATCATTAGAGCCTTCCTAAACTTAAAACTTCATAGCCCTTCGCGTTCTCGATCTAAAATTGGGACAACTACATTTTATAGTTCCCCACCAAGTGCTAGAAGCAATTTAAGTGCGTCAAGAATCCAATTCCTAGAATATTCAAGAGCATGTTAAAATGTTTATTTCGGCATTCTACATTCAACTATCCACTTAAAACCCCATTTGAAACCAATAAGAAAAATAAATTCCACGCATGCTCGAAAATAAATCAATATAACAATATTTCAATCAATTTACTCGTCGGTCCATTCGTCTTGAAGCTATTCAATTGCGCTGTCTTATGGTATAGCACCATTAAATTAGTTCAGGTAAAAGGCAGCAAACGCCAAATGAAATTGCACATTTTACAATTTTACGAGCACTAAACGACTGTATGGAGGATCCACAACAACTCCACAGAGGATCTGCAGCTTGCTGCCTTGGGGATAATTTATTTCTAAAACAACTCTATCGCGATCGAAGAGAAAAAAAAGAAAAACAGCCCATAAAGAGCAACGATTTATTGTGGCGATCCGCAACAATTTGACAAGCAAATTGCTATAATTTCTTTCTTACCAAATGATCGAAAACTATGGGAGGAATCAGGACTAGGGTGGCGGGGGTGGTAACAGCCGGTCTGGTATTCAAGTTTCTGTGTTTGTGTGGACATGTAGCCAAGTCTATGTGCAGCATTTTCGCGCTTTTATCTGTTGGAAATTTATGTTGGCGATAAAATCCCCAACGACTACCGGCCAAAGCAGAGCTCAGCTTCAAAATGCTGAATGCAGACTGCGAACCCGGCAACCCCAGGCAACATCTAATTGCGAGCAAGTCTTGAGAGGATTGCGATCCTCCCGTTAAATTGCAATCATTTCTTTAGCATTACGAGCTGGCAAGTTGCGCCAAAGGGGAACTTTTTTTTGCTTATTAGGTGGCCACAGCTCTATTGCCAACTGTCTGCAAAGTTTAGGCATTGAATATTTTTTAAGAGGCGGCTTAAGTGTTTTGGCATGCGAGGCAAATCTTTTATATACATTGGGATGGGAGGGGGCTTATTGAATTACTCGTCTTAATGGTTATGGACAATCGAATTGCAGTTATTTGATGCAGCTGGCTGGCATTGACCACAAATCAAGCACATTTGTAGTTAAAAGCTACTTGTGTGGTCCAAAAACAAATGACGCACAAAATAATGGGTATGCTTCGTTTTGAATTCACTCAGAGAATAATATACCATTGAACCAAAAATAATTTGCTTACACAGAGTTATTATAATATTAATATATTTTTATTAATATTATTAGAAATGTATGTGTAAACTGTAACACTGTGTAGATTAAACGAAACATAATCTGCGATAAGTTATTCAGTTACTATTACAAATATCTTCTTCGCCTTATCATCTTATGTCCGGAGTATTTGCCCAATGTGACATTTTGTAATACTTTGCAAGCCAATGTTTTCCTTTAGAGTTGGTCCATTGTCTATGACTAATTCTTGATTTTTAACTTTGGTCATTATATGTACTTTGCCAGTTCAATTATGAAATACTTTTCCAGAGGAGACTTATGGGTAAGTTCTTTAAATATTTTTGGAAGCTCTGGTCTTTAAGCCGATATTTAATTTTATAGCCATAAAAAATGCCAACACTTGCATAATTACATTTTTTAGTGTTGTGTGCAAACCTGTGCTTCCATCGATTCATTATATCTGGCAGCTGGCTGCGAGCTCTCTCAACTAGCGGTTTCTTATTTGTGGTTTTTGTTTTTCTGAGTGTGGTCAGCGTTTAAACTTTAAAGCCTAATGATCGACCAAATACGCACTTTAGCCTTAAATCGCATCTGGCTAAAAGAGAAGTTATAAATCAAGAGACTCGCATTGCGCCAAAAGCCAATCATCATTAAAATTTCGAAAGCGCATAAAGCGCATAAAACAAAATACAAAAAAAAAAAATGTATATATGTGTATATATTTATATATACATATGAATAAAAATGATTTCCTTGAGCTTGTGCTACTTTTCACATCAAAAGCAAAGATGAAGCCAAGTACAGAATCATTCTTCGGAGCAGTGGTCATAAAAATGACAGAGGCAGGAAACTCTTTGGGACTGAATCAAAAAGGAGAGCCTCATAAAAATTAAAAGAAAAACTCAGCAAATTTTGCTTTTATTGGTTTAAAATACATACAGTTAACTTTGTGCGCAATTTTACGATGCGTCTCGTTGCTTGTTGGGGTGAATTAAAAAGTTCGTGAAGCGCATGAACATGTTTTTTCTCTTCTTTTTTTTTTTTTTTGGTGAGAGAGAAACTCAATTTTATAGCAATTTTAATATGCCACGTTGGACTAATTGTTGGCCAGTGGATGATGATGAAGAAGAAGATGAGGAGAAAAAATAACACTGTGGGGACTTTTTGATGGCACTTAGAAAGCCGTTAATCCAAATTTTATGTAAATATGTACTATATTTTGGCGGTGTCAATTTAATGCCTCACTTCCGCAAACAAGGGCAAGTAACGCTCATCATATTAATTCCTTGTTGATTTACCAACATTTTGGCATTTGATTACAGATTATAAACCAAATCGCTTAAGTCACAAAATCCCAAAGGTTCAGTTAGTTTCGTACTAATTGGCAATCAGAAAGAATATCATAAATCATTTGAAATAACAACAGGATTGTATTTCCTGCGTAGCTGCAAATTCACAATAGAAATAAAAATAATAATTATTTAGATTTGCAAGAATACACAAACGCTGAAACAATCGGACACTTCATCCGATATCTGATTTAGAAAAAGATTAAGTCGATAAGTGCAATGCGTTTACCAACACTGCTGCAGTTAACGCTTGCTGTCAAAAACAATAAGAATACAATTTTGCAAAAGTAAATACAAAAACAATGGCTGGAAACTGTGGAAACACAAAATTGCATATTTTGTCAGTAAGTAAATCGATTTTGAATTGATGTTTCGAATTCATTACTAACTCAAAATATTATCACAGTTGACAATTGAGGAGTGTCTGGGCTGTAAGAGTGCAAATGTGACATTCCGGCCGGTGGACAATGTTCATCTCGTGATCTACACGCTGGAAAAACCGAATGAAACTAATCCGATGTCACCGATAATGGTGACACCCGTTGGCAATGCTCTACAATTAATGTGCACCATGGAGTTTCCAGATGCGGCAAGTCTGCAACGGATGCCACAGCTAAATATTGGCAGAGGTTGTGTGAAAATGACCTTTAAGCTGGAGCGTCTTGATGGCATTTGTGTTGTGGAGAGAGATGTGGACATAAAGCCGACCACTTCCAAGCAGGCCGAGGAGTGTCAAAGGGCAAGGAAGCAATCGGAGCGCGCAGTTCGCCACACTCTGTACGAGGTGAATGTGCAGCGTCGCTTTGACCGGGTCGAGCAACTGAATCGCATCCGCTTCCAGATTAACGGGGGCAATTGGCGTGAGCTAACCGTTGAAGAGTTCCATGACATATTTTTTGTGCAGCCGCCGCACAGGTATGAACTGCTGCCCACACAAATGCACCAGCGATATGCCCACGATTGGCTAAAGACCATTCAGGCAGACACCAACAACTATAACATTCTTAGGTGATTGATTAGGAGTTTATAACTATAGCTTGCCATGGTTTTTAAAATCGGTATTAACACAAATTTCATATGCAGTAAGGATGGCAATCCGTTTGACACGTTTGCCAAGCTCTTCGATCGCCAGGACTCGGAGCAGCAGAAGCATTTGGAGAAACTGGCCACCAACTGTTTGGCCGTTAATGAAACGGCTCGTCTCAGTGAAAGGCGTTTTTTGCTCAACATTTTTAAGCAGGCTCGTTTCATTTTCGAGTACATAACTAATTATGAGTATACCGTGTGGTTTTTTGTGCCACGCCTCAATGGCTACACGGCCCTCAATAGTTTGGTGAGTTAAGCCAATTAATCAGGTTTAGATGCAATAGTAAATTGAGTTCACTTTACAGAGTTTGGATGACTTTGATTTGAGCAATGTGCGCACTTGCATTAAATTGACACGAGATGAGAGCAATCGCTTCTGGCAACGTGCTGATCACAATATCATGGACGTATTGCTGGTGTCCCTTCAAATGGCACTGGCTCAGACCGCCAAGCAGTCGTTGCTCTTCCTTGGCCAGCTCGAAAAAGTGAGTAAATTAGTTAATTAATTAATTAATTAATATATCTACATCGATTTGCATGGCAGCTCAGCGAATTCGTTTGTATGCAATATGTGACGGCCTATTTTATGAACACCATGTATATGGCGGGTAGCTCCAACACACACAGTTCGACTGTAAGTTTCAGCTAATCTCCATCTGCCTCAATCAGCATTCTAATTTTTGGTATTTATTGTCTGTAGCCCAAATGGGTTTGCAGCCGTTACTTGCATCGCATCATTCAGATGGCCGAGTCAATGGACCTGATTGTCGTCATAGAGTATCCGTGTACTTTAACACTGATGCCAAATAATCGTCGGTATGTGAAATGCAAACAGCAGCTGGATAAGAAAACTGGCGCCATTTCTTGGCATTTGTCCATGGATGTGACCAAAACCGTTGACAGTGGCATAAAGCGCCTCTCGGAGGCCATGAATTCCAATTAAGTCGAGGCAACACTTCGCATAAAACTGAAAGTCTTAAGTTTTTAAATGAATCTGCTGTTAAATGTTGGATAAATTGGCAGCAATGGCTTGTTTTAACTTTATTCTTTTACATTCTATATTATTTTTGTCTTAGAAAACTTTGAGTTATATTTTTCGTTTCACTTCAGTTGCTTATCTTAAAGTTATAATTTTAAACTTACTCTATTATTTGAAATAAAAAATATTTACCTTTGAAGACTTCATTTGTGACTCACTTTAATTGTAATTTGTACAATATTCAAATTCGAATTTATATTTTTCAGCTGTAGTAGAAAAAATGCAAAAGATATTTGTAGGTTGTGTTAAGCATGCTTTTTTTTTTGCAAGTATCAATCACTTGTATTATTTCTATGCTATTTTACGACTTCCTGAACCCGGAATGCCGCTGGTATCATTCTTCAGCTGCATTTCAATTTCGGTTTGCCGTCTGTCAGCTCAGCTTCTGCTGCAAACAGATACAAAATATGGCTGGCGACCGACCGCAAAGCCAAGAGGAGAAACAGCAGCAGCAGCAACAGCAATGCTTGTCAGTCAGGCAGTGGCACGCGTCATTTGCCGGCGAATTGCATTTTGCGCAAACCGAGAAAGCATTTTTTGGAAACTTCCTGCCTCGCCCAGGCTGCTGACACAGTTTAGAGCCAGCAGTAGGATAAGAGCCAAAGGATGTAGCTGACAGTATATGTTTTCCGGATCCGCATCCGTAACCCAACACGCTGCTCAACTCGACTGACTCGTCTCTCTAACTGACTGACAGACTAGTCTGACTGACTGACTGACTGGGCTGCTTGACTGATTGTTAGTTGTTTAGGTAACTTTTAGTAGCGCATTTGCTGTACGCGGCAATCCATTTGAAATGCTGCCGTAAATGAGTTTTCTTTTTTATAGGGGTCTTATAATATTGTGGTGAACTCATAAGGAATATATACTCTTGATCAACTATCGATGTAGCCCTTTGTCTGTCTATTACTATGCAGTCCCCCTCAGTGTTGAAGTTATCTTGATGAAACTTGGAATATATTATTATTATTATTATGTTAGCATGCTCCCATATGGCAACAGTCTGACTTCAGTCTGCAAGGGTATTCAGTCTTTGGTATGTCCAAGAAAGCACGTCACACTTCTCGCTGGGAAATTCGTCAGTCAGAAGCATTTGTACTTCATCACTCATACGCAGCGCGGCCAGCAAATTAACTTTACTCCAAACGTAGACAGCTCAGTTTAACAAGAGCAACCTTCTAAATTCAACAGAAAATACAAATTAATTGAAACAAGTTTATTATCACATAATTGCACACATATAATAAATAATCAATATATTTAACGCATATATTTAATAATCTGACAAGAATTTTCCATTAATTTATTATTTATATTTAAACAAAAATAAATAAAATTACATAGTCTTGTGGTGTTTATTAATTATACTTTAGTGTACATATATTTGCTGTTTAATTATGTTTGTAATAAACGCAAAAACCATTTTGCAAACACATAAATTCCATAAATGCAAACTCTTAATACAATTTAATTAATCACTCTGGAAATAAATCGAAATAATTAATTTTTTTTAGTCAATCAACGCTTCATTTGTGTAACTGGCTTTGCCAGAGCACATTTTCTAACCTGAAGAGGATAAATTGTTTATTAACTTGTGCAAAAGTATGTAGCAGGCAGATGGAATCCATACAGATATATAGTATATATATACTTTTGATTAGCCGTGTCCGTCCATATGAATAAGCCTATCTTTCAGCAAGCTTAGTTTGTTTTTAAAAGTTGTGTTCAGAGTATCTATTAGACGAGCACTCCCGAGCATTCTAACTGTTCTTTTTTTTTCTCGTTTTTTGTTGCCAATCTATCTACAGCTATTAATAGAGTAATTAGTTTTATGCAGCTTCTGGGCATTCAGTTTTGTAATTTATTGGTGAGATTTGTGGCATCGGGGTCAGGTTGCAGGTGCAGCCCAGCTGCAGTTTCATCGGTAGACAAGCCAGACAGGTTTCACTGTACTGCACTGGCTCTGCACAGGCTGCTGCATTGCGTGCCACTTTTCGCACTTCATACAATATGATGAGACTGAAGGACTGCTGCTGCAGCACTCAACGAAATGACAGCCAACCAACTTCCCCCCCCTCTTTCCCAATCCTTTCCCATGCGCCGCTCCTCAGCTGACAATTTGAATAATTGCGAAATGGCAAACAAAATAATTCTCAGATTTTGGCTCTTATTTGACGGCATTGCGCATATGTGATGTTACATTTTCTGCTTCGGCAATCGGAAAGTAAACACGTAAAAATAAAAATAAATACTCTCAGTGGCAGAGATTGAAATGAAAAACCATTTCCCTCCTTTGTTTGCCCGGAAACAGCTACAAGTCTTGAGCATATTAATTTGGCATGTGTATGAGTTAAAAGAGTTCCAAATCTAAACTGCCTTATTAACATGCACAATGTACACAGTTAACAGCCAAATGTCAATTTAAGCTTGAGCTTAATCATTCAAGCTGATTACCCTCATCCGGGCATAAAAAAGAATACCAAAAAAAGACAGAACCAGGCATGAATCGTAATATATAAGCACCGAATCAGCATCAAGAAAAATTCTCTATCTGCTCTGTGCTGCATAACTACAGTGAGAAGGCCCCAGTCGAGAGGGCTGGGCTAAGAAATACCCTGTAACCAAGTGTACCTATCCATTTATATATCATTTTGTTGCTATCGGAAATCGATCAATAAAATGATGTTGCGTATTGTATACCGAGTTTTCAGACTCTAGCTCTTACAGCCGGGCAGACGGACATGATTAGATCGACTCGAGTCTTAATCCCGCCTGCTAGCTTCTGTTGCACAGGTTGATCATAGCCCATTTTAACATTTCAAGGGGCCAAGGGTATCAAAAAAAAGGTCAAGCCGTCTTTTGGGCATAATTAAAAATTAATAAGCGGCTGCTGCTGTTGCTGCTGCTGTTGCTGCTGCTGTTGCTGTTGCCTGCCTTTTGGAGTATCCGTTTCTGATGTTTGGAAGCAGCTGCTCAACGCAACGAAGCGTGCTGGAATCGCAATCTGTAATTATGTAAGGGCGATTTCATGATGCGACTCCAACAACAACAATATGAAAAATAACAAGTGCATGGCTACGACGATATTTTGGCCCTTTTGTTGACCCGAGCACCCAAAATCCTTAAACAGCTGGGCTAAAAGCGCAAATGAGCATTAAAAACTCGTTTCAACTAAATATTTAAACAGCTTATTATGCTGGCACGTACACACACACACACACACACACATACACATACACATATGTGTGGGGCCTTCTTTTTTTGGTAGAGGGGCGTGGCAGACGCTAAATGCCGAGCCTGATTATAACAAACTGACCGCGGCCCTCTCCCCAACAAGTGGCACGTGCACTGCACCAAAGGAAATTTAAATTTGAATTAATTATGATGCTGGACGGTGTTCAGAGTCCTGGCACTGGCACTGGCACTGGTCATGGTGCTGGCTTTGGTCCTGTGCCGTACCTATCGCCGCTGCCTGCAATTAGTAGTTGGCAGTTGCAGCGCTGCGGGTCTATGGATGTTAAATTTGCCAAACAACAAATAATAGCACTTAACGGCCAACTGCAAGCTAACTGATAAAGAGTTTGGATACGGTATATGCAAAAATGAGTGGCAAATATAAATATGTGCTGGCCCTTGGCGAATCAATTGCCTGAGCAATGGAGAAAAAGAATCTCTGGCAGACTATCATTCGCGAATTGAACACACTTTACTTAGGCAATACTCGATCCCAAAAAACTAATCGAAAACAAACAGTTTGGAAACCCTCGTCAATTTCAATCGAAGCCACCAACAGTTTGTCCAACAAAATGTGAATGGCAAACGCTGTTGAATAAACAAATTGAAACAGTTCAGTTGCCCAATGGGTCAAAGAACTACTGTTCGGGCATAGAAATCGTGGACAAGGTCATTAGCATTTCATCGAAAACTGACCGCACTCCGACTGTAGCTCCGATAAGGAGGGGGTGGGTGGGAATGACAATGGGACAATGGCAATGGGTGGCGTGCAACAGCAACGCGGTTAAATCAAGCATTCAAGTGTCATTAATTAGTCAGCAAGCATGGCCATCAAGGGACAGACGCTTTGGTGGTCACTCAAACAACAACAACAACAACACCAACAAGCTTGACTTTCCCACCCCTTCCCCACGCTTTTCCGCATCATTTGCACTTAAAAAAAGAAGAAGAAATCTCTCCCTTAGCCTGGCTACGTTCGCGTTTAATTACAAAATAATCCAGTGTGAACGGTGTGCCGAAAGAAAATCGATTTTGCGATTGGCGATTGAAATTGGCGGCTCTCATCTACGCTTTACACATCACAACACCCCCTCCCCCTCCCCCTCCCCCTCCCCCCTCTCCCGTCAACCCGTCATCCCGTTGACGCTGCTAACCCAATTAAACTGTCGGCTAAAAAAAAGAAGAATAACCCCCTCTGGCAGCCCGCTTCAGCTCATCGATATTGGGTAACTGTTGCCTAGCCTGGCCTGGCCGGGCCTGGCCTGGTTTGGCACTTTGCCCAAGCCGCAGAAGCAAAAGCGCAAAAGCAATACCAAAATCAAAAGCCTGGCAAACGCATCACTTCGCGGTCTTCAATAGCAATTTGGGTAAATTCCTTTTTAATTTCAACCGCAGCCACAGTTCAGCTCTATTGTCCTCCTCCTCCTCCTCTCCCTCCTCATGCTCCATTAGCCGATCGCCTAGGGATAACTGCGTGAATCATCGTTCTCTATGAGTACTATAACAATATACTCCATGAGTATTATAACAATGTATTTTAATCTGCGAACTACTGTTGATGATTATATCAAAGGAACTGTATTAGATATTTCATATTTAGCTTGAGAGAAAAAAATGACAATTGTTATAACAACTTCCCCATTCCAAGCAAAATGTGGCAAATTATTTCTCGTGAATAGATTTAACTTCAAGTTATTCTCCAGATTTGTGAGCTTATACATTAAATAAGCGCATGTTATTCAAAAATATATTTGCTTAATATTCACAACAGATAGTTGAGTATATTAAGAGCGAGAAGAAGTAGAACTCTTTATAGATGCCAGATTTGAGTCGTCTATCAGATAGTCGTACCTAAGCTGATATACCTCATTGGAAATGTGTAAGTGATAAGACCCAAAAGCTGAATCAGAAAGCGAGCGAATGATTATCGCTAAGAAATACATATATTCATAAAAAATATAAACAGACATATAAACATACACTGTATGAGATCGAAGCTGCTTCCCTCTGCTCGTTACATAGTTTTGCACATGGGTTCAGGCTATATAAAATAATCATATGCATTTTGGCATGCGCTCGTCTTTGATCTGATTTTGTTGTGTTTTTGAGCGAGATGTGGCGCCAAAAATTGAATTGAATGTCAGTGTTAGTTGTCGCCTGGATATGGGATTGCATTTCTGGCAGCCGCGTTGTGGAAAACAATTTTCAATGCCATAAATATGCAAATTTCATTAGTTTGTCAAGCACACACATAAACAAACACACAGCGTATGGAACAGCTGCGCCAGACACAATCACAAAGAATGTCTTGAAGCGTTTTCTGCCTTTTAGCCATATTTTTCCACTTTATTTTTTGTCTAGCTGAAAATCAGATTTGCGTAAATCTAAAAACTGGAGGGAGTTAGCTTCTTGTCTGTGTGACTGTCTGGCAGCAGCAGCAGCACCACCACCAAAAAACAAAAGTATCTTTTGTTAATTGTCGTGCGGAAAATTTGTCTCGAAAGATGTGCCCCAAATTCAGCATGAAAGTTGTTTGTCGCAGTCGCAGGCGGTTAATTGCCTTATCTGCCACGCCCACCCAATCCTCATATTTGATGTGCAAACATGCAGCGCCCTTTTGCGAATATTCAACATACATATATCCATTTTTTATTGCCATTTTTTTTGCACATTTTCTTTGTTCTTCAACATGTTGACATTTCGTCAGCGGCTTTTTCGGCATTTGTCTTTTTCTCATCGTCGTGTTTATCTTCGTATAAAAGTTTTACCCATGCACTGTGCATTTTCTTTTGTGCTTATGCAATTATGCTCGGAAAATTGTAATTCGTTCCGTTCTTCAACCTAAAACGCTTTTGTTATTGTTTATCTTGTAAAATTGTGTACACAATTGGAAAATTGCGTTTTGCCTCTGTCTGGCTGGCTGTCTGTCTGTTTGTTCTCTTGTTTATTTGTTTGAACAACATTTTTAATTAGTTTCGCATTTTTTTTTTATTTTCTCCTCACACTCATATAAATCGATGGCGCATAATTGATTTGAGACAAACGCAAACAGAAATTAAAAAAAAAAACGGTATACATATATATAATTATTTGGATTCCATTTTTTTGAATGATTTACCAAAGCTGCGCATTCAATTAGAATTTATTATTCACGCTTCGTAAATCACACACTAAACATTTATATAACTAAATAGGCTTCAGCTATTGAGACCTACGTATGTATGTACTATTATCTAATTATAGAATTTATTACTCTTGAGCGGCACAAGAGCTCCAATTTATAAAACATTCATTTATATTCAACACACTTTACTATATTTTAGTAAGCATACATATTTATAAAGCATTTGTGTACAAGCTTGTAAAAGGCAGATAAAATATAGGGGTATATATCCTAGACGACCTTCTAGATATATATACATAGTGATTAAGATAAGTGCAAGTTAAGTTAAGTTAAGTAAAACGGTGCGCAGAAAGTTTGGCTTTTTTTTTTAAGGAATTCACCTTGTTCGATGTGTGGTACTAAATGTCCTTTTCTACCTCCCACCCTTTCTCCTTTTCCGCACTCAGTCGCCAAATCTCTAAGCTTCAATGTGCTCTTTTTCGTTTCGTTCAGTAAATTGAAATTATGCATTGCTACAAAACGAACCAAAAAAAACCACATACAGACAATTCCCCGGCCAATAAGCGAACATTTGATTCGTATGAACAAAGTTTCAATGAAACGAACAGCAATTGTATCTGGCAGTAAGCAAAAACAAAAAAGGATCTGAGAATTGCGCTCCGGCAAAAAAAAAAAACCGCTGGGGATGCGAAAGCGTGCAAATATTTTAACTAAAATGAGCCAGCGAGTTACTTTTATCTGTTGCGAAATAGGAATGGGTATTTTGTACGCCCAATCATGCCACGCCCAACAATCTTTGCCCTTGTATGCCGCATGGCAGCAAATATTTGCCGCTGTTTCCAGTCAACATAATTTTACTACTTTTATGGGCAGAGTAATGCCCGACAGGGAACGACTTTATCCTGCCCCCCTCCCCTCATCCCTCTCTCCTCCTTCCCCTATCGTGTCTTATACCCCGAACCCCATATTCCTATACTGTCTGACTTTTTCACGTGCAAGTTTACAATTTCCACATTTCCTTTCATCTCACGCGTCTCGCGTGTGCAATATACTGAATGTGTATTGTGAACTGCCAGGACTCACGACCCTCACCCATAATTTCAGCCCCACTCGCACACGCCCCTCTGGCGCCCATCGTCGTGCCGGGCCTGTCTGAGTTTATTGGGCTCGCAGCATACTTTGAAATTTACCGAGCTTCACTTGTAATGCTTCGCTATATTGAAATTAATTACAAACAAAGGATGCTGCTGCGAGCATGTGTACATCTCTCTCTCTCTCTCTCTCTCTATTTCTCTCTCTCTCGCTCTATTTCTCTGCCCCACTCGCTCTCCCTCTCTCTAAATTTCCCTGTCTATATCTATGTCTATGTGTTGTAGAGCTTCCCGAATTAATTTTTCGCCTTTAGCAACGTTCGGGTTCTAATTTCTGATGTTGCTTAAAAAAAATATATACATAAAATAAAGCTCAAATACACATATTCATATGTGTACGGCAGACAGTCTGTTGAGCACTTTAATTGAAATTGCATAAATTACAACTAATTTATTCAATTCAATTTTCGCAAAGCTTTCTCAACTCATTTTAATGGCATTATTCAATTTGCCAATTGTCGGTAATGGTTTCATATTCATGCAATAAAACAAGTAACACTGCTCTAATCAGAGCTTAACGAAAATAGAACAGTTTATTTGTCGATATTTGTGAATCGGAGACAGTAATCGATAAAATGATCTGCGCGAGTTATACGTTATATCTTAGACAATGATATCTTCTTTTTAGGTTTTGGCCTAGTAGAAAAGTCGTATTGAAGTGCCTTCGCTGCTCGACACGCTAGGCCTCCAAAACCCGAAGTGTGGCTGATATGTGCGATATGTGTAGCCAATCGAGCAGATTTTCCATGCACTCAGATTTTAGTCGATTTGACGACTCTATATGTTGTCTAAAAATAAACTGTTTAGCTGCCTATAAGTCAGCAGTTAGCGGCTCGGGTTCTTCGGTTTTGTGTGTTCTGTGCCAATATTTGACAGCAATCTGATGGGAAGATATAATGAAGACAACTATGGCAAAGGCATTATTTGGTGCTCCTTTACGGGAAACAGAACCTCATTAAAACGTGTCCAGATGATGATAAGGCCGAGAAGGGATCGAACAAGTAGCTGAATACCTTTGAGAATCTATTTTTTTTTTTTGGTTAATCTACACACAGAAAAAGTACATTTCAATCAATAATATATTCTTGATTCCAGTATCAAAAGCTAAAAGATATGCATTAGAACTGCTGCAATTCCATCTGCTCATTGGAACTCACATTATTATCAACTCAAGAATGGGCAAAAATGGGTTCCAAGTATATTCAAATTTTTAAATTCACAAGATGAAAGAAATCGTAATTTTTGAATTAAATTCAATAGTTATAATACTCCATCTAAAATGGCTATTCGACTCAGACGCACTCATATATCAGAAATATGTGGATGGGTGTCTATGTATATACATACATATACATATATGTATATATACATATATATATATATAGTTCATAATGAGCTTGCATGCGATTAATTTGCCGCATGAGCGGATGATTCTCGGCGGCGAGCAGAGAGCCAACATCATTTGGGAGGTAGTTCATAAATCATATGGCTTTGTCATTGCCAGCTAATCTTCGCTCCGTATTAGGAGGTGGCAATCGTGCATTCGCCTACTTAATATTTCCGCTAATACTGCGATCCCCGCGCTCTCCCATCCCCTACAGAGCACTCTACTTGGTCGTTTCGTATCGCAAGACTGACGTCAGATGTCACTAATCTAAATTTATGCAAATTGCCAACTGTCTGACGGGAGCTGGTTTAGCGAGGCGAGGCGAGGCTGAGATTCGCAGAGGGAGGCTGAGTTTCTGTGCAACAGTTGTAAAAATTGCAGCTAAATTCAAATTTGACATGCGCCAGGCGGAGTCGCTCTTATAAGTTGCAGTTGCAATTGCGACCAAGACTCGAGTGCGTTTTCTTCTCTGCATATCCTCTACACAATGAATAGCCCCACAAGGGGTATCTCCAACAGGCGACAAAACGAATGCCTTACATCTTTACAGCTTTACTAAAAGTCTCAATTTTTTAATGTTGATTCTGTCTACTGGGTATCTGGCTGTCGTTCAGTCTCCGGTTAGTTTTCATTTCGAATGCATTTCTCCTCTGCTGCAGTTGCTCGTTGCCAGTTGCCAGTTGCGTTGGCAAAGCTCTTATTAAATTAAAACGAAGGCGTTTAAGTGCGCCCCGAAGCAAAGCAAAGCCAACCAATGCAGCAGCACAAATCTGATATGCAAAACATTTTTGAAATAACTCAGCCGTAAATAGCGTATAGCTTGTGGCCAGAATTTCCAACGCAGAATTCGTTCTCCCGCAGCAGTCTAAGCCAAATTAATTGAAAAACCTGCACGCATCGCCGGCTAACGTTCAGACTCCCAGTTCGGATTCGGATTCGCACATGATTAGTCAAACACAAGAGTGCTTGACTGAAAGTTACCCTGTACAGAACTTGGATTTTTCTACTTGTTGACTGCCTAAGTCAGGCAGCACATATTTTCTACATCTGCCAGCACATATTTTGTACCCTGCAAAAAACCAACTAAAACAACAAAGTTGTTAAGCCAATATCAGCTTTTTTTTTAGCTTGCTTGCTTGCTTTCAGTTTTCATTATCGCGCCTGACACGCGATGAACGCCGCGCTTGGCCCCCATTTACAAGTCGGCGCCTTTTGTAATCGCTGCTTTTAGCCTCTCCGTTCCCCTTCTTCCTCTCCTTGGTTTAGTTGCATGCCGCACACTTATGCAAAAGTAACAAAGTGTGAAATTTCAGTTCGCATTGCCCACACACGTTTCTCTGGCTACAAGCGACGACTTGGCCAGCTGGCAAAGCTTATAAGCCGGGCCCCAAACCGATATAAGCATGAGCATTGGCAGCAGCTGTTGCACGAATAGCTGGAGGATTTTTTATTTTGAAAAGTTGAGACCTCCAGAAATGTGTGTGCACGCCAAGAAAAAAGGGCTGTTTTGTATTAAAATACAAATTGGATATAAACGCTTACCAATCAGAAATCAGACAACAGCTTAATACTTGTTAAGAATTCAATTTTTATAGGAATGCGTATTGTGTCCTGTATGTTAAAAATTAAAAATGAGGAAATGAATTGCCAAGTGTGATTCCTTTCTTAGTCTTCTTTTTCGCTGCCGATTGCAAAACTATCATAATTGCAAAGTCCTCCACGGTTATTATTTATAGGGATATTAGTTATATATAAACATTATAGATGTCGGAAATGTTTCTGCCCACCTGTTATAGAACCTTTTTGGCCATTTGTCATATGCTTAGGGCATTCAAAACGACATGAAAATCAGATAAACATTTCTAACAAAAAATAGAGTTTAGATATTCGTAGTGCATTGCTTGTAAATTAAGAGAAAATTAAACAATTCATTGTGTTTTATCTCACATCCGTTCCTCCGCTCGCACACTCTTTCTCTCTCTCTCTCTCTCTCTCTCTCTCTCTCTCTCTCTCTCTCTCTCTCTCTCTCTCTCTGTCTCTCTGTCTCTCTATCTCTCTGTATCACCCACTACAAATTTTTCCGTTTCCTTACAGTTTTGATCCCCCCACAAAGATATTACAACTCAACCCATAATTTATTCAGCTAAATCCTTTCGCCAGGCCACTTTCAGTCTAAGAAAAGAGTAAGCAGCGAAAATAAATTAAATGGAAATCATTTGTCTTGCTCAGCAAAATATTAGTGGAGTGAGAGAGGCAGATTGAGACAGTGAAGCGGGGTTTTCGAAACGGACTTGACAGCTAGTCGCAACAACAAGAAGAACAACAACAAGTGGCAGCAGTAGAGCAAAAGAAATTTGCGTAAGGAAATAATATTCATTCTGTGTCGTGCTTAAGCACCAAGAAGAATCTGCATTCAGCCAAAAGGATGTCAAATTGGTTGTCCTTGACGAACGGCGAGCGAATAAAGAGAATTTCATAGCGATATGCGACGTGGCACTTAAGGCCAATCCACTGGAGTGGCAAGAAGTGTTTACATTTAAAGACGCACGAAAGTATGCAATATATTCTTATATTACCCAACAAAAGAGTTCAAATATTCACATCATAAGATTATTTAAAAGAACTGGACTCAAGCATTACATAATCTATCAACTATGCAGACAACCTCAATTTTGACAAAACAGCAAACAAACATTACCTTTTAGCCACAAACAACAAACAATAAGACAGACATAAATAAACACTTTAAACTCAAGCTCTATCAATCAAATTGTCTGTGGAGAGTTAAGCCATATACATATATGTATATATATGTATAACCAACCAACCTATTTTTTAAATATATCAAATAAAAGATACAACAAAAATGAAATCACTCAAAGCATATCAGGTATTTTCCACATTAATTAAATACACATTGCACTATGAAAATACACACACTAAAATATACTATTTCTATATTTAGGAGATATCATGCATCTAGCTGTTCAATATATTGAAACGATTCAAAATGCAGCTATTAGCTCTGCACACTCAAGTTTAAGCAATTTGTTAGCAGTTAGCAAGTGTACTCAGTTATTATTAATATGGAAAGTACTCAAGGCAAGGTACTAATAATAAAAGAGACAAGAAAACGAAGTCAGCTCTTGATTTAATTTTCAACTGCTCTTACTTGTCTAATAAATTGAAATATTATTTGTATTTAAATGTGTTGGGCAGAGTTAATATTAATCAATAAAATGCCCCAATATGTACATGCATATATATATATATATATATATATGTGTGTGTCTAACAAGCTAACTCAACAGAATTTGCATTAAACATGCCAATTTCGATAGGCACGCCTTCTTGGGCGCCCCGCCACACCCACACACACACACACACGCACACACACACACGCACTCATGAGCGACGACAAGGGCATGTGCATGGAGCGGTCGAAACTACGACTAGTATCTGGAAATCTGCGCCAACCAGGCAAAAGGTCGATTAACAAGATTAAAAGCGCCATTAAATGCTTTGATTTGGCTACAAGTTAAGACCACGCAACCGCAGATACGCAAATGCTCTTGTTGTTGTTGTTGTTATTGTTGTTTTAGTTGTTAGTGGGTTGGGTGAGTGTGATGGGAAGGGGGTGCCGTAGTGTGAATACAACAACAGCAACATATAAAGTTCTTTGGGTCTACTTAAGGGAACACATGTTTTGCGGCAAACGAAATTCAGAATCAGGATAACATGTGAATTCTGGATGTATCTTGTATCTGCAGAACTGGGTTTAAAGCCAACATATGTTGAATTCCTGGCTAAGAAGTAAATTACGTTGAATTGCTGCTAAGTCGAAGTGAGCCTGGCGAATATACATACACACACACTTGCAGAAAAATTCCAAAAAAAAAATGAAGTATTTTCTCAAGTTCTGAAGTTAAGAACCAAAATTCTATTTCGTATATATTCACATATATTGATGTCGTTATATTCAAAGATCTTATCAGTAGTGTAGTAGTTACTCCAACTACGCACACAACTTTGAAATTCTTGAAAACTGATTCGATTTCACCCAGATCAGCTAATAGTATTCCCACTGTCCCACTGCTCTCTATATAATTATAATACGATCCGAAGATCGACTCTATGATTTTCAACAATCATTCAGTATTCATTATTTTGCTGAGTGTATACACTGAGACACATACACTGCTACACAAATGTATCTGTGGCTGAGGCTGATTTGCGTGCCTTGCGTATCCACGCACGTCCTCCTCACCCAGCACGTTCTCGCTTGATTGATTTGGGTTGGGTTAAGCCCCACAGGCAAATGCGTTAACGAAACCTGCACACACACACACACACACACATAGACACACATAAACACACACACACCAAACACACACTTAATCCCAATTTGCAAGCGTACAAATCAGTTAGAGTTCCTTTTCCTTGGCCGGGCATAACTAAATTATATAAATTATATATAATACATTCGTGTGGGGAAGAAGCAGAAGATGTCCACAAACAAAAGTTTGGCATAAGACGTAATAAATCTTAAGTTGCTTGAAGCATGAAAATTGCCATATAAATGTCAGTGTTTTAGTGATTTTTGCACCTTAATTTTAAGTGCCTTCAAGTCTAATTGAATCGATATGGATGCAAAACAATGATACCCTCTTTTTTTATATTTGCGAACTGTGGTCACAAAAGTTACTCAACAGTTAAGCCTCCTCACTTTGCAAAAGATTACATTGCGGGTCCAAAAACAATAAAATTCAAAATCGAATGCCCGACAAGGATAGAGCTTTTCAGCTATCTTCAGAAACATTCAAGGGTCTGCGCTATCCTCCAGTAATGTTGCTCATATTTTCGGCCACATTCATAACTCTTTAGGAAATAGTAGAAAAAGTCGTTCCCTGTTTGCACCCATGCACACATATCCATGAGCGAATCGGATCTCTATTCTACTCGAGAACATGTCGCAACGAAGGCAGGTTAAATAATGAACTATGTTCGCTACTCGACACGCTATGCCTGACAAATTCGACAAATTTTCACCCGAAGTGCAGAATGCCGATATGTGTAGCCAATCGATGAGATATTTCATGCAGAAACAAGCTGTATAGCTGCCTATAAATTCAGCAGTTAGCGGCGCAGTTTCTTCAGTTTTGTGTGATCTGTGCCAATATCCAACAGTTATATATATATATTTAATGCAAAAATGTTATATGCAATTATTTGCACTATATTCTTATCATATATACTTATGAAATCTGAATATGTTCAAATGGAGTTAATTGTGGCCAACAATACCGTTAAATATGAGCCAATGAGCAAAATACTTCTCCAAGCCGAGGAGCTCTTCGACAAATCTATGAACTTGTAAGCATTTGAAATTTGATTTAATTTCATTTATATATCTGAAGCAATTTATTCGCAGGCCACAACCGACTTGTCAGAACCAATTGCAAAAGAATATTGTAACGTTGCTGGTTAGATTTCGAGAGCTCAGTGAAATTTTAAATATGCTGCCAATGTTTGACAGCTATCAGAAAACACTAAGAGCAGAGCAGATTCGTCAGAGCGAATTGATGACTGAGATTCATGAGAAAGTCAATGAGTTGTACGCCAACAAAGGGAGCAAATCGTTATCCGTTTTGAAAGAAAAGTTGCCCAGCAGCTGTACAGATCTACAGGATCAGGTGTCTGATAGTAATAGTGGAATCCATCAGATCCTCTTACCCGCCTACAGTCGAGAACCGTATTATGTTAAATGCGACCAAGATATACTGGGCGGAGGTTGGACAATTGTTTTGACTCGTATGGATGGCAGTGTGGATTTCTATCTCTTCTGGGATGATTTCAAAAAAGGTTTTGGTAATTTGGATGGCGAGTTCTTCATTGGTCTCGACAAACTACATTTCATGACCAGAGATGGTGATAATGAATTAATCATAGCCATGGAGGACTTTGAAGGAAATCGTAGGAATGCTTATTATGATCGATTTTCAATCGGAAGCGAAGAGGAAGCGTACAAACTGAGCACATTGGGCAAGTACTACGGAGATGCAGGCGATTCCTTGGGAAGACATTTGGGAGAAAAGTTCAGCACGCGAGATCGGAACAACGCACAATGGGATGGTGGCAATTGTGCTAAAGAGCGACAAGCCGCCTGGTGGTATTTCGATTATTGCCATGATAGGTACTATAAATGTAAAGTTTTTATTAATGAGAAATTGTATTTTAATATGTGCTTATATTTGGCAGCAATCTGATGGGAAGATATAATGACAACACCCGTGGCAAAGGCATTAATTGGTATGAATTTACGGGCTACGAGACAACATTAAAACGTGTCGAGATGAAGATAAGGAGGAAACGGGCATCCCGAATCGTCATTCATTCTTAATTCAAGTACAAGATGTATAATTCGATTATACTATAATAAAAAGTCTTGAATAAAATCCCTTGATTTCTTATCTCACATTCTTAAATCGTTTTCCATCATAAAACTCATTCCAATAAATTGATTTATTAAAAAAGTTAGTACTTTTGGCGATAATTTATATGAAAGCAGTTGACTGTTAGCCAAATCTGCTCACATCGACTATATCTACACGCCCTGCACACTTCACAGTTGTAGTATAGATATGTATATGCAAAAGTTGGAAGGATAGAAATCATTTGATAGAAATTAACTTATCTATCACCTTGTCCATAACTGGCCACGCCCACTTTAATTATTGTATTTATAAAGTTTTCTAATTGTTGTCTGACTAAAAAACACACCAGAAAATCGTTTAATCATATTTACTGCATTTTTCTATTTTAAATCATATTATAAATAAATGCAATAATTGAAAATTGTTAAATGCATTTCACAATTCAATTTGGCTTAATCCAAATATGAATGAACCAATTTAATGCTCATTTCTGTGTTCATTCTAATCATTTAAATTTAGCGTATAATATTTACATTTTGTTGGACAATGTGTGAACAAATAAAACAAAACAAATGTGTGTGTTATAGGTGTTTGTAAGGGAGGTAGGGTTGAGGGAGGGGGTGGCTAATGCATTTGAAATGCATGGAATATTTTTAAGTAAAATGTATTGCAACAATTGCACCAGCTTAAATGCAATTAAAAGCGTAAAACCAAAAAAAAAAAAAATAACAACAGAATTGCATTCAACGAAAAAACAACAACAATTGGTAAGAGGAACAATGGCCAACAACAAAGAGCAACAGAACACAAATGAGCAAAAATAATTTTATGGTCAATGCAACGGCGTTAAGTTGCCTGCGGTTGCAACTGGAGTGTGTGTGTGTTTTGGATGGGAGGGGGGGTGTAAGGCTTGCTACTGCCGCAACAGCAACTAATTTAAATTGAAATGAAAATTGATTGTTTTTTAAACGCGTCGCATTGCAAATGAGGCACGTAGCCAAACACGTTGTCCATTCCATATGGAGCGGTGGGTTGGGCAGGGGTATGGAGCCGGCGAGTGGGGGGAAGGGGCGGGGGGGAGTTTGTGTTCGTGGCATGCATTCGTGGCCACGTCATTTGCAACAATGGGCGCAACAACAATACACAATGCACAACAATGCGAGGAGGCTCGAGCCAATGTGCAGCAAGCAAAACAGCAAAACAGCAAATTTGTCGTTGCAACAAAATATGCCAAGAAGCATGGAGCTGCCAGAGAGAGAAAGAGAACAGAAAGAAAGAGAGAAGTGCAGCTCCAGCTGCAGCTGTTGATAGCGATTCAACAGCATTTGAAATGCATCCAGCAAAATAGTAAAGTAACTTTGAATTTGTGCGCTGAAGCAGTGCGTCATATTCTCATGATTCTTGGTATACTCAAAAAAAATAACTCAAACTTAAAAGTTTTTCATTTTAAGAAGTAATTATAACTATTTATAACAAAATACTAAAAATTCAAAATTAAAAAGGGCATAAGTCAAAAAACTACATTGCGAAAGAAGTCATAAAATTTGCCCTTTGAATTGTTATGCTATAATTTAGGTATACATTGTCTAAAATTATTATGGATAACTTGATAGAAACACGTTTACTCCAAATTCCTTTTCAATTTAAGAAATATTTCAGAATTTAATTATACGATGGGTAAAATAAGTTAGAGTACGGATAATTCATATGTATTGATATAACAAATGCTTATCGAATTTCGATTAAATTCGTTTGCTGTTTATAGGGTATCCACAAGTCGTTCCTCGATGCACAGCGGTTGTCGTCGGCAGTCTCTCATTTATTTGTACAAAATTGTTGCTAATTTTGCATGTAACCAAATTGAATTTGCAACTGCAACAACAACAGCAGCAGCAGCAGCAGCAGCCGTCGCACGTGCTGTGAACCCCTCTCCACACATACATACATAAATATACATACATACATACACGCATACACACATTCATAAATACATCCATATGCCATTCAGCAAAATGACTCACCCAAATAACGGCTAATTTGCGTATATGTTGTTTGCTATGGGGGAAATTCATAAAAGTGTACTCACCAAGAGCAGCAACAACAAATTTCCCTTATTCAGTAGCAGTAAATTTCCTCTATCGATAAAACAATATTTTATTATTTATTTTGAAAACTTATTAACACAAAAACAAACCAAGCATATTTCATTATTTTAGGCTTCTAACACTTATTAAAAAAATAAGAACACGAACAATTAAATCTTGTTAAATAATCAAGCTGGGATTTTATGGGTATTTAATTTGATTGGTATTTGTGAGTGCATCAAACGGCCAATGATTTTTCTCACCCTTGCCTTGCACTCTGCTCCGTTTTGCATTGCTTTTTGGCTTTTTACATTATTATATATTTTTATTATCCTTATTGTAGGCGCTAGCCTAGAAATGCCCACGAAAATTCCTTTAACCGGATGCATTTCAAATTCCCACAGGGAATTTGTCAAAATCGACTTTTGAGACACACTTTTAAATACCCTTTTTGCGCGATTTTAAGTGCTTAATTTTTGCCCATTTTGCGATAGTTTTTTTTTAATAATTAAAACTGCGCTAAAGCAATTAATTTTAAATTTCACTGCCCTGGGTCATGAGAGTGGGCGTATGTGTGTGGGTGGAAGGGGCGTGGTTTGTCGCAGCGGTTAGAAAATATTAAACATCGGGCGACGTCTGGCAAATGTCACTTGAAAAATTGAAAGGTTGTGTAGTCAACACCCTAAACCACCACCCGCTCCCGCGGGGCCAGCTAAAGAGCGGGCACAGCAGGGTCTGAAAGGATGGAAAGACGAGGGGTTGGGGGTAAGGTATACTGGTCTTGTGCGCAATGTTGGCAAAGGCGAAACTTAATTAATTTGAGTAACTTGGCAGCCGGCCGGTTAGATGGCCACCCCCTACCGCCCTCCCCACCAATAACCCTCTTTGGCGTCTTTGTTGCTGCACGGGTGTGGCATGAATTCTTAATGCACATGCTGAGTGTGTCTCTGTGTGTGTGGGGGGGCGGGGGCGTGGTCGTTGGGTTGCTGAAAGAAAGAAATAACTGGAACTGACTATGTCAACATAATTAACTTTGAAGTGAGTGAAACTACAGAGAGACAGGACCAACTATGAGTATCCTTTAGATTAAAAAAAAATAGCTACTACATAAGTGCCTACAATGGCATGTGCCAAAAAATAATTCCTAAAAAAAATATGCAAAACAGGTGAAAGCCGACTAAGGAATACTCTGCAAACTGTGATATATCAACTGATAATGGGTGCTATACGGACTTCAGTCCGGAGTGGTATAAAAATCCTTAGAAAATTGTATTGTGATTTTTGGTGGGCGTTACCCGGAAATTTTTCGGATGCTTAAATATACAACAGCAGTAATCCATCTTCCAAATTTGCATACTCCAACTGTTAAAAAAATCAAATGTTTCAATGTCAATTTACCCTTATTTGGCAACAGAGTATACAAAATGGGCGAGAGTTGATCAAAAAAAAAAATGGCGACACCCTTCACAACTCCAATCCCTCTCTCTCAAAAAATTCAAAGTACTGCGAGTGTTGCCAAATAATTAATTTAAATGCATTTCGGCATTCAAATCGTCCTGCGCCTTTTACACAGTATGTGTTAACTAGATATGGAAAGGAGAGAAAGATACAGAGAGAGAGAGAGAGAGAGAGACAGAGGGTGAGAGAGATGAGAAAAATAAGATATGTGATGTATGTATTCCAATTTTAGATGCTGCTGGGTAATAATATTAAATTCAAGACGCATAAATCATGTCATTTTGCAACTTTGTTGTTTCTTCGTGCTCACGCACGCAAAGACAGGGTACAAAAAAGAGAAACACGACTTGTGCTCATCTCTAATGTGCATATTCCCAAAATGCACTCAACGAACTGTGACGAAGGACTTAACTCGTGCAGTTTGGCCTGAAACAGCATTCGTAATATCCATAATGCCATTAAAAACAAATATGCACTCTCTGGTCGAAATAGAGGGCTCGATTAGGAGATACCCTGCAGCCGGATAGTAAATAAACTGAATCGTTAAAAAAATTGCCTTGTAGACTAGAAAAATGTTGTTCTTTTTCAAATTAATTACCATATATTTTTCCAGTTCGTGAGACCTCGACTGGGAGTTAGCCCAAACCCAGCTGATAAATATACTGAATAGATTAAAGTACAGTTATTTCGACAAGTTCAACTGCACACTTAAATGTAAACATGTCTTGATGGGTGACAAAAGAAACTAAGACAGCACATGTTTTTATTTAAATCGTACCTCTCTCGACTAAAGCATTCCTACTTGCTTAAATCCAATTTTTGATTGATTATAAATACCTGACACTTGCAGTTGATAAAGTTTATAGATAAAATTTATTGAATAAAATTTACCTGCTCGAAAGTTTCGCTTGTAAAGAAAAACTTAAACTCACACACACATTGTGAACACTTTAAGTTCAATTTTGAGAGACGGACTTTGGACGTGGATAACCAACCACATGTGCCTCGATGTGTTCCACTCCACAACTTGAAGATAATGCTCAGCAAAATAAATGGACAAGCTGACAAGCTTTCGCTGGGTTGGTTAAACGGGAGGCAGAGAGGAGTAGAGGAGAGCGAGAAAGGGATAGAGGAGATGACGATGACTTTTAAATTGTTTTTATTGAGGTGCCAGTTTTGGTCAGAAAGTTTAGCAAGTGCACAGAATAAATGAGCATGGAAGTCCATTTTGGAGCATTAGAAAAGCGATGGATGCTTCTGCATCCTGCATCCAACATCCTGCCAGCATCCTTATACCACATGTCCGCATGTGTGTGTGTGTGTGTGTGTATGTGTGTGTGTGGAGCGTATAAAGTCAAATTGCTTACAGATTTTCACGAGCCAGAGCAGAGGGAGGGGGAGCAAGCGAGAGAGCGAGAGAGAGAGGGAGAGGATGAGAGTTCCAGGGTGTCCTTCGTGGCAAGCATTTTGTGCTTGTCACGTTAAACTTTTTGGCTGGTACCTAAGTAGCTAACGCCTCAATATGCCCGTTGACATGTCCGGCAGAGGCACCCCTCCATCTACGTCCACCTCACTCCTCGTCCACACTAGCCGAAAAATACTAATAAAACGTCGCCTGGTATCGGAATGGGAGAAGCTTTAAGCTGCTGTCTATGGGTTTAGTTTAGCAACTGTGCCTGCCACCTCTTCCTTCTACCCCTCCTCCTCTAGCTTACACATGCAGTGTCATCCTCATGCTGCTATACACTGACAAAAAAACACAGACTTCAAACAAGCTCCAGTCGAGCGAGCTCGTCGGAAATATAACTTGAACTCAGCTGTTGCGTATATTGCATCGATTTCAACAGATAAATGGCTACCCGATATATATATATATATATATATATATATTCTATACCCTGTTATACTATTGTTATATTAAATATAAATAAAGTCTACTTATAATAGTATATATATAATATATAATATAATAATGTACAAACTTTAAATTATTAATATAAGGTGCCACAGTAAATTCAAAACAATATTCCTGTAGTCTACATTTGTTTCAGTGTAACAATTTCACTGGAAAGTTAATGCTGTCGCCGTGCAGATTAAAAGCACAACACATCCAATGTTGTCGTTTGATGGGTCGGATAGTGTAGCATGTAGTGTAGTGTAGGGTATTCAGAGGTTGAGAGTCTGGTGGTGTCCGTCGTATTAGCGATGTGTCATATTAGCTCAACAGATTTAAAAGAATTCGCTGCGTAATGGAAATGGAAGCGGACAATGTGAGCTAAAATTCACCTGTGCAAAAGAATTGAGTGTTTTGTTGCTGTTGTTGTTGTGGTTGTTGTTGTTGTTGTTGTTGCATGACGAAGAAGCAGCTCTAAGCAGATATAAAACACGTGTCAATTGACAGCGGATTAGATGAGTGTTAAGCATGCTCAGATTCACATCCATATAAATTCTAGTCACTCTTAGCAAAACTATACTCAGGCAAGAGTTGAGTAAAGAATACCAATGGACTGCAACTCGATCAGAATACTTATTGAACTCTTCGACTCTTGTCAGAAGAGTTGAACATTTTCAGCCGTTCATCTAGAGTTCAAGCCATGATTAAAAAGTCAGAGCCACTTTCGGCAAAGCAATTACTGCCTGCAATTTTAGGGATTATATTTTCAAAATGAAAATTGAGTTCGAATCGTGCTGCCTATTTTAAATGCTGTATTAGAGCTGACGACCTGATTAAAACGACCAGGTTTTTCAAAATATGATCACATTTGACAAAGCTTAGCCTGTGTATAGTGGGAAAATGAGTCGCATTATATTTTTGGGCTCATAATCTAAGCATGAAAATCGAGTCTGAATTGTGTTTTCTACTTAAAATGTAGTACGCTTCTGGGAGGTTTAAAATTTGAACATGAATTGCACACAAAAACCTGTAGATATCTGTTGATGGTTGTAACGTTAAATATGAGTCTAATTTTTGGGGGAAATTATTCTGTTTGTACTAGCTGGGAAATGTGAGGCTTTGGGCCAATTAAAGGCCAATTATGATGAGGAGTTGTGATATGCAGTTGCTCAATTAGCCGCTGTTCCAAATAAATAACTGCTGCTGCCAAACTAGCTAACTGGCACAATTGACAAACTGACAAACTGGCTACGCGCTAACGGAGATAAATGGCTGAAGCCACAAGAATTGATTTGGTTGACAGATGAATTGCAACAGAACCAACAACAGCAAAAACAGCAACATATAAATGACAGCATCAGTGGCATCCATAACAATAACAACAACAACAACTGTAACAATCGCAACAGTTGCTGGTCAGCGACAGTAAAATCAAAAACATATTTTTCCATCAGACATTGCAACGGCAGCCAGCGATATTTCCAATACATAAAATGTCACAAAGGGGGCGTGGTCCCTTGTCACTGAGATGAGAGAGAGGTAGAGGTAGATAGACAAAGAGATAAAGAGGGAGAGAGCGCATCGAGCATTGTGATATTGAATGAAGCACTTAAACGCGTTTCAGGCCGTTGACCATCCAAATGCAATTACGCATACGCCACCGAGTCCCCAAAATGAAAAGCCAGCTAGCTGCGACCGCGACTGCTCCTGCTGCAATCAGCGCTGTTGCTTTAGCTATTTCTGCGCAGTTTTTGTTAAGTAATAGAAAAACTTTGGCCTATATAAATACATCACTTTATAAGATTCACTCAGAAAATGTAGATTAAGTTATATGAATATGGTTCGTAGAAAGCCACAACTCAATTCTAGAAATGTGCTTTCTGAATATTAAGGTGAGGAACACTTGCCGAAATATACTGCCCACATTTGGACAAATGAAATCATCAATATTGGACTACTAAATATCGGTTCAAATTAAACACAAAACACACAAATAAAACTGTTTGTAATTTCGGATTAGAATTTAGATTTCGGCAGGTTGACTCCAGTCTGCAAGTGTATTTAATCTACGGCGTGCTGTTGTCACTTGTTATAAACTGCGACAACACTGGCTGCAACTGTGGCTGCAACTGCAACTGCTGCTCTGCTGCCAATTGACACTTTGACGCATAAATCAACTTTATTGTTTATTGATTTTTGTGTTTGTGCTTGTGTTTGTGTGCCCGTCCGTCTGTCCGTCGGTTTGTCCATCCGTTTGTTTTTGTTTTTTGTGTGTGCTTGATTTTATTAAATCTTTGTTGAGGCCGCATGCAGCGTGAGCCCAGAACTCAGAACTCAGAACACAGAATCCGATCTTTCAATCAGCTCTCCCTGTCCCCCGATTTGTTATTTATTTGAATTTATGCGATTTTAATGAAATTGGTTCATTGTTTGCAGTTGTGCGCATCAATCGCAGCTACTGCAGTCAATACACTTTGATATAAATTTATATGTCCTCTGTATTTTTGAGTGCTGAACACGCTGAACCCTTTATAAATTGATTTAAGATGTTTTCTGTGTTTTTTGTTTTTCTTCTTTTGAGAACGCTCTTTATATATGGATTGCAAATATACATATGTATATGAAAAACATATCTCTTTTGTTCGCATTTTTAGTTATCTGTCCCTTTTCGTTTTCTAGCTATTGAAAGCATTTGAAGCTAGTTTCAGAAATCTGCTCAAGATTATTGAACAGGTATTGCTTATGAAAATCTATTCAGTTTGGCCCAATTTATGTAAATTAAGTATTTGGATGCATGTGATTTTATATTGGTCTGTTTGTGGGTAAACTATATATGGACCTCATATATCAAACACTTTCCGTGGAAACGAACTGGATTCACGTCTGCAAGGGTGTGTAATCTTCTTCTTTTTTTCTTGTTGTCCTATTTACTTATATACTTAAATCTAGTTACTAAAATTGCTATGAGCCTTTGGCCTGAAAGGAGACACTTTTTAGCTCAGTTTGCTCCTTTGGATTTTCCGTCAATACTCGCCCAAACAGTCAAGTAGCAACGCTTTGATATTTATAATGGAAATTCCTTAAAGTTCACCAAACGCTGGCAATAGCAGAAAACTTTTGGCCGTGGAGGTGGATTAGGATGAGTAAAGTGCAGGAGGAAGAGGGATAAATTAAAATTGAAATCAGTTACCGCGAATGTCGCCCAGACGGCAGTTCTAACTCCACCCCATCCGTTTGACACGTGACAAAGTCAAGCGACCAATAAGAGAAAATATACAATCAAGCTAGAGGCAACGCCCACCGCCCACCACGCCCCAACCCCCACGTCCCCATCACCAAAAAGTGAAGGCGTCAAATGTTCGAAACAATTTCAATAACCGTTACCCCAAAAGCACTGGCAGCGTTGATAGAATCGAAGGAGTCGAGGGAATCCGAGTAGTGAGTGCAAATCTCTCTTAAAAAGGCGAGCTGAAGGGAACAAAGCCCGACTAATATTGGAATGAAAGCATTAAATTGATGGAAGCAAAAATGTTGCATTTAATTGAAAAATGCTTTCAATGAATTTTTCAATTTGGTTTTGTTGAATATTTTTGTATCTTGCTTTATTGTATGTGTATGCGCAGAGTCTTATTGGCAATGTCCAATAAGAAATGTTGACCCTGACTTTTGATTCTTGAATATTTATTTTTTTGTATGTTTTGTGTACTTTTTGGCATATTTTACACTAAATGTTATCGTAATGAGACTTACGCTCACTAGATTATAGACCAAAAAGGAATGATAATAAATATCTTTGAGTTGAAGTCCATTTTTGGGCACTTCTTCGTGGCTGGCTGCAATTCAACAACTCCGAAACACAAACTGGGATCTGTAATGGGGGGACTCTATGCACTCTAACTGGTAACTGGTAATTCTCTTCTGCCACCCACTGTGACCGCAAGTCAACGGGCTGATTTGCATGCAACAACAACAGCAGGCAAAAACAACGGGATGTAGATTAGGCGCTGATTGCGTGAGCAGCGTGCGTCATTTTGGAGCAGTGGGTGGGTTGGGATGGTGGTCTAATTCCCGTCAAGTGCACACCATTGTGCGTGTCTGTGGATTGTGGATTGTGGATGTAGTGCAGCATAAACATCAACACACTCAACTTGCTGGCCGGTCTAAGGCTGAAACGGAAAACAAGTTAGAATGCTCCAGTCGTGAGACAGCTCAACTAGGAGAGACCCTGCTCCAGTTATAATAGAAAAGAAATTCAAATAGTTTTTAATTTTGATATTAAATTAAAGGAAATTTCAGAAACTTTGCGCATGGATTTTCCTCATCAATTTGCAAGGGTATTCAGTAATGCTATAAGGTTAAATTTTTGACAATGCAGGCTGCCACATTCACGATTCACATTCAAGATTCACGATTCATGCGTTACGCAAATTGAATTCGCTGTGTGGAAATTTATGCATCGTCAAATTTGCTGGAGATAGAGAGAGAGAGAGAGAGAGAGAGAGAGAGAGAGAGAGAGCGAGAGAGAGAGAGAGAGAGGAGAGAGGAGGGGGGGCATGCAGAGGTTCGATATATCGAGAGCGATGCGTTCGAAGTGCAACCATGTATGTTGGGTGTACATACATATTTGTAGCTGCCGCCAACCGGCAAGCTGAGAAATTTATGCTTTGTTTTCCATTGCGCAACATGCAACATCAATTCTCGTTAACTTTTCATGTACGGCTGAGGAAGTCATGCTACACACACACACACACATGCATAAGAGGAATACAGACACTGAAAAAAGGGACGTAGCCGACTGCGGAATACTCTGCTCTAGCTTCTATGTATGTATGTATGTATGTATGTATGTATGTATGTATTCAGGATATGCTTGCGCCTGATTGTATAGAGATTGTATATTTCTATATCAACTATTAGAGAAATACAAAGAAATAAATGAAAATGGCGTATCCAATTGCAACTAGAACAAATGAGACTCCAGTCAGGAGTAGCATCTTGGCACCTTTGGCTTCTCCACGCTCCTCTGGACGCTGATTCCAGCCATCAGTTGGAAAGCGTTCCTCTTCCGCATTTTCGTTCATAGCAGATCTCTCAATGAGTACTGAATCAAACTACCGGATTCAGAAAATTAAATCCCATTAACGGTTTTATCATTGCTTTATTTTCTTTTTATTTTTTTAAGGCCTACTTTTTGAGTTGCTTTTGCTTGTCTTTTTACACAATTGAGCATTCTGTGCACAGTCGATTTGCTAGAAACATAAACCACAAGTGCTTCTGATTTGATGTACAGTCACAAAACACACACACACACACATGACTTAGAAACACACACACACGAAACGGAAACAGCATAGGAAATATGCTGTTGCACTTCCGCAAGAAAATTTGTATTCCAGATTGTTGAAAATCGCACTGAAAACCAACAATTAAGCAGAAACATAAATACGCATTTATATATATAAACATACAATATTTATTAATAGTTATTTGATTGATTTCTCAACTTGCAATTTAAAGTAATAATAACAGATTTTTTTCTAAGTGTATAAGCTCTTAAATAATATGCAAAACATGTACTCTGACCTTCGTCAATGGAAGGGGGGGTGGAGGGGAGATGTACAAACAACAATTGCCAGGGTGTGCAAGGGGGGTGGGGGTTGGGGTGAGGTTTGCTGATGCCATTCAATAAAAATGTAAATTAACTTATCAATTACAACGCCAAACAACAATAAACAAGCGGTAACTAAAAGGACGAGTGGAGTGCGGGGTGTGTGTGTGTGTGTGGGCGGGGTAGGCGACTTCATCTTGTGGCCACTGTTGAGTGTGAAGGAGAGGCACGTGGAAGATATGGGAGGGGGATGCTGTGTCTCTTAACGGTTTTCTTATGCAAATGGAGGAACGAGAGACGTTAAAATATTCTCGCTCATAATTTTTATTTCCGTTTATTCAAGTTTCAAGATTGTATTGCACACTTTCTGGCAACGCCTCGTTGTCCTTGCCAGAATGCCGGACCAGAAATACCATCGTATCGTCCTGTTGTTTGTGCCCAGAGTCCATCCCCATCCCACCTCTGCATATTTCCTCCACTGTTGCGGCCAAAAGGAAGCATTTACAAGGCCAAATGAGGTCTGTGTTTTCTTTTGCGTCTCTTTGTGACCTTTGTGGGGCCATCAAAAGGCCATCGTCGGACATAAGTTACGACTGCCAGCCCCGGGGGTGCATTCATTTTAATATGTAGCTGATAAGAGACCAGACAGCTATCTTAATTAGATAACATTCGCAATGTTAACGGCGACTTTAGTTCATTTCAACATTAAACCAAGCACAAACCTGGACAATCTTGGATATTGTGAAAAATGAAAAGTGATTTGAACATTAACAATATAAGCAGAGCATCAATTGAAAAGTATTCGGTTCTTCTCAGTATTCAATTCAATTTAAATTTAGTGTATTTAGTTCTTGAAACAAGTTATTTTTACTTTGCTATCTTACTTTAGCAAGAGTAAAAATATTTGTAATAAATTCTCGATCTAAACTCATTTGCGTAGTTACACTATATATTGTATAATAATAATCAATTCCTAGTCAAATCTTAAGAGAATATTATATATATATATATAATATCAATTTTGCTAATTATGCTGATCATGAATATATATTAAGCTGACAAAAAGAGATTCTCTCGCCAGCTAAGACCTAAAGAGCTCTTTTTTTTTGGATGTGGAGTGTTTCCATCACTGACAATAAAGCTAACTTTATATAAGTTCTAATATTCTGTGCCAAATCCAACGTGGTCGGTCGCATTACATGTCTCTTTGGCCTGGGCTACTTTTATCGGCAGTTGCAGCTGCATGCGAGCTGTGCAATTGCCAGCAAAAAGATGCACTCATCACTTATGCCGCCCACAGCATTCTCACACAATGCATCAGACTTCGGCCTCCAACTCGGAGACTGGTCCAGAAATTGACCCATCACCAGAATGTGTGCATAATCATTAGATTGCCTGTCCGCCTGCTCGCCTAGCTCACTACACTGAGGAAAAAAAGTGAGTGTCGTTGTTTATCCAAAAATGTATTAGTTTTATAGTGTATTCAGTTCGTCGTAGATAATGTGCAACTTGTAGAAGCTTATTTTTGTTTTATAGTTTTCGTATATAAATTTGTACATATTTTTTTGTTAAGTGTAGTACTCATAATGAACTGTAAGCTGGTGCCCAGGTAACTGTGATGGTCATGCAAGCGTATTTTCACATTCATTTCACATTCACACCATTTGGCAACCAAGGCGAGGAGGCATTTGCCGGACATGCCAGACAAATTATGACCACGATTGTGACTACAACAACAACAATAACTTGTTGCGATTCTCTCTGCAGGCCACTTGGAGAACGAGGGCTGCGAGTGTTGCTTTGGCGATAAGCATTTGGGTGATTAATGAAATTTGATGCCACTGCCAGAGGAGTGAGGGAGAAAAAGAGCTCAAGCTCAAGCTACCCAGTTAGAGAGATAGAGAGTGAGAGAGAGAGAGAGAGAGAGAGAGTACTAAGAGCAACACTCTTTGTTGGCATTGTTACAGAGAATCTGAGGAACAAAGTCAGGCTTTTTAAAGCACACTGATACTCTTCTTAACTATTTTAAACTGGTAGAGAGCGAGAAATCAAAATTTCACACAGTTGAAAAACAATAAGTGACCATCTAAAATTGATTTCGCACTATTCAAAGATATTAAACAGTCTTCATATGCACTTGCAATTCAAATTTATATAGACCATATTAATATAAATTGAAGCAACTGCTATTTTGAAATACAGAATAGCACTTAATCGTCTCATTAAGACGAATTAATATTTTAATATTGAGACAACTCTAATAAATATGCTGCCATCATCACAAAGAGTGTTCTCCAATTTCCCTGACCCAAGCAATTCTCAAGCTAAACTCTGAACAACAATTCGACCCAACAAAAAATTCAAAATTAAATAGTATTATTTTTAAGTTAAGACAAAAGAAAGCATAATTAAAAATAGCTGTCCACATTAAGTTAAGTGGATATAAACCTAATCTTAATCAGTTACAGGAATCGTACATTTGATGGTAAAGAACACTTCTCTCTGGAATTACAAATCAAATGGTTTACTGTGTATATGTTAAGTGAAGGGAAAGGCAGGCGAAAAGATTGCACACCTTTGCCACAAAGAAATACAACAATTGAATCGACATGACTTATGTATGTTTGTTTATATGGTCACACAGTGGGCGGGCCTTGTACAGCCCCCCCCCACCGCGCCTCTACACCTCCATGCCGCACTTGCAACGTACTCTAATTGGCCGGCTAGCTTGCAATACTCCAATTAGAATTCGTAATCGCGCACGCTTTGCCCATTTGAATTTATATCGAAGTGTAATCTAATTAATAGAGCGGCCAAAGAGTTGGCGACCAGGTGCTGCTTGGTTGTTTGCTGCCAACAACAACTACTGCCAATTCTTATTGGCCGAAAAGCACAACAATCGCCTATCGCAGCGGGAAGTGTCAAAAAGTCAACTCAATAACTGTTTATTTAACTGGCATATTTCCAATTTCCATCGGCCGTTGTGGCCTACTTGCTAGCCTTCTTCTGCTCTGGCTCTGACTCAGGCAAGCAGTCTCTGGGCCCAGTTAAGAGTCGAACCTAACTTCGACAGCTTCGTTTTGTTTTGCATTTGCAGCTCCACGTGGCGAAATTTGAGCCTCTTTGCCCAACTTTGTTTTTTGCTTTGTTTTTTTTTTTTCTTCCTGTTGCTCTTATCTGCATTTTGGGCATGCATTTTATTGGGATTGCTTTGGAGTTGTTTCGGATAGCCAAATAGATAGTTAGCTAAGGATTGATTGTTATGGCCAGGCTGAAATGTTGAAAAGTGGCCAGTTATGGCTGTGAAAAGTTTAAAACCGTACTCGAAGTGAATTTTGGTTTTGTTTTGGGGTAGAACAGAATTATACTTAACAGTCTGTAGGCCATATAATGTTTGATCAGAACTAAAAAGAAGTTATTGACAAGCTATCGTAGAGGAATAATCAATATTATTTTTCCTTTTTATATTGTTTGACTAGTGCACATATCGATTAGAATATTTTGCTTGACTTTTTCGTTCACTTGCCATTTAATTGGGCTTAGACTGCCCACCTGATTTGTATGTTGATCGATATGCACAACTATCCATAACTGGAGCCGGGCGCCGGCGGCGGGAGTTGCCCACATTCCGAGCTTTGGTCGCCCATTTGCTACCGTTTAGCAGGCAGATTGATTTCAAGCCAGCCGCTGCTCGACTCGATGATCATTTCATATTTCCCCATTTCCATCAACAACGCCCACCAATTGTGGGTGAGCCGGCTGCAGTTTCCCATCAATCAACTTGCTGCACTTCACTTGTGCCAGTTGCGCTGCGGCATGGATGGAAGTGGTGTATCGGGGGGAAGGGGTGGGATGCAAGTTGAACCCTCAGCACTTTTGGCTGTTAAATTTGTAGCAGCATCATTTTTCATAACTGCCAGGCAAACAATATACAGACGATGCCATGGAAAGCGAGTAGCAGCTAACAGCGGGAGCTGCAATTGTAAACTGTAACCAGCCCCACCCCCCACCACCACAACCCCCTCCACGGCATGAACCCTTTTTAAAGCTGGCTGCGAAATCGATTCGAGCTCTAAACGTGATCGCAGTTTCAGTGTGCTGTTGTGTAAGTGTGCGTCTTCTTCGAATAACGCTTTGTTTTTGTGTGCAAGCCAAACTGTTCACCATACACCCCTACACCTCTCCCCTCCCCTCCCCTCCCCACCCCCAAAACCACAGGCCCCTTGCGCCGTTTGTGAATTTGTTGCAATTTCTCATTGTCAGCGAACGCGTTCGCCGGTAAATTTTGATTAAACGCTCTACGGGAATTCACTTTGCCTGTTTCACCTCTCGATTTTTCGCTCTATCTTTGTTGGTTTTTTGAGTTTTTTGTTTTTGCTTTCTTGTGGCTGTAGCAATAGCAGCACCTCTGTCCACATCTGCGTCCTTGCCCTTTCCCATTTGCAGCAATTGATAAATGATGCTCTTCGCTTGGCGATATGTTATGCAATTGTGGTATTTGTGTTTCGACTGCGATACCAATGCGAAATACTTGAAGAATAGTTGGCTAAATGCTGCAACAAGATCGCTGTAATAAATGAATGAAGCATTTCGAAATCAATTAGAAGGTCTGCCAAGGTGAAAGCGAATTTTATATCGTATACCCTGCCAGAGAGAGAGAGAGAGAGAGCGCGAGAGGGGATTTTAATCGGTCGTCAACAATGCAACACATTTGTGAGCTATTTAGGTATACTTGGAACATATTCAGTTCTCCATCAACTGTAAGAATGTCCCGGATCATCAAATCGTCGGTTACTGTGTGCAACCGATTTACGTTAGTTGCGATGAGGAGACAACTGTGATGAGGCGTGTTGATGGAGGTGTGGATTTCTATCAGCTCTAGGATGATTTCAAAAAGGCTTTGGTCATTTGGCAGGCAAGTTCTTTTTGGGACTCTGCAAACTACAGTTCGAGGCCAAACGTAAGGACCAATAATTTCTGTAGGTGATTCCTTGAAAGACATTTGAATGAAAAGTTCAGCACACGAGATAATGACGACGATCAGATGACTGATAGCATTTGTGACGAGTCGTTTTACGATTCTTCTTAGAATTGGTGCAGTATCATCGGCTCGTTAGACAGACAGACGGACATGACTAGATGGACTCGACTGTTGATCTAGAATACACTGGAATCGCTTCTTTCTGCCAGTTACATGCACTTTCATAAAACCGGTATGCCCTTTTTACCCGTTTTTAATATGTTCAGGGCATGATATAATACCCTCTAAATGAGAAACACAACGAAAGTCTGATTAAAGTGCTCGTACACAGTAAACTATATATATTGGTCAACGGGAGCCGCAGAGAGGGCGGAATGGGGGCAGCGACAGCAGAAGCCGTCGCAGCAGAATTGAGAGCGCCTCAATAACAAGCCGTAATAATAATTTTGTTCCAATTAATCAGCGTTAAATCAGCGAACCGACGTCAACCGAAGCGATTCGTTCGATTTGATGTTAACCAATTGCCGCCTTTTGTTTTGCCGGTCTCTTTGTTACTATATATTTCATATTGTTGCTGCTGTTGCTGTTGTTGTTGGTTGATGCTGTTGTGTCCGTTGCTGAAACGGATCAATGGCTGGGAAAGTGGCAGATGCCCAAGTTCGATGTCTGGTTCCATTAAACTTAAATGATATTAAAGCAAGCAGCCAGATGCCAAAGTGAATTCCAGAGTATTTTAGACTTATAATTTGTGCATACTGAGAGTATTTTTTATATTATTAATCATCGGTAGTAAATATATATATATATATATGTATATATAGCATGCATATATATATGTTCAAAATATTGTATCGATTAAAACTGCGGAAAACTTTGATACTAATGAAATACCAGCTGATAACAGATGGCAACAAACAACTTTCCTGCAGGGGTGGGTGTGGTTAGGAAAGTTATTATATTTAATTAGGTATTTAATGTGCACTAAAAACATTCAAATTTGTATTTTAAAGGATTTAATACATAAGAATTTGATTTAATATTCAAGAGAAAAATATTTACAATAATGTTATAAAAAATTATTTGTATTGGTATTGAAATGCAAAATGGTCAAATATTTATTGCATGAACTGAAGAAACCCAGAAAAGACCCAACCGGACCTAAAATTAAGAAGAGGGATAAAGAGTGAGACATGAAATAAATAAGATAAGAGTAAGATAAGTTTAGCACAGTTAAGCAGGCTCAGAGGCTTGAAGTGAAGTCGCGAGCTGAGTTCATACAGACAGACGAATGGACATGTCTTTTGATTGACTCGACTTCTCATGCTATTTAAGAATATATATACTTGATGGTATGGGGAAATGCTTTATTCTGCCAGTTACACAAGTTCTTCTTACCCGTTTTGCAATGGGCTCAGCAAATAAAAATGAGTGTAAACCTGAAAAAGTCAGAAGAAACCCAAATATTTATATTGAGATGTAAGTAAATGTACTACCTGCTTACATGCCTTATTATATACATATGTACATACATAAAGATATGTACATAAACATATATATATTCCGTACATCGGCGAATCAACAACTTGACATTTGATGGGCCTCAAGTGATGTTGCTTTTTGATTTTTTTGTTGTTGTTTATTTTGCTGTTAAATATTCAACCCTTTGACTTGTGCCTTCTTGTTGTCTTTACCTTTTTGCGCTTTTGTAAAAACATACTTAAAATTGCTTGTTGCTGAACTTGTATCTGTCGTTGCCCGATTGTTTTCGACGGATTTTCAACTTAATTGCATCGTTGTGGGTCTGTCTCGAATCCATTGAATGTTTGACAGCAGGCAGCGCACCGAGCCGTAGGTGGTCCCCATAACGAGAGCTAATGAAATCTGAGTCAGGAACTGTCAAAAAATTGACGACGGCAAAAAAAAAATCGCTTAAGTACATGCAAATAGAGTGTGCGGTGATAATTGCTTAACTTATCAACGACTGTGTTTGAAGTGTTCTTCCTGAGAATGCCAAAAATAAATCGACGTAGCAGTCGTAATATTAATATTGGCATACAGCAGTGTTTGCAGTGCTCTCAATCGTCTCAGATCTGCAATAGATCTAAAAATAATTGATTGATATCAGCAATTAAGTTCATTTCATCTGTGCTGGATTTGCTAATTAATACATCGTCAAGAGCGTGTTGCATTTAATTAACGACACCAAATTTAAATTCAACGAATGTGACTCGAGAAACTGGCTTTTGTGTGTATTTTTAGATCTGCAGCTGCAGATGAGGGCTCTTAAGTTCCATTGAGAATCACTCAGAAACGAGTTGGCCAACAACAAACTGGGCTAACATTTCAGATGCCTCGGCTTGCCAATATCACTTACACCATCATCATCATTACCATCATCATCATCATCATCATCATCATCATCACCATCATCATCATCATTATCATTATCATCATCATCATCATCATCATCATCATCATCATCATCAACATCATCGTTCCAACTGCGGACAATGTCAATGTTCGCAGCTAGCTTTTAGTCTAACTAACACGTTTCTTAGCCTCATTTCACAAGCTGGCCAATGTGCTTGTCGTTGTTGTTATTGGCTGTCAGCCAGCGTCGATTGCGGTTGACACTTTTTCGCGCCACACGCCTAATCCTCTCGTGCATCGCAGACGAGGTCGAGTGGCACCCAGAAACCGTGATGACTTGACACTTTAAAAACAGCTAACCGAGACCCAAAACGAAACCAGCGCTAATAAAATATACCCAAAAAACTCCAAAGATATCACTTACACAGAGCTCTTAACTACTCTCAAGTGTCAAGTTCATTAACATATGCAAACATACAATATACAATACAATTGATAGAAAACATATTTATACACAGCTCATTAGCTTGACAGATTAGCCAATGAACCAACTCAAGATGTCCAAAAACCATTTAGAATACTGAGAAAAACACTGAGGTGAGAATGCGTTTAACAGTTTGTAGATTTGTCTAGAAAATATCGTTTATTTATATATATGTTTTACATAAAAATGACAGCATTGTGATGGGAACTAGGCCTTCCAACACAACAACAAGCTTCTAACCGGCAAGGTTTGGAATGAAATCATTGAAATCTGAGAGTCAGATTTCGGGCTGGGCGAAAGGATCACAAGACGAAGTAGCTGGCGATGCTCCTGGGCAATAATAATATAGACCAAGTTGAGATCCGTATCGTATTACAGCGTCTGTCCGAAAAAAAACCTAACAAAAATAGGAATACATATATTTTGTATATAGATTTTTGATGATTTAATGGCTTGAAATGTTATGTTTGCTAATACCCCGTGTGGAGGGTATTCTCATTTTGTTACACATTGGAGCAGACGTTTTCGACGCCATCAGCATTAATAGCCCAGTCGATATAGCCATATATGCGACTGCCGCTCTGCTTCTATGTAGATGAATATATCAATCTTAAAGCTATCTTTGAGATAGGTTGGCATATATCCGTCTCTTTGGTGCAGACAGGCTATGTGCTCAGTCCCATTTATCGCATAATTCTATTTTATTTTATGAGCGCTTTTAAATATTCAACTAGATGGTAAAATAAATGAATTGTTAATGCCCAGCTGGCTGATAATGATTATCTACGTTTCTCGGTTTAAATGCTGAGCCAGGAATAGATGAGCTTTCGCTGGTGGCTCCTTCTGGTCATGGACTTTTGGGCCCAGTTTTGAGACTCCAGATGACTATCGCTGAATCTGGCTGCAGGTAACAAATGCAGAGTAAGCACAAATGATTAATGCGACCAGGCAGCCTATAATTAATAATGATTAAAAGCTGGCGCCCCTTCATCAACAGCAAAACGTGCACAGTCGAGGAGATGGTCGAGGAGGAGGTGAAGTTGGCGCCGTAAGGAATACTCGATTCCTTCAAGGCACTAATCGCTCCAACGAAATGAAAAGTGAGTATAGTCCGAGTAGATCAGAAATCCACTGGAGCCGACGACCCGCTGTGAGGATTAACATGAATTTATATATATATATATATATATATATATATGTATATATGTGTATGTGTGAGGCATTTGAATATTTTTCTTATTGGCCGCGAGAAGTTCACGATTCATGGCCTGACTGTGCGTGACCAGGTTTCATTTTCATTAGCCGTCGTTACTAACAACTGGCTAGGACTGACTTGGCTTGCTGTGTGGTCCCACCTGGGTGGCATTATGTTGTCAGCCACAACTCTGATCTCTCATCCAGTCTTCTCTGCAGCAAAAGTTGCTAATTGATTTCTGAAAGATGCTATTTATTATTGTTTATTCTTTTTGTTTTGTTTTTGCTGTGTCATAATAGCAATTATTTTAATAACATACATAAGGCTGCGTACTTTGTACATTTCACCGATTATCATTTATTTTTCTGGACAGCATCATTGTCGGGCTTTCAATCGTGATGATATGCCTTCATGAGCTCCCACATGAGCCTGGACGTCGTATTCTTACCGTACTCACCACTATCTCTGCGTATCGTTTTTAAATACACCACCGGTTATGTTCTTCAGATCCCGCAACACTGAACGCTGATACTCCTAAGGCCTGATTGTATTTTGTTTCATTCTCATATACATATCGATATGCACTCCAATCGTTGCGTATCTCCACTGCCACACTCGAGATTCGTTGATGGTTGAGAAAATGATCACATTTTTTTGGCAAAATATCTAATTCAGAAAACAATAAATTAAAAGATTCAGATTTCAGCAGCCCTGGCTTATCGAAATACCGAACTGTGCTGACAGCAAATGTGAAATGTGAAAGCAGCTGCTGACAGAAGTCAGGAATCTGGTCTCCCTTTTTAGTTGTCTCGCTTTTTAATAGACGCTGTAATTTCTGTGAATATGAGCAAAGGCCGGGTGAATACAAAACAAGTAAGCGCACAAATGATTTTTTGGAATATAATACAGATAAAAGCTAAAAGAAAATTATTGTATCCTTTATTTTAATGCTTGCAGTTGCCAGTTAGTGGCAAAGCGCCCTATCAGCCAATGCCAGTGCCAGTGCCAGCGCCAGTGCCAGTGCCAGTGAGTGCGATTCGGGGTAAGTCATGGTGGATCGTCTCGCTAACCTCACAAAATATATGCATGTTTTTAATCAGGAAATTATCGCGGAGAATCTGAGTCACCGCCACGAGTAGCAGCTACGCGACAACGTGTAAGTTTTATACCGGAGCACAGAATACGAAAAAGCTGAACCGCTTTGTGACACAGTCATTTTTGCCAATTTCATGTGAAAAGAAAAACGAAAACACAATAAGCATGAATAGTGAAAATATCATTCGTTTTTCTATTTCACAACAGACAACCGAACCGACAGGCAACATAAATAGAGCCCGTCCAGATCCATACATGTATTTAATCCAAAACAAGGCATCCAATGTTGCAACCTCGAAATTTGAATCTATGAAAGCTTTAGTTTATAGTAGTCCGATGTTCTTGATTTTTTGTGAGGCACACAATACAAGTCATAACTGTAGATTTTGGTACAGAAGCATTTCCGCTGCCATAAAGTATACGTGCACATTATATATATATTCCTATTAAGCATCAAAAACTTGCTCTCAATCTTGCTCTACATGCTTATTTGTTCGTTATGTAATAATATCACACGTTTGAACTACAACTTCGAAAATGTTCACTATTTGAATATGTCCTATCCAATGGCTGTATCAAAAATATTACACTTTTTTTTTAAATATTTGTTTTTTGATATGCTTTTAGGGTCGTCCCCGTAATCGAACGTTGGAGGACAGTTCGTTGAGAATGAACAGCACGAATCGGGTACAGGATCTTATCAAGCTGCTGGTGCGTATGTATAAGACACATGGCAGGTTGGTGCCAACGGAGAACAATGGCTTTAATCGAAATCTGAAGCCAGATGTGATTGTTGACTCCTTCTCAACGGATGACGGCGAACCAATGTTCTTCCTGCGATTTAAGTGTCGCAAGATACCCGAACTGATTACGTTGACCGAAATGAAGCGACGCGCTCCAACTATACTAATTGAATTCTATAGTTCCAGATTGACAAATGCTTATGAGAAATGATTCATTAATTAATTAAATTGACTTAACAATATTATTGAGTATACTATTGAGTAGTTCATATCTGTGTATCTGGAGCATTGTAAATCAAAATGTTGTGGCAGCCACAGGTGTTCCAAAGGGCATGTGCGAGTATTTGTGTTAAGCATACAGATTTGCAAACGTTAACGTCGCATTAAGGCAACAGTCACGCCCTTGTTCGCATATAAATCCAAACTCGTTGCCTCGCAACTGCAAAATGCAATTCCTACAATTCGACAACAGTTGCCTGATAAATTTTCATGTTGTCACACCTGCACACACCTCGCATGCACATAAATATAAATGACTGTGGATCCGCCAAAAGGTGGCATTGCAACAATTTCGGTGCCCCAAATAAGATATCAAGTGGGGAGGCGAACTCACTCACTCGACGCAGTTCTCGGCTCGCACTCAAGTTCACCAACCAACAAAATAAGGAAAAAAGAGGTGTGGAAAGAAGAATATATTGAAAGTGAAATATTATTAAAATATGGCGCATTGTTGTAGGATGTCTCCGCAGTGGCAGTTGTTGCTCCCTGCCTGCTTCTTGGAAATTGCAATTGCGGTCTCTCGCTCTCTCTCTCGCTCTCTCTCTCGCTCTCTCACTCTTCCTCTCTCCGTTGCACCTTTATTTATGGGCGAATATTTGATTTTGCGAATTTCGTGTCGCGTGTCTCTGTTATCGCCATGGCATTGGCATTTTGACTGCGCCTCCACTTGAAGCGAGCATGCATAAATATTTGCTTATTTATGCACCAATGTCAACACTCGGCTGCACAACGTACACAAACTGTGGCTGCTTATCCTCTTCTCGGCAAGGGAGCGGAGGGGCGGGAGGGATGGCAATACGGAAAGATTCAGCAACAGGTTGCTAAATAAACCCAATGCTTAAAGTTGCCGGAAAGAATTCAGTGACTGACTTCCGATAAGGACACAGATACATATATTAAATAGATAGGTATTGTATTTAGGAAAGTTAAATTTGTTATAAAAATTACTCATACGTAGCGTTGTTGAATATCTTACCTATTTGAATAGCACGTTTAAATTATTTGCTGTCAAAAAAATAGAAGAAAAATAAAGGCTGTTCGTTTCATTCTACTTCAATAATTTTTATTCCATTATTTATACAGGCCTAAGGAATCATCTTCGTCCGCTTTGGCCTGATCCGCTTGTCTGTCCGCTTGTATATGAAGTATTGTCATGACAGTGTTCCCAGCATATGTTTAATAAATATTTCAATATATATGTACAAATTGGTGCAAGGCTTTTTATTCGAGAATAACTGTATTAAACATAAGAATTATTCAATTAAGATTTTTAGAGCTCTGTTCATTTTTGGTATATCTCGTACTTGAATCAAGAATATATTATTGATTAAAATATGCTTTTTCTCTGAGCAGCTTAACAATAAACCAAAGATTTGCAAAAGTATTCACCTACTATTTCAAACAAATCTAGGCCTTATCATCATCTGGACACGTTTTAATGATCCATTGGCCCCTGTAAGAGAGATCCATACAATGCCTTTGCTATCGGTGGTGTCATTATAGTTTCCCATCAGATTGCTGTCAAATATATATAAGCGCAAATTAGAATTATATTGCTCATTAATAAAATCTGTAGGTAAATAGTACCTCTGAAAGCAACGATGGTACCACCAGGCTCCCCTATAAATTTTAGCACAATTTTGTTCATGTTTATCGTTGTCTTGATCCCGTGTTGAGAACTTTTGATCCACATGATATCGCAACGATTCACCCGCATTTCCGGAGTAACTGCCCAATGTGGTCAGCTTGTACGCTTCCGCTTCGCCTCCGATTGCAAAGCGATCGTACATTGCAAACTTACGTTGTCCTTTGCAGTCCTCCATAGTTATGAGTAGTTTTTGTTCAACAGCTTTGGTCATGAAATGCAGCTTCTGCAGCCCTATAAAAAACTCGCCTGTCAAAGTTCCGAAGCCTTGTTTGTAGTCCTCCCAGAAGAGAAAGAAATCCACACTTCCATCTTGACGCCTCATGATAGTTGTCCAGCCGCCACCCTGTGTATCCTCATCGCAACTAACGATAAACGGATTCAGACTGTAGCTGGGCACGACGATCTGATAAACGTTACTACGACGACTCCGAGCTGCAGCCTCTGAGCAGCTATTGGGATACTGAATTGGCTTCAAACATGTCAACTCACTTAGTTTCTCATTCAACTCATTGAGTTTACCCATCATCTTGTTCTGAGTAGCCAGTTCTGATCTGTGAACAATCTTTCAAATGTTTTCCAAATGCAATTCAAATTTCCAAGACAAACCTAATCTCTTCGAGCTGCAATTGCTCAACTTTGCTGCAGATATCCTTGATCTGAAGACGTATTTCTGTTTTGTTTTCATATTTACGAGCTAAATACAGCAGTTTCTCATCTTTTCGAACACATTCCCCTCCACTTTTTTGTACAGATATGTATAATAGGAACACAGTGGAAATAAATTGAAACAGCATTTTGGTTTGAATATTTTAGTACTCTAAATGAGCACAGATCGCACAAGACTGAAGAAGAAACAGAGCCTCTATCTGTTTGTTTCTGATTGTTTCTCTTGGCAATGACTTATTTTATTTATATTTAAACAAAAATGTGCATACGTAAAGCACAATATTATATATATTCTTTATTCTAATCTATTCCAGCGAATTCCCAACCCTGAGTACCCTGAGATGATGATGATGTAGAGGCTACTACGAAGACTTTGTCGGTTCTTAAAGGAATGAGTAAAACAGCTCTCTTATGCCGAATTTTTTCCAGATTGGGATGCGCCTATACATATATATATATATCGGAAATTTATGCAATTGAGTAAAGCTTGGAGCTGTTGAAAAATATTAATAAATTATTTGCAGTCTTCTGCTCTGACAATTTATTTAATCATTCTGCTGAACTGGCCCAGTCATTGTTGAAAATGTGGATATTACAGTTCGGTGCGAACAGTTTATTATCGTATGGCGCTCTGGTCGCTCTTCTCCTCCTTGATTTCAAGCTTCAGTATTTGAGCTTAAGGTGGAGCCGGAGCTGGAGTGCCGTGTGCGGTTCCCTTAGCTGACCAATCATATAATTCACTGACCAAGCCTGTTTGTATTCATACGCAACTTAAGGATAGTCGCTTATGCACAATAACTGCCCTACCCCTCTCCCACCCCCCCCCACCCCCACCACACACACACATACAACAAAAAACCGCATGCCAGCGTTGTCTGATTGTAATAATTTAAAAAATTGCTCTATTATTTATTTAAGCATATGTCAATGAAATTTATTTATTTATTCACGGCAGCAACAATAAACACAAGTGCGTGTGAAGTCAGCGTGCTGTTAATGAGCAGCCAGATGGGTGCGGAAAGTGTGTTGTGGGAGGTGTTGGGAGGGATGGAAGCAGCCGCTGTTGACGTTAATTGACCGCAAACACTTTTTTCTTGTCCCATTTCATTCTATTTTCTTTTTGCAGCGTGCAGTAAATTTTAATGAAATTGCTGCATTGCATTTGTTGCTGTTGTTGGAGCGTTGCTGCCACATTGCTGCATCTGCGTCGGCTCGAAGTGCTGATGACACGCCTGTCAGCGACACTTTGCGCCCGATTGCTTCATAATAACGTTTATAAAATAAAATATAAATAAATAAATATACAACAAAATAGCTGAAGCTTCACTTTCGACGCCCTGATAAGGCATAAGCAAGTATCGTTGTTGTTATACTCTTGCATAGAGTATTATAAATTGGTCGTGAAGCTTGCAACAAGACGTTAAGGGGATGTCTTCGACCCCATAAGGATCATCATCATTAGAACAATCGGAGGTTTTTGTCCATTTTGATTTTTTGACTATGCCCATATTTGACTATAGATTTAAATGGGTTCTAAGGTCCAGAAAGATTATAGAGTAGCATATCTTTGAATTGTTTGCATATAACAATAATAGACATTCAGTTTAAATATAACAGACTTTGTTAATGACAAACATTGGAATAGCAAATCTGCTGACTTCAGACGCGCTAGTGATAAGAAATATATAATATATATATTGGCTTCCATTTTTGATGTTGATGTATTTAATTTAATTATGTATATTCAACACATAACAAATACGACGTAGATTTTTTAAAACATGTTTTGACTCAGATTGCTTTATATAAATGAATTAAACGATTTTTCTAAAACAAAAAGTAGGCAGCGATCACTTTGAAAATCACATTGACATGGCAGGTGAATAAACTTTTCATAATAGCAATGCTATTAAATACATTTCACATAAAATACAATAATAACAGCAACTGCAATGCCAAAGTTTTATTATAGCTGAGCAAATTGGAAGCCTTTGTGCAGACAGCCAAATCGAATAATACATCATAAATAGCTATTTAATTGACGAACTTGGGCAACTAACCCAATTTTGTGTCCGACCAAAATTGGTTCATGTCCAGAATTGAAAAGAATTTAATTAAGCACGCCAGAAACCAACTGAATGCCTTCTGCAATTTGCCTAAAACTAACTCAGTTAGTTATACGGACATCAGTTGAAGAAGTATACGAAGAGATTTAGCAGTTGCCTCTGGCTTAGTTCGAATTGAATTTGAGAGACTTGACCCCCAAAAGGTTGCCAGAGCAAACAGAACTTATTAAACCGAGGCAACAGTGGGCTTAACATCTATATATATATATATACATATATATATATACATATAGTATAAGGGGCTGTAGGGCGTGTCAGTTTGGTTAAGTGGCAAAATAACAAAGACTCAAACAAGTTCGGACTTGAACCTAAGCTGGCAAGTTGGAAAATTACACAGACGCGAAGACTCGAGTGCTTTGGACTTTAGCTTGCAACAAAAACCGCAAATTAGTTGCCTGCCACAGCGTACCACAGATGGTACAACAACAAGCAACCAGCACCAAGAGCAACAAACAGCATGCGAGCTGCCCGTTGCTCGTTGCTCGTTGCTCGTTGCCAGTTGTTGCCCTCCAATGTCAAACGCATCCACAATATAACCAAAACCATAGCAAGAGACAAAATAAATAAGAAAATATTGTTCGAGCTGCTGTCGCTGTCGCTGCTGCTGCCGCCGCCGAAGGCATCTTTCCAGGAAACCCAACAAGAACAATAACAACAACAACAGCAGCAACAGGCAGCGGCAGCTTCACCCCCATGACTGGCAGCCGCTTCTTCCTTAGCCTCTGTTTGACACTCAAAAAAAAAAGGGATGTAAGTGTAAAGCTATTTATTTATTTATTATATTATTTATATTTTGGGGCTATTAACACATAAAATGGCTCACAAATAATTTATATGATTAATAAGTTGTTCAAGTTGTAGTTATACATTTTTAATGTTTTTCATAACATTTTTTTTTGTCAGTGTGGTGGCAGCTTCCGATGCCGCTGTGCCAGCCTCTTATCAGCTCTCTGCTGACTTTGTGCCACTTTAACAAAACCAAAAAATAAGAAGAAGAAGAAGAAGAAGGAGGAAATTGACGCGCGCGTCGCTCCAAATTGCCGTCAACATTGTCATCGACGCTGTTCCCTGTATCGACTTCATCTGCATCTTACACTTCGCATCTTGCATCTTACAACGGCATCTCTTGCACCATGCATACACATGTATGGGTAGTACTTGTATGTGCACTCAGATGCCATCGCCAGATAAGCTCTCGCCGGGCCAAGTGGCCGCGTGACTGCCCTGAACTTGCACCGCGGCTGCGTTGCTCCATTGCACCATTGCTCCATTGGTCCTCACGCTTTGTTCCATAAATTATAATTTTATGATCACGAACATATTCGTGGAATATGTTGGCGTTCTTCAACTTCTCCTGCTCCATCGCCAGCTCCATCTCCATCTCCATCTCCAACGCCATCCCAGTCGCCATTGTCGCGTTAAATATTAAAGTGTCTGCAACGAAAAAGAGACTGAAAATTGGCTACGCTGTGTTGGTGTCATCGTTTCTGTTTACACTAATTGAAGAACTCGACGTGCACACTCACTTCGGACTTCGTCACAGCCATGGACAGTTTAACCGAACCCCAAACCCAACAACTCCCAACTGCAACTCCATGGCACTCAATCTCAATGTCAAGCGGCTTCCGTGGCCAGTGGCGCAGTCGCAGACGGAGACACAGACGCACATTTTCTTCACACTGTCTCTGGGTGTTAATCGTAAAAATTCTTTATTGGCTCCAGGGTGGAACTCGGCTCTATCCTAGTCTGAAAATACTTTGTTTAAGCTTTGCCGCAATAGCTTTAATATTCAGAGTCAACTCGCCTCGACTCGCCTCGTCTTGCGCCATTTTATTGAAACGCATAAATCAATTAAGTCACTCAGACAACTGAAGTTCAAATATTGCCATATTTATGCCTTTTAATTAGCATGCGGCTGTCTTTTCTGCCCAGCTTTAGCACTAACCATAAAACAAAAACAAGATTTAAGGTTTTCGAAACACATATGCCATTCAAATTCAAAGTGTGCCGCGCCAAAAAAAAGTTAAATTTCGGTGGGCGTTGCCAACACCAATAAAAGAGAGCGGGCGAATCTGAAAGAGTGGGCATGTCATTAGCTCGGAAATGACTTCAATGAAATTTGGAAAACAATCAATATTCGTTAATTTACACATGTATCTTTTAAAGTCTTTAAAAATAGTTTCGTAGCTAATTAGCTATTAAACTGTTATACAGATTGAAACGATCAGTCGATCGCATGCTGATTAGAGGACTTATGATAAATTAAGTCTAGGGTACAGGGTATCTCCTACTCGATCTCTCTCCCTATTTAAGCATTTTTACTTGTTTTCGTGTTGTTTCAAAGAAAAATTTATAACACATATTTTTTATTTTTGGCTTTTTATTAATTGGCGACAATTTGTTTTATGTTCAGCCCCTGTTTTGAATTGCATGACTTTCACTATAAAACAACAGCAGGAGAGAATAATAACAGCAACAATATAATACAATTTTGCTACGTTTTTTATGACTTCATTTGAATTTGCTGCGCGTAATGAACTTTAGCATGCAATAAAATGAAATTTAATATGGCTACGCCAGACTCAGACTCTTGGGGCGAACTCTTCGTGGTTGTGGTCCTAATTAGTTCCTTCCGCATAATTGTGCAAGGCAACTGGCAAAAAATATTAATATTCAACTGCAACGCAGCTAAATGAAGTTATTGTTGTAGCCCATCCTCAACCAAATACCCTCTCGCAATATGGCTATGCCAAGAACATATACGAGTTAGAGTCAACTTTTATGCAAAACGTTTTCAAAATCAATTGCCATCCATTAGAGTTAGTTATTTAAAAATTTTACAAGACTCTTCAAGCCTTTTCCAAATTTTTTTTCACTCGCCTCCGCATAAATATCCATTTGCCAAAGCTAAGACCAAAATATCTGGTGACACATTGAGATTTTTTAACTGGCAAACACGTCATCATTATCATCATCAGCATCGTCATTATCAAGATTGCAGTTGTTGGCTGCTGGTTTAATTCCCTGGAAATTTCCAAGTTGAAAGTTGAAGGCAAATTAGCAACAGCGTCAAAATTGCGCCAGCGTGAAAATTAGAATTAAAAGCTGCAAAACTTGCCAAACAGCTAAACAAGAAGAAGAACAAAGTTCTTGTGCCAGCAACAGAATTAGCCAAAAATTAAATTACAGTATGTGTGTGCTTCTGTGCATTCTGTGTGAAGGGGTTTTATTTTCAAGTGCAGTTCTCTTAAATGCTCCAAGTTGCGCTGAGTATTTTAAGTAAAGTTTGTCGCTTAGATTTTATTTTTATACGCTGAACCTAAAATGCAGGGCCAACAACTACTTTTGAATATAAGTTCTCATTTACCTTACGTATATCAAGTTAATTTAATTTTTTCAATAACTTTTCCAATTTCCCCAGTCATCAACAAATATTCATTTCCGATAGCAATTAAACCACAATTTTAAATATGCATATATTATTATAACCAAAAATGTATATTTTTCTGGGCTTCATGTGACGTGTAGGATTTACTGAATCTATTTAACATTTACACAATTACAGAATGATTTGAATTATATTAGCTCACCTCTCAATAAACTATTGTTTGCGACTGCCAGCAATAAATTTAATTGTTAATTGGACTATTACAAGCAGTTGCCATATTCCTGGTATTTCACACCTGAATCGCACTTCAAAATGGCACCACAATGCACCACATTTACGAGCACCACTCGAGCGCAGCCCTTAAATGCGACGAAGCCACATGCAATTTCTTGCGGTTCTTGCATGAAGCACTCTTTAGCTGCCACTTGAACTCCATTTGTGAGTGCGAAATTGTTAAGTAAATCAGAGCCCGAGCACGGTCTCAATGTGTGTTGGGTTTAGTTAGTTATATATATAGATATATATACATAATTTTTTCGGTTATTTTTTCTTTTTTTTTTGTGTGTGTGCTTCTTGTGTTTTATTACAACGCTTTATGAGCCAAGCACAAAAATCTGTTGGAAGCGCAACGCAGCGAAATTAATTAAAAACGCCCACATTTCAGCGATAAATCAACGGCGACGACGACGGCGACGACGACGGCGAAGACCGAGGGCAAGATTAAACGACAACAGCAGGCGACGGACGAGACACACACACACACACACACACACACACAAACACACACACACGTGCCTTTGCCATAAGTCGCCCTGCACGGCTGGCACGCCCTCCTTCGCCAATGCTTTTGGACCGTGTTTGCTTAAGAGCCACTAATAATCCATTGTTGGCTTTTGTCCTTGCCGCTTGTTGTTGCAGCTGCTGTCGCTTGTCGAACCGCAGCAATCGAATGCATCGTAACCAGAAAGAAATTGCATGTTTAACAAGCAGCTTTAACAGCGCTTGCAACCAAAAATAACAGCAACAACGCCAGCCACATTTTGAAGAACTTTTGAAAAACAAAAGTTGTTTTTTTCTTTTCTTTCTTTTCTTTTTGCAAGCTGCTTTTATGTGGGCTCCACACACATGATTTGGCTTCGTCCCTTTTTTACTGCGAGCTTTTGGCGAGTGCATAACATTTCAGATTTATTTATGCTTCAGTTTTTTTGTGGTCTCTTCCGTTTTCCCCTTATCGCCCTTATCGCCCTTATCGCTTATGAAATGTGTTTTAAATTAAAACAAAAATGTTCGATTTTATTTATTATTATTATTTTTCTTGTGTTGAAAATAAAATTTATGCAGATACTCTTAATGCTGACAGCGACAGGGGCGGCCGGACATTTCAAGAGTTTCCCCAATTTTTATAGATGATTTGGATAGGGGCGGGGCATGGTTGGGCGGATAGGGGCTCTCGCTTTGGCGCCAAGTGGCAATTTAGCCAGTTCTTAAATACAGTGTGTACCGTAAATATTGTGCGTCATGTCTCTCTGCAAATCGTCGACATTTTTATGAGCGATGTCCAGGGCCTGGAGGCAAGTTAAGTAAAGCAAAAATAAACAACAACAAAAATAAATAAAGCAGCTTAAAAGCTGTTTGCCATCGTTGAATGCGAATGCAAATGACATTACAATTGTCTGTGAGCTCCAACGAATCGATTTTAACTGCATAAATATTGAAAATATGTATTTGCCAGCATACAATTATCGGTTTGTTGTTGGAAGCAGACAGACTACTTACCTGTGGTGTTTAAAACGTATGAGATGGGTTGGCTTATAGCCTTAAGGCGTATTAAATTTCACACCCAAATTGGAGAAAATTTTGAAAAAATTTTACACAAACTGGCTGGCTTCAGGGCAATTTTGTTTACAAATAATAAGTCGACCACTTAAAGAAAGAATTTTCTATCATCAGCAGACTTGACTAGCTGACTCCATAGCGTTTTACGCCTACCCAGAATTCCAAATGTATAGCAAACACTTTACTAACTCCAGCATAATTCTTCATAACTTTCAAATAATTTGCAATAAATTTTTGTGCAGGCAGGCACTCAAGTGGCAATGAATTCAGTTATGCATTAAGAACTTTTTATACACACACACATACACACACACACACACTGGCTGACTGTGATTATGTAATGAAAATGAAACGAGCTTTTGATATACGATCGATATGTATTTTAAATGTTGTGTTAAATGGCGTATTTAGCTTGTTCACGGCTCAAAATTATGGGACAACTCCATTTGACGGCATGTCGCGGCACAGGAGGTCGAGACGATAAATATCCAAGTGTAAATGGATACGAGAACCAAGAGCCAAGAACCGCGAACCCAGAGCCGAGAGCCGCGAGCCGAGAAACGCCAAAAGCAAAGAGACATGCCAAGCAATGAACTAATAAAGGACAGCCATGACAACAACAACAATAGCAACAACAACAGCAGCGACAACGACTCCGACGCTTTATTAGCTAGACCTTGTTGTTGTTTTTGTTGTTCTCATACCCTGTATACATTACAAATGGTTAAGAAGGCTATCATGAAGTGACGCAAGTGTATGTAAGAATGTGAAGAAAATAACTCCATACTCCATAAAGTATACAATAAAGAGACAATCTAGATTAGAATAAGCTGATCTGATCTTAGTCTGATCTTAGAGTATATAAGAACTATCTAACATAAATGAAGTTTATTTATTTTAATACTTTAAATTCGCTGCCCTAAGATCAAAAGCACATTAATTATTAACTTACGTATGATAAATAAATGCTGTCATAAAGTTTACGACATATCTTTATCCCTTTTGTTAATAGCTTCCCACTCACGTAGATACGTGCTCTTAAAAAATTGAGAGCCAAAATAATTGGCTAGCAGACACAGTTAGCAGCTCTGAATGTAAGTTAGAGCTGTGTAAAGGGTATCTCCAAGTCGAGCACTCGCGACTCTAAGTTATTGTTGTTGCTGGCCATGGCATTATGACCGTAAGCGTGCGCACCGCAAATGCGTTGCCATAAATTTCAAGCTTTAGAGCAGCGGAGGCAACAATGTCTATGAAGACGTCGTCTTCATCGTCGTCGTCGTCGTCGTCGCCATCGTCGGCGCCCGGGCACCCGGCGCTAATGAAGATCAACGATTGGCGGACGACGAAGACGTTGCTGCCGAGATTCCAGACATGAACTGCAGGCGGTGCTCGTTTCACCTTTCCGGTTAGCCGTTTTGTGGGTGGCCGCATTTCTATGCGTTGCGCGCAAATAATTCATAAATTTCATTCAATTTTTATTAAACGCAAGATGTACGAGGAGAACGTAACGGAAATCCGCTCATTACGCAAGGCTTGTAATTAATCTCCAAAAGGAAAAGCACAAAAAAAAAAAAGAAACAATGTATGTATAGAAGAACTTATGAAAAAAGTTTTTGAACCCGTCTCTTTGTAGGGTATTTGCTGTTATTTTTTTTTATTTAGGATGAGGCATTGTGGGTCGTCGCACCTGTTACACTCTTGGATTTGGGTTGCGCATCCGTTGTGCGAAAGGGTTTCCTTTTCGCCTCGATTTTCTGTGTGTAAATATTTGCAAATGAGTTTGAAATTAAGCCGCTCGTTATACTTAAGGCATGGGATCCATCCACTAGCCATCACTACTGTTCCTGCAGTAGCGGCAGTCGTGACGGCTTATGCCTAAATCGTGGACATAGGATACGTTGTTGCACATTGGTTTCACACAAAGAAACAACAAAACAGATACATTTTTTAAAATTTGATCATTTAATATTTTGTCAGTAGTGTTAAAAATTATGCTAAAGATTAGAAATGTATGTGAACATGTATTAAAATAAGATTGCGCATGGATTCCATGGATTGTTGTCCTGATCCCGAGCTGTGAACTTTCGATCCGCAGTTCATCGCCCGCATCTCCAGAGTATTTGCCCAATGCGATAAATTTGCTCATGAAATTGAGCTTTTTGGGACCTAAAAATAATTCGGTAGACTTGTTTGAAGTCCGCCCAAAATATAAAGAAATTTACATTGCCATCCCCACGCCTCGCGGTGACGAGTCAGAGTCAGGCACCTCCGAATTTCCTCGCACGCTTTCCGGTTCATATTACTTACGACTTTCACCTTTCCAATGAGGCTAATGTCTTTTCCACCCAACTCGCCCAATGTGCGTTCCCAAAGCGAAACGACGCATAATATTTGCCCTGCTTCCGCACTGAGCATACTCATCCTATGATAGATGAATGCTCGTTTTCAATATGCGAGGTGGAATACTTAAGTTGTGTAAGAGAGACAGAGAGCTAAGTTCTAGGGTAACTACTTGTCGAGCATGCCTAGCATGGAAACAATTAACAAAGCTAAATAGCATATTCAAGGTTTTTTCTCATATATTTTTCTAAAGAGCCGTGGACAACTAGATTATCTATAGTTACATATGTCCAGCTTGTCATAAATATATTGAATCGTACTAAAAGAATCTTATATAAGTTATATTTTAAAGGAATATATATATAGTATTCAAATACAGTTCGACGATTTTATCTTTCAATAATTTTCGAGTTGCGACTTTGAAAAAATTCATTAATTATACTCTTGCAGATGAAATGAAAATTTTGTTGTAAATCATAAATCATCATAGGAGACATCTCACACCCAATATAGTATATATATATTCTTGATCAGCATTCCCGAGCAAATGGATATAGTATTGTCCGACTCTCAGCTCTAATGCTGTGTGTAAATATACAAATGCATACAAACATATATGAGAATCGAGCAGAATGATGAGCAAATGAGGTAAATGTATTTTATTCAGCAAGCTACTTAATAAAGAATATGCAAAAGATTGTAGACAAACAGAAGTTGGGCTTTTCACTGGACACTGAACATATTTTTATTATTTTAATTTATTTTTTTGCGAAATTTGTATCAAATTACACTTGTCACAATTAGCTGAGTAACCACTGTGCTCTATTCAAAAAATAACTTGTATAGATAAAGCAGTAGACAGCATGCCGCAGATTGAATTGTCCGGCCAGGGCAAAATATTTACATAAATTATTTTAATTCCGTTTCCTTTTTTTTTATTTATGCCAGCGTGTTTTGCATGTCAGCTCAAGCGATGGAGCAGCAGAACGAGCTGAGGGGATGTGGGAATACAGCCGGGTGCCATATTCTGCCTTGGCAGCTGCGACTTTGTTGTTGTTGTTGTTGTTATTGTTGTTGTTGTTGTTGTTGTTCGCCTACTCCTTCATTTGCTTCTAAGCTGAGAGCGGGCGACACTTGACTGACGCCTCGCTGGCGCCATCTAGCGGCTGCCGACTGCGCGTGCATAACTTGCGTTTCATTATAATGAGATTATCCCTTTTGCTTGTAACTGTAACTGCCTGTTATTGTATAAGGATTTGTGTGTGTCAGTGTGTGTGTGTGTGTGTCAGTGTGTGTGTGTGTGTGTGTATTTGTGTCTGGCACATTTTCATCTCCGGGCGGAGCTCAGAACTGCAACAGCTGTTTGTGTTTTCTTATTTAAATTATTTCTCCCTTTTGACATGTTGTTATTTATTCTTTCCCAGTCTCCTCGGCCGTCTTAGCTGTAAGGATTTAGGTTTTTCTCGTTATTTAACGTGAGCAAATAGCTTTCAGAAGCAAAGTCACTCAAAACTCGTAACTTTCCAATAATGCAATGGATCTTTTGGAGTGAGGCTTACAAGCACTAAAAATATACAAATTAACAATGTAGAATTAAAGACGAAATTTTGGTTGGTCAAAAAAACAACAACAACAACAAAATACATATGAAATATCAAGATTTATTTAAAATATGTTGCCCTGGTAATTGACAAATTTATGAGAACAGAAAAGTAACTTTTCTTTTGTATTCCCATTAGCATTCGAATCATTTCAACATATTTTCTATTCATGCTTAAAGAGCATCGATTTCAATTGAAATGAAAAGCGTGTAAAATGTCGAAAAGAGTCACGGGACCCACAACAGTTTACATAATGTGGAAAAGATGTTTAGCATGTTGTACAAATTATGCAAAAATGTGTAAAGCATGAACACAAATATGTACAGATAATGACATATGTTGATTTCTTTTTTTCTGTTTTTTTTTTTTCCAACCAACTCTTTTGATTAACGGACTGTGATTGGAACATGGCAAGGCCGAACCCATGTTTGGAAACTAATTAGAGCCGAGAGCGACAAATGTAAGCAGGGCGGACAACAACAGCAACAACAACAACAACAACAATAATAACAATGATAAGAGCTAACAACATCGAATCGTGTAATGGGGCTCATTACAACATCATTTTGTTAGAAAACAACAATAACATGCCTTTCAAGGTGTGAGCGTACTTTAATATAATAAATTGTACGATGCGGGCAGCTAAAAGATCAATTCGTTGAATTGATGACAAAAAAAAAATAAAAATAAAAATAAAAAAATACCACGCAAAATTTTATTCAAAATAATTTAGCAGAAATACTGTCAGAAGCGCCGATTGGGCTTCGGGTCAAAGTTGAGCACATCGAAGGTGAGAATCTTGTAAAAGGACACCGACCAGCCGGGGTCGTTTATGCGTGACAAAATGCGTCCCATCAGCAGGTCCTCTGCTGATGATGGGGATTCCGTTTGCTCCAAAGAATGAGCATCGTTTTGCTTGAGACTCGAATCCTGTTTGCGTCTCCACTCAGCCGTGTAATCGCGGCGAAAGCGTATAAAAATCTCAGCAAAAATAATGCGATGCGGCACCGAGATAATCTCATGTGGCGTCTTCAACTCAATATCCATGCGACGCAACAAATCGTTGATCTCCGCCAGTTCGGTGGGTGAATCAAAGTCCTTTGTATTGCGCAGGCCAACGAACAGCATGTCAATGAATGCATATTTGCGACCAAAATTCTTACGTGTCGCCACCTTCATGGGAATGGCCCGACGGATGTGCTCCTTCTCGAAACGCACCAGCTGCAGTCGCGTATCGTTGCTGGAGAGCAGCATATCCCGTGTGATCTGCTGGAAGCCCACCGGCGTTGTAAGCTCACCAAGCTGTTCCGCACCCTGTTGCCGTATTATGTCCGTCATAACAATGGCTGCCTGCTTGGAACCCTCAACAAACTCCGTCTCACAGAACCCATAATCCCACAACCACTTGAGCTTCCACATATTGAACTTGGTTACCAGATACTTCCACGGATTGTGCAGATATACCAACTTTGGTATGATTTTCCTTTGCTGTTCGTTCATTGCATTTTCCCGCTTCCATTTGCTGCCGTGCAGCTGTCGAGAGTTCAACGGTGGATCACTTGACCATGCACCCAGCGAGGCTCGACGTGCCACACAGCCAATGCAACACTTACGCAGTGCGGCATGATTGATTAGTAAACTAATTAACATCCTGGATTGGGGTGTTAAGTTCTTGGCATCTTTCTGCAATTTTCAATTGACCTAAAATCGATTTAAAATTGTTTTCTTCGAAATGCCAATCGAGTGTGTAGAATCAAAATTTTGACAATTAATTCGAAAAAGCTGACTTACAATAGAAACATGTAGATACATTAGTAGATAACTCATTATATGTGAGTTTAACACATTTACAACTAAGTTGAATTGGAAACGTGTTTTGTGGCACTTGCAAATTTTATCTGTTGGATTTTAAATAAATCTATAAAGTGTCTTTGTGAGCTTTTCTATAGTTATGCTACAATTGAGATTTGTTTATGAGAGACAAATATGCACCTTTAACTCATTTGATTTATTCAAACATAAACTTGTAATGGGTATAAGAAGAAAGAAGGAGACTAGATCAAAATCGCTCAACGAGATTCTTTCACCACAATGCTTTCCACACCAAAAAAAAAAGAAAGAAAGAAAAACATAATTTGAAGATGCTAAAAACATTATTTGACCGATACATAAATTATATTTGGACTTGCGAGCTGCGTGAGTGTCTCGAGTGTCTGAGTATCTGAGCATCTGGGAGTTGCGTGGGACAAGTGTGGTACGGGTTCAGTCTCTTTTTTTCCGGATCTAACTCGGGATCACACGCAAACGACATAAAAATTAACAGCGAAATAAGAAAATAAATGAAAAAGAGCTTTAAATGCAATTGTTGCGCTTTGGAGATGTGTATTTAAATGGCGAGGCGAATTTAATTATGTGTAAGAAATTTAATGGAAAATTAAAGAGTAGCTGCTCAAGATCGCTGTGGCAGCTACACTCAAAGAAAAAATATCGTTTGTCTGAGCCGGGCAAGGGGAATCCAGTTGGAAGCTATATCACATAATGTGGCAAAAAATAGATTGAGTAATCATTAAAGTTGATCTCTATGAATAGGTTTTGCAATTAAAGTATTGCAAATATAAAATAAAATATAAAATAATATAATATATTCCTCACAAGCTTAACATCGTTTTTCGCTTGCTGCACTAACATTTCATTGCTGGTCTATGCTTTTAGTATTGAAATGGGCAGCTATGGAAACTCAAATGTGAATATATTTTTTCCACAACAAGTTGAGCTAACATTAGTTTATCAATTCCCAGCCCCGTTGACTGGTTGACACAAAATGCGTGGTCGTCGTCTCGTCATTGTTGTCGCTGACGACGACGACGACGACGACGTCAGATGACGGGGCAAGAAAAACTCGGCAAGAGTTTGTATTTTGTATTTTATTTTAGAGCGATAAGCATCTTTCATGAACCGCCGTGTTACAACTATGTGTGGCACACACAATGGCAACAACTAACAGATACTTATTTGAGCGCAATGCACACTCGCAAGTGTGCATTGTGTGCTTGTGCCTTGAGAGATTCAAATTGAAATTCGAATGAAAAAATAAGTAATTCATTTCGCTGCGGTTGGCAGGCCAGCATCGTTTATCTTGTTGCTCATTAAATCATTCAACTGTCAATCAATTTAAAACCCCTCGAACCGCCACTCCACAAACTCATTTCATTCGTCTCGCATTCATCATGAGCTGCATCCATGAGTTGAGTGGAGTGCTGTAGACTGAAGAAGTGGGCAAGTTGCGTCGGGTCCAGCTCGAAGCTATAGACAGTCGTCAATTGTCTTTGGTATATAGCCAAAAGGAAATTCATGTATCGCTCTCTCACTCTATTTCAACTCATCTAACGGTCGCTGTCCAACATAATTACTTACATCAACTGTTTAAAACTGCACGCATTTCAATCTAGCTGTAAATTGATTCTGATCAAAGCTATACAACTCTTTGAAGTTTGTCTAAATTCTTCTACATATATATATATATATATATACATACATATATACTTGTCTATTCAAATTACATTTTATTTTTGTTTTTCTTTGCAGCTCAACAAATGAATTTCGTCGATATTCAAAACTGGTAAGCATGAAAATATTCCATTGTAATTATAGCTATACGATTTGAGGTATTTATGAATATGTATGCCGATTTGTATATAGAACTTTGTTCTGCATAACTTCGCTTGATTGTCGCACTTTTTGTCTTTATTGTGCCGATCGACAGTTGAGTTTAGAGTTTCAAAACACATCGCTTTTCTGCTGGGGCATTCAATGGATTCGTTCCCTACCAAGTTGTTTGAACTGCGCTTAGCATAAGTATCTGTCGATTTCCATAACTAAAGCAGGCTGTATCTTGTATAAATCGAGCATCTCGTTCCATGTATGTCTGTGTGTGTGTACAGCGAGTATCTCGTGACATGGGCATGCCAAAATGCTCTCCTACCTGTCAGGCGATTCAGGTTAAATCAATCAAACGTGAGTTGGAAAAACGAAACCTGTCAACACGGTTCATTGTTTGCATGCGCCGCGTTTAATGAAAGAACCGCCCCGAATCGAAGCGAAACAAAACAAAACAAAACAAAACCGAATCAAAAACGAACCCAACTAGGCATTTTTTATGCGGGAGTTTGAATGGGTTGGGGGCGGGGGTGGGGAGGGCGGCTTCACTATTGTAGATTTATGCGCGAGTATCTCTCAGATACACCAACATACACAGTACGAAATGTTACTTAAAACAAAAAGAAAGTAACTTGGAGAACTTCCAAAATGTGTCCTTTTAGAACATAAGCAACTTGGACAATTTGAAGTATTTACTAGTATTAGTTTTAATTAATTTTATAGTTCAAGTTACTGGTATTTATTATTTTAATATTATTTAGAGTAAGTAAGAGTAAGCAGCCAAAATTCAGATAGTATTTTATAGGCTTAAAAATATATAAGAAAAATATTTAAAAATGTAAGTGAATAAAGAAAGAAATATTTGTGGGGTTGGCGGGATTTTTAAACGTGAATTTAATTAGAACTCTCATTTCTTTCAGTGCACAAGCACACACGCACACACACACACACACACACACACACACACACAAGACGCATTTGCGATTCGTGGAGTTATTTGCATTTTTAGTTATTTCCATCTGGTGAACTATTGTCTGCTTCATACGGGTGGTCATTTAGCATATTTTGATATTGAGATTTATGGACAAGATAGAAACGTGTGCGACGTGCTGCATATCTTCTTGTTGTTGTTGCTGTTTGTTGTTGCTGTTTGTTGTTGCTGTTGTTGTTGGTACTTTGTCGGCAAATGCGGCAGCAACGGCCGGAAACGTTATGGAAACGCATATTATGTCAAATGTTAGCAAAAGTGAAATTAATTGAGTATTCGTATCGGATTACAAAAGACTGAGACTGAGACTGCGACTGAGACTGTAGAAGAAAGAAATTGGCGCCCACTTAAACAAGTTGACCACAGAAATCATCATCATTAACGCATCGTGCCTTACAGTGGATGTCGGCAATGCCAGAGTGGAAATCTATATCTGAGTATCAGAGTTTCCATAGAAACCCTGCAAAAAGCGCGGAATGTGGTCGTGTCATTGAAATGCGATACACAAGTTGAGGGGCAGAGATCGTGATCCATTGCATATTGTGGAATTGCTCACGGTTGCCAACTTCTACGGTTTCACCAGTTGTCAGTTGGTTGGTTGTCAGTACACAGAAATCTCGATGCGGTGGCAATCTTGGCTGGTGGTGCTCGATTTGTCATGCAAATTGATCGCCACTTGCCGCAAAACGCACAAATCAAATAAAAAAAAAAAAGGCTACCGTTTTTTGCGGAAGCAGCAGGTTCAAATCCGGTCGATCAAATTGCAATTTCAGTCGATTCAATACGGAATTTGATGCAATTGGTAATTGAATACTCTCACGCATGTGCCGTCGTTGATCCTTTCGATTCGATTGTCATTCGCGGCGACGGCGTCGGCGTCGGCGTTGAATCATTTAAAATTCCAGGCCGCACTGTGCGTGGGCCTGCCGAAACTGTCAGCGGGCGACACCTAGCGGCCAACACCTGCGACTGTCAACTGGCTGCAACACAACAACACAACAACCAACAACCACGTGATGTGCTTACTTTATGGCCACTTAAGTCCAGCCACTGACAGTTGACACTCGTCCGCTGCTGCAGCTGCTGCTGCTGTGTGTGGTGTGTGATGTGTGTGTCTGTCTGTGTGTGTGTGTGTGTGCAACTGTCTCGCGCTTCCAAGAAAATCGCGCTGGGTGTGATGTCAGCATAAATTCACAGCCCTCCATCCACTCCCACACAGCCCTCCCTACCCCCTCTACAGACGTACGTTGCATCCAAACAATTCGAAACTGGGCGAATCGTCTAATTTATGGTATTAGATATTCAATTTTAATACACTTCTGGTGGGCATCATGAACTTCTCGTAGCTCTTGCTATGTGAACGGAGAAACAAAAAATAAATTTCTGTTGTTCATTTCAAATATAGAACCATGTGAAAAAAAATACTTTTACGATTTACAAATAAATCACAAATATTAAAGATAATTCAACACTGTAGTTAGAAAGCAAAATTGAATTCATTATTTATGTAGGGTATGTCTGAAGCGTAGTCGTTAGACGCTTTTAGGACAAAACACATTTTGTTTTCTTGACCATTTTCAAATGCTGGTTGTGTGCCCGCGTCGCGTCAGTTGTCAACAAAAAGAGCCACCCAAAAAAAAAAAATAGACAGAGAAATGGAGAGAACCTGTCAAGTACGCTTTGAGGTGCTTTACGCGGTCATAATGCAAATGTGATCGAGTTGGCCACCGTCCCTGAACATCCATCAGCTAAACTGAGCTAGTTCGCTCCCTCTCTCTGCCTCTCCCTCTCCCTCCCTCTCCCTCTCTCCCTCTCTCTATCTGTATTAAATGCAGCAGTTTGTACTACTGCAGTTACCCAGTAACCCAGATACAATAACTAAGACATCAAAGCAAAGTTCAGCCAAGTGCGCGATTTGTGTTTGGGCTTCGTTTTTTTTTTTTACATTCATTCTTTCTTTGCTGTCAGCTTTAGTGAGTTGTACAAGAGACATACATAAATATATATGTAGATGTATTATGCTTACATCGCGTTATCAACTTGTTTTCAAAGTACAAAAAAAATAATAATACTCGACGAGTAGTTGGCGAGGCCAAAGGGACGAGGATGCAAACAAACCCAACGATGCGACAACGCAACCCAGAGCCACAACCAGAGCCAGAGTTGACAGTAGCCAAAAAAATATGTCATAAGAAGATATGTTCTGCGTCAATATTGATACAAGAGCTCGAGGGGGGAGGGCAACAGCCACGTAATGTAACCGTTTCATTTGGGGGAATCTTCTCCCCCTTCTCAGCACCTTTGTGTTTCCGTGTGTGCGTGTGTGGATTACAGGTGGCTGTGTGTTGTTTTGTTGTCAGCCTCGTTGTCATCATCATCTCTCTATCTCTCACTCTCACTCTCACTCTCGTTCCCTGTCTCTCTGTATTTTTCATTGTTTTGCGTCAAATGCCGCAGGCCAAGCCACGTGCCACACTGTGTGCTTGCCACGGCAAGTCCACAACGCCAATTGCTTGCACTGTGGTATACAAAATATATGCATGGCTAAATGCAAAATTAAAAATGGATATAAGAGCGGCTTTTCTCAATATTTCTAGACATAGTTCGGCTTAGCTTAGGTTTAGCAGAATTTCATCTATTTTCCACAACCAAGACTTTAATGTTAAACAATATGCAAAAAGGTTATTTTGACAGCTGCATTTGTATTGTGTGAAACTTTAACTTTAATAAATATTTAAGAAAACTAATATCTTCGGACTTTATCAGTCATATATTTTTTATAATTCTCTTTCTGCATTTAATGAACCAAAACGGTTATCTAAAACAAATACAGCTGTAGCTAAGATAAACTAACAAATAACAAAGTCAAATCATTATAAAAGCCCATTCATTTTATTCTTATTCAATGGCAATCAGTTAATAACGTCCCAAAGCACAATTTGTATATAATTTCATAGCTGAGAGCTAATTAAAATTCAAGCATATTTAATGTCTTCACTTGAAATATAATGAAATTATTATAGGGAAGCAACCCTTTATTGGTCTATCTGACACCCCATTGTCCAACTATTCTATTTCAAGCACTATATTTTAGTTTCTGGAAATTCTTAGCCAATGTTGTTGAGCATGCATAACTCTTGTGTTTGGGACCCCGTTTTTATAGCTCCTTTGACATTTGCACTCTGTATGCTAACGTATACTCGGTGCGGTTCGGTTGGTGGCTGCACCCGCTTACGGACTGGCTTAGGTTAACCAAGTTAAATTGTGCTATTTATATACCACGAAAATAACCCAAATTCTTTTATCGCTGGATAAATATTTATGTTCCCAACGGCACCGCAAGTAACCCCAACAAAATTCGATACGCTCATAAACAATGAGGGGAGACGGCACAAAAGGCAACAGCAGCTTCTATTCCCCTTCCCCAATCATTTTCTAAATACATTTGCCACTGTCCACCACTGTGCATTACAGAATTGTCTCTCGTGTGTGTGTGTTGGGGGTAGGAAATTGTGAAAGGGATTGTAAATTGGGGTTTGAAAAACATTTTTGGGGTGAGCAGATGTGGCCTAGAACCAACAATTGTTCCATGTTAACTTAGTCGTTGTCGTCCCCTCAGTCTAACTGCTGCTAAATAATTCAAATTGTAATGTTAGCAAAGAAAAAAAAGAAAATTAAATAATAAGTAATCATAAAATGAATGCATCCATATGTAAGTGTATCAAAACTTTTTGATATGGGGGAACATTTCAGGTAGTTGTGTAATTGTATATTTGTGACAATCTGTTGTAATTGCGCTAATTGCAATTTATTATTCAGTGTCTGACTTGCTTACGTGCTCATCATCATTATCGTCAGGACGATGTGTGCGTGTGTGTGCGTGTGTGTATGTGTGTGTGTGTGTGTCAGTTACTGAGTGACAACGAGAGCTGACAAAATTTGTTGGGCAAAATATCCGCAGGATATGTGCTTGTTGATTTCGCATGAGACTTTGACATATTATCTGCACCAGCAGCCGAGGGGGGATTAAGTACACAAGCTTACAGTTACCCAGCAAATGATATACCAGATAGCACATACCAGATACCAGATACATATACAAATACTTGATTTTAATAATAAGACCAGACATCTCTTATGCCGATGCGTGTATATGTTCGCATTTACTTGTTTATTTATTTTGTATTGTGTTTGCACTCTCTCCCTCTATACATATATATATATATAATATATGCACATATATATATATATATATATATATAATATACAACTGACAAACATGTGCAAATAAATTCATACAAATTCGTTTGAGTCAATATTGTGTATGTGCATATGAAAATATGTATAAAATATATATTAAATTTCACATGTTAATTTCTCGAATATCCTGTCTGTCTGCCTGTCCGTCTACTTGTCTCTCTGTCCGCCTGTCTGTCGTTATGCAATCACGCAAATGAAGTGTGCCATATTCCGCATTAAATATGAAAATTATAATGTAAAATTTTAATTTGATTAAGTGGCCTCTGCATTCTTTTTGTCCAGCATCTGGAATTCGGCTTCCGCTCCTCTGATCTCACTCTCCCAGAGAGACAAAGAAAGAGAGAGAGAGAGAGAGAGAGAGAGAGAGAGAGAGAGAGAGAGAGTGAGAGAGTTTCACAATATTCAATATTAAATTTACATATGAGCCCGGTCAACGTTTGTGGTTAATGTCGAATAATAAACACTTATGTTCAAATACGCAATATGATTGGAATTCAATGAGATGCATTATAATATTTATTTTCGAGAAAGGCATGGCTCTGGGGGAAAAAGCACAACTGGCCGAGTCTGGCAACTGATGGGATATGTGATAACTGTAATTGGCTAACTGGCATTTGGCACTGCTAATCAGCGGCATTTTAGTGGTTTTCAACTTGTTTAATAACTTTAAAAAGAAAATTACATAGTGCGACGAAAGACTGCAGGCGAATATGTTGAAAGCTGCTGAGAAAATGATTTGATCAGCTTTAATTGGGTGCACATAGCAGTTATGAATAAAAAGCTGCTGAATAAAATCGAATATGTAGAATTAAAGAGTTAACGAATGGAGTCTCTTTAGTCTGCTGGTGGCAGCTATAGCCTCAATTATACATATGACACCAAGCTGCTCGTAGTTTGTTTGTACTATAATTAGAGGCATCTAGTCTCTAGTTGAATAGTTTCTGTAAGAATTGTAGTCTATTTAGCTGTCTGCTTTAAATTATGCATACACTATGTCTAATTGTGACATCCGATGAACTTTAGCCTTTTGTCTCCGCCCTCTGCTAAAAAGTTCTTGTCCAACTTTTGGCAGCAGGTGCTTACCAAGACCCACATACATACTCACAAATAAGGAGAGATAGGGAGAAACACCCACATATGAATACATTCACACACTCACACAGCAATGTGCATACATTTTGAAGTTCTTTGGTTGCAATCTCTGCTAAAAAGTGGCGAGCAACAAAAGAGCACTAAAAACAGCGCAAGAAATATGTGCAAGAGAGAGAGGGGTAGGGAGAGAGACAGAGAATGTGGCAAGAATGGGGATCTAAATAGTTGTTACACTAACTTAACCTCATTTAAATATTTTGCTGCTGCTACTGCTGGCGTTGTTGTTTTTTTTTCCTGTTGTTATTGTTCTTACTGCTGCTCGGCATCATCTTGTTTTTTTTTTTTGGGGCACGCTGCTCAGCCTCCCCGCCCCGCCTACCCGCCAACCCGCCTCCGCACTTCAGGTGCAGCAACATACATTTTTGCTTTCGTCTTTAATGCCTGCGCGCACTCGCATAAAGTAGCACATGCGATGGGGGGGCGGTGGCAGGTGCAGGGGTGCGCGTGGCAATGTTGCATTCTGTATTCAAATACAACGAAAATTGTTGTAAATTAGTAAATATGTAAACATGGCGCACGCTTGCAGCAGCAGCAGCAGCAGCAGCAGCAACAGCAGCAGCCACAAAAAAGGTGTGCGAAGCAAAGATGAGCAGCGTGTGGGTGTGAAAGGGGGGCTGGGTGCTTGTGGAAGGTTAAGTTGCCCCAGCCGGTGGCATCTTGAGTGCGCGTCAGCTGAAGTGGCTGAGGCTCAGGCTGTGGCTACCAACCTACGCAATTAAGTGACGACAATGATGTTGTTGGCCGATATACTCGTAGAGAGAAAGAACCTGCCGCCAAGTGAAAGGCGGCCTCACTCTATATAAATACCAGCTTGTTGCAAGCTCTTCCCCTCCTTAGACCTTTCACTCTCTTTCTCTCTCTCTCTCTCTCTCTCTCGCTCTCTCGCGCTCTCTCTCTTTCTCTCTCTCTCTCTTTCTCTCTATCCTTCTATCTCTCTCTGTGTAGCGGCACAGTATTATTTCTTTGTTTGCATTAAAGTCGCAACAGAAGCTGCAGCAACAGCTGCCCCCAACTCTACGTTTTTACTCTTGCCGCACTTGAACGGCTACTTCAGCTTCCAAAAGGCTTTCGGTTACTTGGCTTCCGACAGCATTTGCTTTTCACATACTCTAACAAATGTGGTTTTTTGTTATATGATTCTATGGTTGAAGTGGTAACAAAAGAAATTTCAACTTCAACAAAGTGTAATTCATTTTATCAGTCATTTACAAAATTGTTTCTAGATAAAAAGAAATAAATAAGAAAGCTGCTTGTGCAAATATATATTATAAAAAGAAGCAAAATCATTGTTAAAGATATGAAATAATATCTATTTAAAAATTACATTAAATATATCATTTTTTCTGGCTCCATCAGCTTTTGCAGAGTATCTGCTTTGTTGGGGGTTCAGTTGACAGCTTGTTCTGCTCTCTTTCTTGTGGGCTAGCGCATGTTTGCATTTACCTTGGATGTTTCTGCTCCACAAGTGGGTTGTCAAGCATTTGGCCGGATCTGAAGCAGCAGCCAGTTGTTGTCAAGAGAAGTTGTAAAATGCGTTTCATACCAGCAACAGAAACAGCAAAAACAACAACAACAACAGCAACAACAACAACAACAGCATCGACGACACAACTACGACAACAATAAATTTTTGTGGATGCAAGTGGATTTGTAATGTAAGAAAAGCAGCGCCCCAGGAAAAAATGCTTTGCTTACCTTTATTTGATTATTTATTTAAATTTACAAACGTACGCCCAGAAAAGAAAAAAAAAATATAATAAAAATGCAGTAGCTTTGAGTAATTTCATCATATGAATAATATAAATAATTTTGTTGTGCTCAAATGAAAATAACTTTAACATAACATGAGAAGTCTCTTGCCAGTTAAGAAGTAAAGTTGTTAATATGATAAAAGCGTAATCTCCAGTTACAAGTGATAATCCTCAAACTGAATGCTTTCATTGTTATGTTCTTATTGTTAATCCGCTAGCTCTCCATAAAAAATAGCAAACACGATCTTAACCCATTAAATTTTATGCAGCTTACTTCAACATGACCACAATATAAAAAAAAAAGAAAAACGAAAAAAGATGGCCATCTTTGCAGTGTTATTTTAGCAGCTTCTCCGCTTATTTATTCAAGTTTATGGATATCTTTGACGCAGTGGTCTCTTCACTAATCCAACTCGAATCCAACACACACACACAATTGTTATTCTGGGTAGACGGAGTTAAGTCTTTTTATGATTTTCGCTTTGTCTGAGCCGGTGTGAAAATGAAAGTGTGTGTTGTGCACCATTTTGATATGGATCTGCTTTTTTTTTTTATCTGCCTGATAAGCTGAGGCAGTTAATGGATGATGTATGTCGCATGTAGTCTGCTTGAGGCCAAGCTGTGCAAATTGCGTGGTCGATTTATGGCCGTATTTATGGCTGATCTCTATAGAATACTCAACTTTACACCGATCAAAAAAAAAATGAAATAACCGAGAAAAAATGCCAAACAATGCGTGGTGACAGGCAATAAACACCCACAAAAAAAAACACCAACAGCTTTTTAGATTGAGGCGTCAAAATGTGTTTTGGATTTGGTAATATTAACAGCTAAAACTGCAGATGAGTCGAGTTTAAGGTTTTTTATTGCTGCCTCGTTAGGCAAGCTGTTAAAAATGGCAATAATCACAGCAATTGATTGATGATTATTGAAACTAAATATGGTAAAATATGTTGGCTTACATTTAATACCAAATAAAGTGGCATTTTATTCAAATTTGCGTCTGAAATAATTAATATTCAGATTAAATTAAAAAAAAAAGTGAGAAGTTTCAGAGTGCATTTTTTTGTAAATAAATAAATTGAAATGTCTATAAAATGAAATTTGAATTTATTTAAAAAAAAATAAAGCTTTTTTTACTTTATAGCAACTTTACAAAATACTAAAAAATCAGTTCGATTTCATTTAGTTTTTGTGTGCCTAAGCTTTTGAACTGTTTTGGCTTTTCGCCTGGTTTTATCTTTATTATAGTGTAGAGCAGGCATGCACTTATGGGATTTACCATGTAACCTCGTAATGCTATTAAAAAAAAAGAAACTGGTCAATTTATGCGATTTTAATTTTTAGGTGCACATTTTCGAATTTGATCATAAAACGTGTGCCACCTCGCTGCCTTGTGACAGGTCGACCATAAAATGCTAAGAAGTCCCGAATAAATATTTCAAATAGCCATAAATATCGTTGATTATATATGCACATGTGTGTGTGAGAGTGTGTGTGTGTGTGTGTATGTATTTAGCGTAGGCCAAGGACCGGCCCAATCTTTTAATTAAGGCAATAAAACGGAAATCGACCACGTAACCTAAGGAAAACATAAACTTTACATTAAATCCACTTAATGTTCGAACAAAGTGCCATGAATGTCTTCTTTATCGCCACGTGCTCAAGGGAGGCCAGTCCCAAGTCCCGAGACTTCTCATCACAGCCCCAGTTTGAAGTCCTTGTCAGGCAGCAGCACTCATCAAAGTAGGAGACACACACACACACACATACACACACACACACACTAATACAGTAATTCAAAAGCGCTTGCCACTCAACTGAACAGAGCAGATGAGCCACATTCTCCACCTGCTTATCCACCTGGCTTTGCGTCGCGTTTGTGTCCCCTTCACATATTTGATTTTTATTAGCCGCTGTTGGACACCGGAGCGCGGTGTCAGAAAGTGGCGCCTTTGGCGTTTGCTTTTTGCCCATCATCAACGCTGACCCATAAAAACACTCAGTCGAGTGGATGGATGCATGGATGGATGGGTGGATGGATGGGTGGATGGATGGTCGGTTGTGATGTTGAAGTGCGTATAAATTAAATATCCTGGACATTAACGCTCGAGTGTTTATTTTTGCTTGGGGCTTAGGAATGCGCCAAAACCGTTAGAAAACTCATTAAATTAGCAATGTCGATTTTAAATGTTCACTCCAGAAATGTTGGGCCTATGCTACGCATGAATCATTCACGGCCAGAAAACAATTTCTAGAATTGGTTCGAATTCACTCGATTGTCATTTTATTTATTTCACATTTGTGTCAATGGCCAATTAAAAGAGTAATTTTTCGCTTACGCAAAAGGAGTCCTATCGAATTTAAGCTAAATTCTATTCAATTTTAGATACCCTCGAAGACCGAAGTCAAATTGCCATCATCTAAATTTTACTATAAATCTGGATGATATTGTAGTCATATAATTACTGAGCTTGGCTAGGATTAGTTGTTAAATAAAAAATATTTTCATGCAGAAATTCATCTTACGACATAGCTATATCGATTCGACTGTTGATGCTGATCGGAATAGCTATATACATAATGAGGTCGGATCGTTTAACAATCCTTTAAATATCTACAAGCAGTTCAATTTCAATTCAGTTACATGCTGCAAATTGTATTTTATGCTTGCAACTCATACAGAGTATTTACAATTCGCTGCACATCATGCCGATCTGCACAGCGGGCGCGCTAGTCGGCCACAGTCTCTGCCACAACTTGTGCCACAGCCTGTGCCACAGCCTGTGCCATCATCCACAGCGTCAGTTGGTTTTCTCTCTCGATGTCCGATGTGTGTTTACTACCTGTGTGTTGTGGGCAACGTTTCATCGTGACCCAATGCCACTTTGACTAATTGAAAACTGTCAAATTGCAAGAGTCAAATGCTGCCGGGATCAAGCTGGACTTCTTGCAACCCCCCCCCCCCATCTCCTAATCCACCCCACTCCGTGGCATTCTCTTAGCCAAGTACCTGCTGTGTGTGGTTTTCGTAATTGAATTAACTCATTAGCAGTAAATATCTGTATAACCATCTAGCTGTGAGTAGATTTCTGTATCTGTACTTAGATCTATGTCTATTCAAATGTCATATAAATATTTTCAGAATTTTTCATACGTGTGGTTGTGTGTGTGTGTGTGTGTTTGTGTGTGAGTGTGCATACATTTTGGGAAAATGTCATTTTCTTTAACATTGGCACCGGATTTATTAATGACTTTTGCAGCTGAGGCAAACCCTTATTTCGTTTCATTTACTTTGTTTTGCTCTATGCGTAATCTTTGGTCTCTGCTCTTGGGTCGCCGGCCTTCGTGCTGTGAGTGCTTTCTAATTTAAAGTGGCAACAATTTGTGCATTTCATGTTGCCTGACAGCTGAAGCATCTACGGCTTAGTCCGATAATTAATTTAAAGTGCCCCAAAAAGGATCAAACACTAATTCGCCTGTCAAAGCAACATTGCAATCGGAACTGCAGCCAGTGCCAGACTACAAGCATACATCAACTGTAATTTTCCAAAAATGATGCATGAAATAACTTGGATAACTCGAAATAGGTCAAGTTTATATTTTGATCAAAGTATTTCTTAATATAGACAAATAATTCATAGTTCAACATTTCGGATTTCATTTACCTTATTTTTACTCGAGGGATAAGCGAGTAATATCTGTTAGCAGAGCTGCTTATGAAATAAACTACAAGCCATTGAATATCAATCGGTTGTCATAAAATCTGTACACATTATTCACATAAACGAGCTCTTCTTTTATATTGCCAACTGGCGGAGGGAAATTCCTTACTCACACATAGCATGTATGTATGTGTGTATGTATGTATGTATGTCTCTCTGTCTGTCTGTCTGTCTATCTGGCTGTGACTGGCGCTCATACGAAATCCCTTGCCAGCTGGAGTTCAGTGTGGTTAAGTGTGTGTTGTTACGATTGTGGCTGAAAGGCGGTGGTCCGCGGGGGAAGCGGGAGCGATAACTGATGATGATGATTCCATTTGTGGTTTGAATAATTTTCATAATTTAAATAACAGCCAAAACGGCTTCAATACTTTGCCGCAGCAGTCCTGGCTGAACTGACAGACTGTCAGTTTGCCTGCCTGACCTGACAGACAGCCATACTCTGTGTGAGAACTGCGCAAGAAAGCGAGAGTGTAAATCACAGTCATCTAGAGACAGAGAGAGAGAAAGAGAGAGTGAGAGAAAGGGAGTCGCTTGGGAAATGATAAATGGAGCAGCGACTTGTTACGCATAAATTTTTTGGGGCGCCAAGTGGGCAATCTCTCACTCACTCCCTCTCGGAGTAGCTAAGTAAATCCTTGACGTTGTGTGCGAAGTCGTCCGTTGTTGTTGTGTCCCTTTTTTTTGCCTTGCCAGTGAAAACAATATTTCATTACATTTACATATTTTCACTCAATTTTCATATTTTCACATTCGCGTTGGCTGCATTGGTGTCCCCTCCATCGCCCCCCATCGCCGCCATCACCTACTCCTGACTTCATTGGCGCCTTTTGTTTTTTTCATTTTATGGTAATTCACTCAGTCCCTCCCCAGTTTCAATCCCACCCCTCATTCCCCCTCCCCCTCCCCTCCCCAGTCCCCGTCACCGTTCCACCCCGTTCGGTTTGTCGCTTTCTCGCTGGCTAGTCCCTGTTGCACTGTGGCGCCCCCAAGTGTTGAGCGGCAGAGTTCATTCGTTCGTTCGCATTTCGTATGTCAGCATTTTAAATAGGCTTTTCATGTTCGAATTTTATTGTATTTTTTTTTATATACTTTGCCTTTTGCTCACTTATTTTTATTTTTATTTTTTCCTGTATTCTCCCATTTTTTGTTGTTGTTGTTGCTGTTGTTGTTGCTGTTGGGTTGAGGACCTTCTTGTTGTCACCGCACCGTTGGATACATTAAATTCCGCAAGTCGTATATGCAAAGTCAAGCGACCCAACAACACTGCCACTTACCCTGGGCCTTATTAAATACAAATATTTTGCTTTCGCCGTGGGGTGAAAGTGGGCGTAAACTGTTGGAAAATTGTTTGGTCTGCTTTCCAGCGTGGGCTCAACTGGAGGCCACTCAAGAAGGGCTTAACATTTGACAAGCAATGTGTAGCCGTGTGTGTCGAAGGACAGTATCAAAATTATAACAGCGGGACTACTCTATTTTGTCAAGTATCCGAGGCGATGGGCTAACAATAAGAAATAAATATTCTATTTTATACAAATTTCCAATCAAGCACATTTTTTTTTAGATTTTTAATTATTTTTTTAGGGCAAACGCAAAGTGGTGTTTTTTTCCGATTTTTGTACTGCATTCATAATTCGTTATGTTTGCCTCAATTTATTTGAGAGCGCATTACTGCCTCGTCCTTGCGAGTTTTATTTAAAACAAATAAAATGCCCAAAGGCTTAAAAATCACCATGACATCAGGATGGCATCAGGGCAAACACAGTCGCGTACAACAAAAATAATAATAATAACACCAACACCAACACCAACAACACCAACAACAACAACGACTCCAATGCGAACAATCTGGGGGAAAAAAAGACAGGAAGCAGCAGAGCGGAACGTGTGAGAATGAGAGGAGTAAAAATAACAAAAAAGCCGCATAAAAAATGAATGGCAAAAAGCACTGAACAAATATTTCGCTCGTCATAAAAAACATTGTGCAATAATTTTTGCATTTCAGTACCAGAAACCAGGATACAGCAGCATGCAAATAACAAAAATAAGAAGCAGTCAGTTTATAATGTAAACAATATCGTGGGGTAAATACGAGGACATCAACTCGACTTGAAAATTCTGTGCGGGGCGAGACTTTATGGCAGTTGTTGCTGCTGCTGCTGTTGCTGCTGCTGCTGCTGTCACATTATGAACCGCGCTACCAGGCAACGTAATCCTTTTTAAGCTACAAACAACTGACATTATCCAGCCAATCGAAATCCAACACCAGCAGCAATTGCCTTGACTGCATTGCCATTGCCATTGCCATTCTGTGTGCCTCTGCCTCTGGTCAGCTCTTTCGAGTGCCGCGACTTAAAGGCCACTTGGCAGTGCCATAACCCCAGCTTGCTTGGGGTCGACAAAATGAGGTACAGGCAATACAACAATTTCTTAAATCTTGTTTACTTCAGTCTTGGTCCTTTGTCTTTGCAGCAGTACCTTTGAGCATTTCACTTTTATTACAATATTTGCCATTTGAGTCCCCTGTTGCCACCGGCAAACCAAGCCAACCAGGCCTCTAAGCAACCAGGGAACCAGCGTACTTACCTTCTGTAAGTCCTTCTTTTAATTCTTTGCTTGAGAACTCTGTTTTACTGTTTTAGCATTCACTCTCCTACCTCTTCAAATTCTGCGCCACAGCAAGGAGTATTTGTTTAAGCTTAATAATTCTTGGTGGTAAAGAAAATGCTATATCAAATAATATTTACATTCTGTTTTTATTAGTGAGCATTTGTATCTTAATATATGTTTATATTTGACAGCAATCTGATGGGAAGATATAATGACAACGACTACGGCAAAGGCATTATTTGGTATGAAATTACGGGTACTAAAACGTGTCCAGATGATGATAAGGCCGAGAAGGGGATGAAAGAGATGCTGAATATCTTAGCCAAGCTGTGGTTTTCTTTAAACTGAAATTGATTAACTATAAACTATATGTAAACTTATTATTTCTTATATTTAACTAACCAGAATTCTATAAAATAAATGTTGATTACACTGCCAATGGGTTTATAGATGGCGGGAGTTGTGTTCTAGCGAATAGTTGTTATACAGACCCCACAGCTACGTACTCTTCTTGATTATTGTTGCTGCTTTAGTCTACATAGTAATCACTGATAAGAGGATTAAAGAAAGAAAAGAAAAGTTATCTGATTTAATTATCTGCTTATTGTTTTAAAAGGATGCTTAGCTTTTGCTTGCAGCTTTATTTGAAAAGATTCACGAAATAATTAATTATAATTATAAAAAAAAACTATATAATTAAATAGTTTTTTTTTATGCGAATTTCAACTGAAGTTGCTTAATTTGTTCAAAAATAGTCTATGAATTCAACTCAACATAACTGACTCAATGGACAGCAACTGCAAATGGTTGCTTTGCCACCCATCTCATCGTTCACTGGGCCATTCATTGATTAGCAATTGCTGTCACATTGAAAAGTTGTCCTTTAATCGAAAGCAAAACCACAACGCTGTCAGGCAGTCAGACAGGCTCGTTAAAAGTGCCATTGAGCTAGCCGGATTTAGCGATTTCGAGCTGAATGCGTCACCCGATGCCGCCTAATGAGTCCAAATCCCTGCGAATAATAACAGTACCGACAAAGGTGTGTCCATTGTCCCGATGTCCGTGTGTAATTTTTGGGCTCAAGCGAGCGATATGATCTCGCCCAAACTCAAACTGACACCGCAAACGGGACAAAAATGTTTTTTTTTTTTTTTGGCTAATTGAGGGACGCTCGGTGGGACCTGAACGCGTTTGGTGTTGGTGGCCAGTGCCAGTCTGCCACTGTCTGCATTTGTGTCTGTGTCGGGCCTAAACAAAAGATTAGCAGCGCTTTTAGCTAGCGCACTGAAAACGACACGAACTGGAAACAAGGAAACAAGGAGTATCCTCAGAGATCTACAGCGTGCAGACCACAGACGAGCTATCCTGAGTGCCCAGCATGTTGGCGGACGGAGACGCGTTTAATGGCAGGCAAACAGCGCAAGCAGCGCAAGCAGCGTTGCATGCGCTTCTCTCTACGCCGCATTCAGGGGCAAACAAAAACAATTGTCAACAGACGTGGAAACGTGACCAACGAATTTTACGCACAATTTCACTTTATGCGGCAGCAGCGGAACAAAAGCAACCGAACAACACTCTGCAACCTGGAAAGCCATTCAATGGGCCCTCTATGTGTGTGCATGTATGTGTGTGTGTGTGTGTGTGTGTGTGTGTGTGTCTGCACATTCGTGCCACATTTATTGTTTAGTGTTGCCACCTACATTCCCCTTGCATGCCCTTGCCACATGCTGACCAGTTAACAGTCGACTCGCAGAATGGGCAAAAATCCAATTAGGCGTCGCATGTGCCGCGTTTGGCGCTTCAAAAATCATCACTTTTTCTATTATATACATATTGTATATATATATACTGCTTCCTTTCACTTGGCCACAGTGCCTCAATTGTCCACAACTCCGATATACACATGAATCATGCGCACTCCAAGTTGATTTATTCGACAGTTGCATTCTGAAAGCATAAAACTGGCGCTTAGACGATGACTTCAACTCCAACAATGTCTTTGCCTTTGACTAGTTACTTTGTTGCTTATGTTCGTGGACTTCCGCAGTCTGTGACTTCGCATCATATTCATAATTGCAATGTTTACGATCTATTGGAGCCAGCCTGGCGCTGAAATAACTCAAGCGACAAAGGCGTCATTGAATCGCGAGACTTGGGCTGACTTTAATAATCCAAAAGATAATTGCTTAAAGTCTACCAATATAGTAATCTCACTATTAGCTGACCAAGTAAATCATAATTATTCATTTATTAATATTAACGAATATGCATTTAAAAACAAAATAATATTACAATTAATACTAAATGTAAGACGAGACCTTCAACTCTGCTTAAAGTGTTTTACATTTTAATATCAGCTCTAATTACAGTTCCTTATAAAGTTATATATTCTATTAATATTGGTGAATGGATATCACTTATCAATCACTCCTAGTATTATGCAAATAATATGTTTGCATCGATCCACTAAACACTGCCCCAAAATCCAACTTTGTAAAGTTTATAAAAATAAACTAAAAAATAATCTAATTTCAGTTAGTTTGTCAACTACATAAAAAATTGTCTGATTTGTCGATGTAAGTCATTATGGTAATTGGAGTGGGAGCGACACTTAAAGGCCATTACCGGAATTATAGCTTCGCTTATAGCTTCCCTCAACAATGGCCACCTGCCAATCTATTTGAGATTAACATTTCAGACGAGGAGCCAAACAGCTTTCAGCCACTTAATAGATTCACTTGTATAACAAAAAAAAAAGCTGCTGCGATTTAATCCTTCTGTTTCTCTTGGCGTTTCCGTTGCTGTTTCCCCCATTATCATTGCAAATGTTGAAGTATTGTCAAACATATGTTTTTGTTCGTCGCCATAGAAAAGTTTCATTCGTTGATATAATCGTGTCACATTTCAGTCTCATCACCGAGGTTTCAGCTGTTTTAGTTGTTACTGTTTTTGTTGTTGTTAATGATCATGTTGACACAAGTTGTTAACAGAATAATTTATGCGACTTGTGACGCATTAAAAGTTGGCCGAGTCGAATCTATTGCATATTTAATGACAAGCCTGTGGTTTTGGCTCATATATATATATATACATATATATATATATATCAGCCTGTGCTGAGCTTGGCCGGATGCGCGTGCTGGATAAAATTAAGAGCAGCTTGGTGAGGGGCAGGTAGGAGTAGGAAGAAAGCAGCAGGCATCAGCAAGCAGCACAAATGGACGTCGACGCAGTTTTTTCGTCATTTGTCAACGTCGCCAGTTCCAAGATTTTTTCCAACTTCGAAGAGAGACTGCGAGAGTAAAAAATGATAAACGCATTCGCTTATGATGTGTAGAGTTTCATAAATCATGTTGAAGTTTGAAGCTTGCGTGTTGTGTTTGTTGTTGCTGCTGCTGCTGCTGTTGCATTGGGTAAACTTTATGGTTAGATCACGAGGCGACCTCGCCTGCATAAGTCTCCTGGCCCCGGGTCCTGATCCCAGTGCCACTAAGGTCGCCACGCGACAGCGCTTAGACAAACAAGTGTCACACTGTGCATGATGAAGAGCTGCCAGCAAAACAACATAAACAATGCAAAGCAACTCAGTGTGCCAACCAGCTAGCCAGCCAGCTAGCCAGCCAGCCAGTCAGCCAGCCAGCCAGAGTTGCCGCTGCGATTTATGCAGCGTTGTTACCAACTGAGCCAAAACTGTGCCAGCTTGAAGCTAATGTCAAGGCTGACAAAGAGCAGCTGCTCTCTGCACAGAATGCAAGTTCGCAAACTGAATTATTCAGTTTTTGATACAATTTATGCTCCCATTAAATTCCCTATTTGTCTGCCTCAAAAAAAATTATTCACCTTAGTTGTTGATAACTTAAACTCAAATATAGCTGGCCTAGTGTTCTTAACAAATGTCCTGCATTTATTAAGATTAACTTAGGATAGGTTGAGGATCTCAAATCGCAAGTGTGTTCATCAAAATGAGCATGCAAATATGAGGTAAGAAGACTTAATCAAACCTGATTAAAGATTTGCCATTATAGACTCACTTTGAGAATATATTCTTGGCTTAAGAATTTTGAGACTCGTTTTAAGCTATGCACCTGAACTGCTACTATTCTCTCAATAAGTCAAATATTTTACTTCAAGTTTTGTGTTAAATATTTAGTAGTCTTGGCATTATTCCTCCCCAACCATGTCTGCCACTTTCAGATTATGGGGTACGAAAGAAAACTAATAAAAAAAGTTGTTATTAAAGCTACTCCAGAGACCAAGTGAGCTGTGTCGCAAAAGACCATCCTGATACTCAGTGCACAGTAATTGGCCCTCAATAACTGCTCATTATTAAGCAGCTTTCACTTACACACGCACACACACACACACACACACAAACAGAGAATTCCCCGATGTCGCACAGAAAGCTATTAGCCCCCATTTTTAAATGCCTGAATAAACTTGGAATCAATATCGTAAACTTGAAAGGGCGTCTATAATAATGTGTTCAGCATGTCAACTGTTTGTCATAGAGGGTGTCGAAGAGGGCTGCGTTGCAGAGTGGCGAGTAGGGGAGGGGGACGGGAATGGGGACGGGAATGGGGACGCATCAAAGCTCAGCTCCGAGTCAACAATGGTGGACAGCGACAACAGCCGCAGGGCGCTGCTCCCCATTGCTCCCCACTTGCCACTTATGAAATTGATTGTAAACACAATGAGGGTTCACTCCGAACGACACCCACTATTCAACGACCCCGCCCCGCCTCTGTGCCCCGATCCACTACTGTAGTTGACATATCGGCGCCAAGCAGGCAATTAACATGCAATTGTCATAAATTTACCCAGTGCACAGATTATTAAACATTCATAAAATAAATTACAAGCCAATGCGCATAAATTCTGAATTGATTTTAACGCAGCAAATCCGAACAAAGAATCATCGTCAATGCCATTAAGGAATCTGGTTATTGAATTATAACCACTTCTACACATAATGGCCAAAGGGGAAAACATAAATTTTGCCCCCGACTAAACCATTGTGTGGAGTGCGACTAGAAGAAATCAATTGCCAAAGTGCATTGAAGGGTTTAAAGTGTGCACAGACGACGGAGACGAAGACCGGCAAATGAGTATTGTAATTGCAGCCGTAAAGAAACGCAAGGAAATCCCAATAAATGCCACACAAAGGGGCAACCCTAGTTGTGAGGGTTGTCAAGGACAAAGGGCTTCAAAGGGGGGGTGGTAAATAAACTTTTAGGTTTTCCTGTATACAGCAAACTGCTCTCAGTCAGCTCAATTCGAGAGACTGACGCCAACTTTGAACATAACCTCACTTCTGTTAAAGCGAGTGCAGAAAATGCAATTACCAAAAAAAAAAATAAAAATAAAACAAAAAATATGTTTAGCATTTTGTCTGTGAATATTATTGGATTACTTAGGACATTTTCTCACATTTCGCTGTCAGAAAGAAACGCGAAGCAGATCATTTTTTGGGCGCCAGAATATCATTAGAAATTCCCTGTCAGTTTTAAAAACTCCAAAGGGTAACGCCAGAAAAAAAAAAATACACTTGAAATAAAATGATGACTCAACTGCGCCAGTAATAATAATGATGATGATGATGATTATGTTGATGGGGCATGCCAAACAAAAAGGAAAAAAAAAGTAAAAAAGAAACATTTTATGACATTGCTGACAATTTATGATGCAAATTCCTCGCAACAAAAAAGCAAAAAAGAGAAATGAAGGATGCAGCCTGCTTTTTGATGGCATTGGGGAGAGGCGGAGAGGCGTGGCGGGGAGCAGCGACGACAAATTTGTCGAGAAATTGCATAAAAAAATGCATATCAAAAATAAATTGTTATGCTGAAATCTGTAATCTGAAGTAGTTGCGGATGCACTCGAAAGATATTTACGAGTGCGCAGCCCAAGAGCAAAATGGCAGACCCGCATACAAAATGGCAACAAAAATAAATAAACTCATTGCGAATTGTTTTTCTGTTGATTCATCAGAAAATAAATTGAAATGCTCTTGTTGACATTTAACCAACAAAAAAAAACAACTAACAACAAACAACAACAACAAGTGAAGAATAAACACAGAAACAACACTGAATGCAGTCGGGTTCTGTCAGGTTTCAGCCAAGCAGTGTTTGCACTGTTGATTTATTTAATTTACTAAAACTAACAGCATAAAATATTTGATAATAAAATCACGTTCACACGCCTATGGCCACAAATCAATTGATACACAAACACACACAAACATATAACACACACACACACACGAGCTAAATAACCCAACAAAAATCCACCAACCAATCTATCCAATCGACCAACAAGTTCATTAAAACTTTTATTCATATACATGTATGTTTGACAAAAAAAAAAAAAAATAAATAAATCCAATAAAATGAGGCTCCCATTTTCGTGGTAACCGCAACAAAACTTCAACTCATTGGGACGTTTTGGTTATGGCCATTTCAACTAAATGGATTTGCCCCTGGGGCCAAGCAGTAACCCAGACCCGAACCCAGTCCCAAGCCCAGTCCCATACCCAGTCCCTTTCCCAAGCTCCATGTGTGTGGTCAAAACTTTGCATATCATCATTTCATTTCATGTTAGTTAAGCGTCGCCAAAAATATTTTTTATTTTGCGTGTAGCACTTAATATTTATGAACATTTCGTTATAAAAATATAGCCAAACAACAACGCTTTGGCAACATTTCATGTATATGTGAATGTAATAAATTTTTTAGTGGCTAACCGACATAAAAGCCGCAACGAACCAGAAAACCGAAACTTCAAACATATTATTAGAAATCTGAAATTCGAACAGTTTTGTTCAATGAATAATCCATGTGATTCAGCCAGGCATGGGAAATAGTAAATCAAAGGAATTTCTGAGTAACAATCGGTGCTGTAGGACATATTTTGAAACTGCTCTACAGAGGATAAGAAAAACATTTGAACATTAAAAGTCAAAAATCACAAATCTCGAATGTCTTCTTTAAAATGAGCATAAAATTGGGTAGTAAGAAGATGTGCAATCCAATCCAATCCAATCAAAGATTTGTCATTATAAACGTGTTCAGATTGAGAATTTATTTGTTTTAGACATATTCATAAATTACCCTCCATTTAAGTTTGTGTTCAGCTCACCGTGTTCATTTGCATTCCCAAATCAATGTCAATTACATTTTTGAAGGGATTCATTTGTTTTCTTATTAACTTTAATTGTAGATTTTTTGAGGCACTCTTCATTTTTTTAGACAGTTCGCAGCTGAAACAATCAAATATTCTCGATTTAATGTTGTTTTTAGCTAAGCGTGGCAATTTTTAGTCCCACATCAATTTAAATTACATTTTCGAACAGTTTTCAAGGGATTAATATGATTTCTTTGCTTATTTATTTGTGTATTGCAGAATATCTATCATAATTAACAATTACGTATTGTGAGTAATAATTGACAAAGATTTGATATCGTTGCCAATAACCCGAATAATTTATGATGAGTTTTCTTTTCTCATTTCCATTTAAAACAGTTTGTTATGAATTTTTATTACAACCTATCATAAAAATATATTTATAAATATTTGTTTTTGTGTTCGAAATTAATTTATCGCCTTCAAATAATAACGAAACAAAATCGAAGCGAGCGATCGAAAAAAATAATGTTTACGAATCAGCGTGCAACGTGCAACGTCAAATGTCTGCAGAAGAAGAAGAAGAAGCAGCAGCAAAAGCGTTGCCTGAATTTAAATGGACAAATTAATTGCGTTTGTCATGTTTTTGTTCGTGGCTGGGACTGGTTCTCATTGAGTGCTCGCTGCTCATGGAAACCCAAATAAAAAAAATTAATTGGTTTTTTTTTTGTTTTTTTTTTTTTCTGTGGACAGCTCTGAAATGTGTTTAATTCAGCATTAATGAAACATCAACATCAGAGAGATTTTTTTTCCTCATTTATTTTTTTTGTACACAAGTGCCAATTGTCGTTGAATTATTGGTTGCATTTAAAATCGTTATAAATCTTGTTATCTGTGCGATCGGCGTCTGATCGTCAAATGCCCATTAAACGGTTGCCAGCACGACCATTATCCTTGTCTATCCAGCAATCGCATGAGGTGAGACGAACCAAACCCAACTCAACCAAACCGAAACGAACCCTTTTTGGGAACGCACACGAACAGAAAAGAAGAGAGAAAATACACGGGGGGGATCCCAACGCTCGCTCTCTCTCTCCCTCTCTCTCTCTCTATATATATATATATATATATATATATATATATTACATTAATTATCACACAGTTTGATTTTTTCGATTAAATGCCTTTTTTTTTGTTGTTGTTCTCGCGTGTAGGAGGATCAATCGAGTGGATCGAGGAACTCCTTCCCAAGCCGCTTCAGCACACTGCTCCCTGCCCCAACCATGTCGTGTCAGTTGACATTTGTGATTGTGTCGCCTTTTTTGTGAATTAATTGAGCCTCCACTTTTTTTTTTTTTCCTTTTTGATTTTTTTTTCTTCATTTTTCTGGCCTTCAAAATTAAGTCGTTTCCGTGGAATGTTTTTGGGTGCCTGCCTGCAGCTTCTATCCCGTTTCTATCATGAACCGACCACACATGGCGTTCCCCAAATGAGACTCCAATTTTGTGGCCCGCGCAGCTGGAGAATATAAATATATATATGTGTATATATATATAGACTCTGATAGCTGCGGGCCGCATTGCCAATTAATTATAATTGATTAGCAATATTAACGGATGAATATTAAGTTGATGTCAATTCGCATGAAATCATCACGTTTGCATCCGCAGCAACATTCAATTATTTATAGTTTTTTATTTGTGTTTTTTTATATCTGTTGTCCAAAGATATTTCGAGTCTATCAATTTGCAGCGAAAGCTAAAATTCTCGATAAATGATAAATGATAAATGACTTAATTGCGGCTTTCAACAGATTTGTGAAGCGTTCGAAATTATCATTTCAACAAATATATATATATTTATTTTTTTCTGATGTGATGGATATGTAAATTAAATTAATGCTGCACAAACCGAAATAGAGAAAGAAAGAGTGTGGGGGAGAGAGGGAGAGAGACAGAGAGAGTGGATTATTGAGGAAAGCATTTTTTATAGCGCTTTTTATAGCACTGCACTGGTTAGTACAACAAGTGCCTTAAATAGCTATAAATTATTTCTTAAAAAAGTGAAAAGGAATTTTACATTGAATTCTGTGCATATTGAAAATGCATAAAATTGGTATAATAAATAGAAAAATTCTCATTTCGAGCTGTGATTCGCTCTTCTCTTTATTGATCAAGTATCCCTGTTTTTTCAGCCACTTGACACAGACTGGGACTTGGAAATTTTAATCTTTACCCCAATAACTGTGTTATCATTGGTTCTCTTCAAATGCAACCCTGACTTGCTGGCAACAGATTCAGCAGAGTTGCCTGCGCCTTTGAAAGCTGTCAGTCGAAAGGGGTTTCGAATATTAAATCAGCTTCGATTTGCCATTTTCCAGCATTTTCAATTTTTTTAGTTTTGGAAAATGGGCCGCGAATACAAAAATAAGTTTCAATCGCGCAATCGCGTCAATAGATATCGTTCCCGTTCCCGTTCCCGATCCGGATCCCCTTCCCGTTCCCAATCCAAATCCAAATATCGTTCGTCATACTACCGATGCGAGGCAGGTGAATCGGGCCGGACAATAACGTGGCAGGCGAACACGTCACGGAAATGCCGTCGCAGTAGCAGCGCCTGGGATGTGCCACCGGTGGGCTATGAGCATCTGTCGCCCGTCCAATACAAGTCGATGCAGGCCAGCGGACAGATTGCCCTCAGAATTGTGCCAAATGCTCTGCCCACCGGCGAGTCGGCATCGATAGCGACTGTGACGCGACAGGCGCGTCGCTTGTATGTTGGCAACATACCCTTCAATACCACCGATGATGAGATGAGGGCCTTCTTCAATGTGCAGATCCAGCGCATGTGTGGCGGACTGGAGAACGATGGCAATGCTGTGCTCACCTGCCAGACGAATCTCGAGAAGAATTTCGCATTTCTCGAGCTGCGCTCAATGGACGAGACAACGTTGGCCATCTCATTCGATGGCATCAATTATCGCGGCCAATCGCTAAAGATACGGCGTCCCCATGACTATCATGGTGGTGGCACGACCGGAACCGGTGGGGGTGCCACTCGGGATATGTTTGGTGCAGTGGTGCAATCGAATGCGGCGATTGCCACTGTGGTGCCAGATACACCGCATAAGATATATATTGGTGGTTTGCCCACCTGCCTCAACGATGATCAGGTCAAGGAGCTGCTGATGACCTTTGGCCATCTGCGCGGCTTCAACATGGTCAAGGATGAGCTGGGTCACGGCAAGGGTTATGCCTTCTGCGAGTACATGGATGCCTCGTTAACGGAACAGGCCATCGCCGGCCTCAACGGCATGCAACTGGGCGAACGCAAGCTGATCGTGCAACGTTCTCTGGCCGGTGTACGGAATTTGGTTGCCCATCAGCTGCCCGTGTTGCAAGTGCCCGGATTTCCCGCTGACATCAAAGTGGGCAAGGCAACCGAGGTGCTCTGTTTGCTCAACATGGTCATGCCCGACGAGCTGTTGGACGATGCCGAGTACGAGGATATACGCAAGGACATCAAGGAGGAGTGCGCCAAATTTGGCAAAATCCTGAGCATCAAGATACCGCGACCCTTTGGCCCGTCCCCACAGCCCGGCTGTGGCAAGGTCTACGTTCGCTTCGAGACCACCGACGACTGCAAGAAGGCTCTGAAAGCGCTGAGTGGCAGACGCTTCAGCGGACGCATCGTGATGACATCCTTCTACGATCCAAACAAATTCAAACGCAAGGATTTTCAATAAAAGCACACAAATATTATTAATAACAATCATAAAATAAAGAGCTATTTAATAGTCGACTCTGCAAGTGACAAAGAAGCCAGGAAATCCAACTGAAAAAAGATTTAAATCTGAAATGCATCAACACTGATAAATCTGAACTGATTTTCTAAAACTGGCGCTTTTTTTCCATACTCTGATCTGTAGATGTAAAGTTGAAACCCTCAGGAAATGCTTACAAGAATGGGTCAAAACTTTCCACTTTCATCAATTTGTCAAAACTGAAGCGATTTACTAAAACCAGAGCATTTTATAAATCGCATCACGTCTAGCTTAATACTAAATTTAAAGTTGAAAACTCGTTTCAAGGTCGAAAATCAAAATTGCTTTAAGCTTTAGATAAATACCGAATCCAAAGTTCAAAGATAGTTTGTCGATGCCACAATTAAACTTTGTATTTCCACAGCTCTGCCAACTCAACTGTTGCCCGCCATAATACCCTTCTTTACGCCTTGTACAGGGTATATTCATGTCGGTTGTTTCCTGCCTTTGCCTTGTCTTGTCATATCATCATCTGCTTAAGAGCGCTTTAGATTCTGCTGCCTGTCTGTGGGCATGTCTGCCTCCTTTTCGAAACCCCTCCCCCTCCCCCTCCCCCACCCTGTCTGCCGCTCTTTTTCTCTCTGTGTGTGGACTGATTCAATTAGTTGACGTACAATCCTTATATACTTTTAAAAGCTGCTCCATCGCTCGCCGCCAGCTTAATTAAAATTTTCAGAGTTTCGCCTTCTTATCGCTGTGGCATTTCTCACATATTCACACCTTCCGCGCCGATGTCGAAGACAGCTTCAGCTTCAGCATCAGCATCAGCTTCAGCTCCAACTTCAGCTCCAACTTCAGCTCCAGCTTCAGCTCCAGCTTCAGCTCATTACGGCCAAGCAGGGCATTGTTAATGCTTTTACAATTGTGTGAACAGAGTAGGCGGGGAAGGGAGGCAGGGAGGCGCAGTGAGGCAGGGGAAAGGAAGCTGCACCAGAAGCTTATCGCACAACACAACGATTGCATTTTCTCAGGTTTAAGAAGGGTCTCTGTTGTATTTTATATTTTGTTGTTGCTGTTGCTGTTGCTGTTGTTTGGAGCGCACCTTATCTTTATTTTGGTCATTTGGCCGACAGCCGGTCATCAATAAAGGCAAAAGGCGAAGCTTCAACGCTTTATCGCCGGGCAGACGACTTCGACTAAACGCTTTATCGCAAAGTCCACCATAAATGTATGCGGCCGGGACACAAATTAATTCAACGCCTTGGATTTGTCATCGGGTTCGGTGGTTTGCCTTTGCCTTTGCCTCTGCTTTTAGGTAGAAAATCGCCTTCTCAACTCGATAAAAGCGCTGCCGCCAAGGGCAGCAGCAGCAGCGGCAGCAGCAGAATTCAATTCAATTCAATTCAGTTGAAACTGCGCTCTCAGAAATCAATGCCTTCTTCGATGGGTAATTAATAAACGCCCATAAAAATGCGGATACAATAAAAATTCCAAAGAGAGCTGCCGAGAGAGAGAATGGAGAGAGAGATGGAGAGAGAATTGAGAAACGGGAAAAATCGTCGGGCTTTGTTTCGGTCACTCACCAAAAAGGGTTTCTTTCATCGTTGTTTTTTTTTATGAGCTGCAGCTGCCTTGCACGGGATTAACTGGATTGTGTGAGATGGTGGCCGGTCTCACCCCTCCCCCCTCTCGCCACACCCCCAACTACTTGGCTCTTGCCAGTTGAGGGAAGTGGCAGCATAAGCATCTCTCTCTTCCCCCTCTCTCTTCCCCCCCTCTCTCTCTCTCTCTCTCTCTGTTTCAATCTTTTTTATTGCTGACCATTTGGTGTCATAGGTTAGGATTCTGTCGATTGTCGCACGCAATGATCCTACACTGAACAAAATGTTATAGCTATATATTTTTTAATGAATTGATTGCTGTCTAAATATGTATTTAATGGCAAAAATGAAAAACAAAATTAAGAATTAGACAAAGCGGCAGGCGGAAGAGAGCATCTCCGATCCCACAAGGTATATATTATATATATTCCTGATCAGCAACAGCAGCCGAGTCAATCTAGCCATGTTCGACTGTCTCTCTGAGAGTAAGCATCTCAAATAGGATCTAGAGAATCTAATTTCTATTTAAATATATGCGGATTAGACTTATTTTATCGATAACTGTCCCGTTTTCGAGAATATCGATACAAATCGATCTGCGATTGCAATAAAATACACATTCGAAGCGATATAGCCTTCTAATTGATCCATAATATACTCAGACATTATTTACCAACTGATCGGTGATAGTTTTTTGATTATTTTTTTGTATTCATTTCATTTTTTTGAGTGTACGACACACAGTGGTGGCAGCACTTGGTCGGGATGTTAGGTAATCGAGGCGATTGGAGAATTAAGAAATCAAATCCGTGACTCTGAACAGTTTGGATAGTTTGGATGGCTTCGATAGTTGAGTGAACTCGTCGCCCGAGTTGTTTCTACGCATCTTTAATTGCATTCTCAGCATTTATTGTTTTGGGGCGAGAATTTGAATATGATGTAGTAGATAATTATGGGGCTGGGATTTGGGGTTTGGGGTTTTTTTGGGGGAGGGGTGTAATCTTGATGATGGTCGTTAAATGCGGCTACCTACAGCTATATGATTACAGCTACAAAAAGGCTAACCCTAAACCCAAAAAAGAAAAAAAAACAAAAGCAACATTTTCAAAGCGTTTGATAATAGTTGGCATCGATACTCAAATAACAAGTTAATTAGCTTTATTTCTTGGTTCATTTCCGATTTAGTTTGCTTTTAAAAAACGGATTTCGATTTGAAACGCAAAGAGCACCCACAACAAAGTATATAATTTAATGGCCTTTGATATGTATCTGCGCTTAGACTAAATGTATCTTTTAGCAGCTAAAAACTTATTATAAAATCAAATAAACAAATTTGTTCTTCTAATGATTAACAAATTTATCTGATGCTGCTCACCGATATCTGATCAATTTGTAAGGTTGCATTTCTAATGAAGAATTATTGAACAGACAGAAGACCAGTCAAGGCAAAAAACAAAAATCAAAAATATATAAAAAAAACTGTGTTATTTGAATAACCAGAAAGATACTATCTGATTTTCAATTTAAGCGAAACTCGGCTCAAATCAATCCAATCAACTTTCTTCATTAAACCCATTCAAAATGCTTTTATGAGGTAAATATTTTGTTAACCAAAAAAAGCGCAAAAAAAAAAGAAAATAAAAGTATTTAATTAGCCGGAAACCTGTTGCTGTGTGTCGATTCTCGATTGCAAAAACCCCCAAAATTCAATTTGCATTTCCTGTTTGCTGACCACACCACTACCCCACCCCCACATCCCTTCCCACGACCCTAGCAATCCTTGCCAAATAAAATCAAATAAACAAATATTGCAATGCAACAAAAACCCCAAATTAAAGCAGAGTGAAGAAGAAGATGGCGGAAAAATGTTTTGTTATTTCCTTTTCGGCTATACGTTCGGGCTTCGCGCAAAAGGCAGAAACAAATTATACGCAAATACTCGTCGAGAGGGTGGGGGACGCTCGCTAGTGACGTTTCTGTCTGCTGACGTCGTCGTCACCGTCGCCGTCGTCGCTGCGTTAATGGCAGCGCAATTAATTCGAGCAAATCGTCTGTGAACCCTTTTTATGACCAGCGTAAGGTGAGCGAGAGCGTCGAATGGCGGAGTGTGGGGTGTGGTGGGCTTTTGGGCGCTGCTCTCAAATAAAAATTCATTAAACGGTAAACAGCGTCAGTTTTGTTTGTGCTTTTATGCCCGTCTTTGAACCGTTAAACGCGAAATAGGCGCACAAATATAAAATTTCTTTGAATGCCAACCGAAATTGATGCGCAATTTGCGAGTGCGAATAGACGCAAAGAGAAGCAAGAGAGTGGGAGAGAGAGAGAGAGAGAGAGAGATAGAGAGACAGATGCTATGCTGATGATGAAATACGCCTTGAACATTCCTAATTTATTCCACATTCAGGCAACACTGGTTTGGGAATAACTCAACTCGATTCTATTTTCAACGCCAGCTGATAATAAAACTAAATTGAATAAATTAAACTAAATTGCTGTTAACATTTGCAAACTCAAATTGTAATAAATCAGGCAGAAGCTAGCTGTAAAAATCGTTGTAAAATTAGCATTACCATAAGTAGAATAAGTAGTAATAGCTGTAATAGTAGTAGTAGGATAAATAGTAGAGGTATAAAATTAGTATTATTAGTAATAAGTAGTAATAATAATAGTAGTAATAGTAGTATAAATAGTAGTAAAATTTGAGTTTGTACCAGTTGTAATAAGTAATATTAGTAGTAGTTGTAATACATTAAATATAGTAGTAGTATAATTAGTATCAGAATTTAGCAGTAGAATTAATAGAATTAGTAATAGTAGTAGACATATTATGATACAAATATAAAAATAGTAATATAAATATAACAATAGCAGTAGCTATGTTATTTATGGAACAATATAGATAATTAGTAGTAGTAGTGGTAGTAGTAGTAAAAATAATAGTATAAGTATGGCGTTTTTATGGAGCATTTACAACACAACTACTATTTACAACACAATTACCATTTATGAGTTTACTACTATTTATACTACTGCTACTGCAATTACGTATGCAAGCAAAGGAGAAAAGGGTGCAAATAGAAAAATAAAAGAAAAGGAAACAAAATTTGAAAGGAAAAATGAATACCTGGAAGGGAAGCGCACTTAATGAGGCCAATAAAATCGGAGCGCCGTTCCACTTTCCAGACCAGTTTAACAGGTGCCCCAACAACAACAACAACAACAAGTGCAGACAGGTAGCCAAAAAGGATATTTTTTAGGCAACATTTAAATTTGAATTTCAATTAAATTTTCGGGCATTTGCTTTGATATTTTGCCGTCGCTTTACTTTTGTTACAAATCAAACAGAAAATTAAACTGAAGGGGGAGTGGGGGATAGAAAGAGAGAACAACAACAACAAAAAACCATAAGCCAAAGGATGCATGTAGAAAACAAAACGAGCAAAGAGACTGGAAAAACACAATATGAAAACATTTTAAGCTGCTTGGCTTCGTCTCTCTCTCTCGCTCACTCTCTCTCTCTCTCACTGTCCCTCTCTCGCTCTCTCTCCCTGTATCATTCTACGAATTTTGTTCTGCTTTTTTGTCTGTGCATCGATTGAGGCATAAGCTTAAAATAGTTGTTTGTTTTAATGATCGTTTTTGCCAAGCTTCTTACGAATTATATAAATCGAAAATGAGCAAAGCAAAGCATGACATGCACTGAGCGAAAAAAGGGCTGCGTACATTTGATGATTATTGAGAAAAGGTTTTACATTCACAGCTAAAAAAAATGGAGAAATTTTTTGAGTGCAGATTAGAGTGGAAATGGAAGAGTTTCTAAATATGTAAGTTGATTTTTTTTTAGTGTAGATTAGAATGGAAATGACAACCCACTGGAAGACAACCCCCCACCACTTCCCCTCCCCTTCCACTTGTCACTTCCATGAAGACTGACAAGTTTATCCTTTCTGGCAGTTGCATCTTTCCATTATGGCAGGAACAGAGAGATGGGGAGGGGCTTGTCAGCTGCACACCAAATGGTTCAACGACCCAGTGGGGTACAGAGGGATGGGGGCGGGGGGTGCTGGATGAATGCTTCATAGTCGTCATCGTCTCCTTCGTTTGCTTCTTCTTCTTCCTCGTCATGCTCAACGTTATCCACATTTTGCCTATTCATTTGTCCTTTGTGTGTCCAGCCTCGGCACACCCTAAACACCCCCCCGCCCCCCTCCAACAGACCACCTTTGGCCCTTACCTATCACAACTTCAACTTTTGATATCCATCTGAATTTGCATTATTTTCTTTCGTTCTTCATTGCTGCTGCTGCTGCTTTTTCTTCTGCTGCTGCTGCTGTTTACTGTCATTCTGATTTTAATCTTCACTGCGCTGCTCCCGTCTCTCTGTCTTCCTCACTCCATCTCTTTGTGCGTTTGACCTGCTTCTTCTTGCTACCGCCTTGCTTTATACCCTTGCAGAGAGTGAGAGCTGAAGAGAGTGTTTTGAGTTAGATCAGACAAATAACTAAAGCTAATTCACCAGATATTATTATTATATTTTTTCACTATATCACTACTATATAATATATACTTATATATAATATACATACTAAATTCAAGCAACTTCTTAAGTTTTAATGACAGGGTATTTGAACTTCGCTGTGCTGCAATTTGGTCGTTTTTACATGTTTAGTTCTTAATTTTGTATTCCACTTCTTCTTCTGCTCAGCACATTTGTTGTTGTTGTGTTTGCTCTCTCTCTCTCAAATGAACAGGTTCCATTTCTTTAGGCTGCCACTGCACTTTTGTTGTTGTTGTTTTTGTTATTGTTGTTGCTTCCCTTCGGTCACCTTCCCTTGGCCAACGAGCACTTGACGTTTCATTCCCATTCCAGAGTTAAGCCTGAAAAAGTATCCTAATTGGTATTAAAATCGCTGTTATTTTTTTCCAGCCTTTCTTGCCGTGTCTCGTTGCAGTTCTTATTGTTGTTGTTGTTGTATTCTGATGCTTTAAAGGGCATTTAATGGTTTATCTTCGCTGGTATTCAAATTGCATTCAACTAAATAAACTGAAAACTAAAGCAAAAAATAAAAAGAAAAATAAATTCAACAACCAACTCAATTTCGGTTGCGCATTTTTCTGATTAAATCGCGATTCTTCTTCTTCAACAGATAAAAATCAAAACCAATATCGCTGTTCCTCTTCGTCGTCGTGTCCTGTTAGATTCCCTGGTAAATCGAAGTTGAAAGCACTTCCAACGAAAAATTAGTATTGATTTTTAATGGTAATTACAAATAAGTCGTTCTCAAACAATATTGAATTTAATTAACTGTTTGGCAGTTTAAATTCAACAATAGAATATCAGATATTTTTAGACACAAATAAATTCATTACTTGTTGACATTTCAATTGTACCTTTAAAGCAGAAAAAAGTTTTAATCAATCAAAAAATATATTTTGCAGCTTTCTGTTAATGTTAATCGGCACTTGAATGACTTTTGTTGTGTAGGTCAGTTAAAATATGTTAGCTTGTTAATTTTCCTAGCACAGCATTTTCTCCGAATTGTGTCTCTTGAGTGTGTCAGTCTGCTATTAACAGCATCGCGCTCTTAAGCGCAATGTGGAACGCATTAGTCCGAAATAAAGTAATAAGAGAAAATAATAATCAATTGAAGACGCAATGTTGTGGGAATATGTAAAATCAAATAATTTACTCATTCAGCACATACATAACACATTCGCCTATTAATACTTAACTGTATATTTTAGATTTAATTTCAAACTTCAACTGTTAAAATAGACACAGACATAAGATCCACATGAAGAGCAGATGAGAGCAAAACAGACTGTTAACATGAAAGAGAGCGTGCTTTCAACATGAGGACAATTTCCCATAATAGATTGCCAAGTGTCAGAAGGAGTAAACCCATGTTAAAAATAGTCGACAACAAATTAATCAACATTTATGCAAATATACATTTGCAAGATTTTCAGGTTGAACGTTCACATTACATTATTAATGGCGCACAATTAATCAAACGCCCAAGCTTAATTATAATTATTATGATGATGACAGCTACTAACTAACTAGGCATATTAATTGAAATAGAAAACTTGGTTCCGCATTTAGTAGTAGAATATTATTTTAAGTATTGTTATCCTTCAGCAGCAACAGTCGCTTAACATAATGCAATTCTTAAGCAGACACTCGCTCTCTCTCTCTTTGACGCTCTCACACAATCCACACTCGGTATTGCTGGAGAGCAGTAGCAGCTTGTTTACATTTGCTTTTTGGTGTTCACAGTCGTGTGCAACTTGCCCAACTCAGTGTTGCCGAGTGTGTGAAGCGTAGTGGTTGTCGTAGCGGCTGGCGTTACGTTTCAACTAGAGAAAACCGATTCGCGTCCGTTCGTGCGTACGTTCGTCGTCACCGTTATATTGTCGTCGTCGTCGTCGTCGTTTATTATATATTCGGTCTGCCAAAAAAGATCCGTTAGTTTGAAGATCGTTTCTGTTTCGCTTTCCTTTTTTCGCCTGAACTTCTCGCTAGAGCGGTTAAAACAATTGAGTTATAAACGAATTTAAGAGCCGGCAAACGGTTTTTGACGGACAAAAGCAGCGCAAGCAAAAAAAAAAAGTTATAAAATTTTAGCTGCTTCGCGTGTCCTTTTTATGTGTTTGTGTTTTTGCTGCTTCAAATTGAATGCACCTTGAATGGAAGAAGAAGCAGAAAGCGGTGTAACTGAGTGCGTGTGTGTGGCTCTGTGTAAAATTTTAAATTAGCCGAGCAAAAGAAGCAACGGGATATTTGCCAAGGATTACAGCAAGGATTAAATAAGAAAGTAATTTGCATATGTTGAAAATAATTAGTTCTATGATTATAATTACGAAAATGTGCTCCAAAACTTTAACATTAATGTATGCCAACGCTGACCACGCCCCCCTCCCCCCCCTGACCACCGCCCACAGAATGTCCGTCTGTGTCCATGCTGCGAGTCAATGAAATTTTTAATTGTGCACGCGTGTCCCAAGTGACCCCCTTGTGGCAGGGAGATGGGGGGTGTAGAGTATGTGTATTCCAGCATGTCGTGCCGGTTACGCCCCCAACATCCCCTACCCAGCCCCTTACCCACACTCCCGCATATCCTGGCTGCATGTTTCCCGCATATTCATCATATTCTAAGTAAACTTGCAGCCGTTTCCGGTTTATGAATATGCCCCCAACTCCACTCCGCCCCCCCCTAAGCCACCCCCATCCCAAAAAACAACCCCCTAAAATGCAGCCAGTGCTTAATTGAGTAAGTTAATCCCTTAAGCAAGAACCCATTTTGAAGCTCTTGGTCAAATTGGCTAGATTTCTAATGGATTGCTGGAAAGGATTTGTGCAAGGACTTTATTATTTTTATGCTGGAATATGTTAATATTTGTAAAGAAATATTTTGTGGTTTGAATATATTCAATATTCCTTAAAGGCGGATTTTAATGCTTGAATATGTTCTTAAAGGTATATTTTATATTCAATATTCTTTAGGGAATATGTTAATGCATGAATATGTTCTTAAAGGAATATTTAAAGGTTTTGAATACTTTTTACAATAGGTTGAACTTTTAGCTGCTATAATCTGTAGAAATGAACTAAAATCGAAATAAGAATCAAATTTGAAAGCGAGCCGATTCCATATATATATATTATATTTCTAAGACTTGGTTTAAAATGGTAAAATAAAGTTGTGCAAAAGCCTGCAACAGTCGATCAATTTTATTTCTTTCTATCAACAACAACTTCCTTATCGAGAATATCGACTCTTCTAGAATAAGATATCAACTTGTATTTAGTACAAACTTCTATATTTTGAAAATATATATAAATTTGCATAGGTATTCCATTACAATGTAATGCAGCATGTAAGTGGCCATGCTTATAGGAAAGTAATACGGGTTGTGGTATGGACTCGAAGCTACACCGTCTACAAAGTATAGATTACGAATCGTAGTGGGGTCTTTTCGCTGATGGGCTCTCTATCTCTCTCTCTCTCTCTCTCTCTCTCTCTCTCTCTCTCTCTCTTAAGCTGCCTCATTCCCTCTCTGTGTCTCTCAATGTCTCTGCTTAACTCACATCTTAATTTCAATTGAACTTGCAGTTTTGTCGCCTGTTTCTTAAGTCCTCATTCCACTGTTCTCGTATGTTTCTTAAATACTCATTCTACTTTTTGGAACCCCCCTCCCCCCTTCTCCCCTATGGCCACCCTTCGCCTGCTTTTTTGTGGTCAGCTTCAGGCGCGTGCCTTACTTTTTGCACGTGAAATGAACATCAGCAAACGTAGGGGAGAAGGGAGGAGGGTGACGGGAGGGTAGAGTAATGCACGCATAAAAAAGTGCCGAGAGCAAAGCTCAAAAAAATGAAAAATAACAAACCACAACGTTTTCAGGCTACAAAGGGGGGAGGGGGTGGTTTAAGGGGGGGTCAGCTCATTGGCAAAGTTGCCCAGAGTTGACCTCGTGTCGCCTGCAGCGTTAATTTATAATTTACTGTGCTTACTGAAACCGTCAAAAACCAACCAACCCCTCAACACCCCCCTCAGCCAACCAACCACCTGAGCCTCTCTCTCTCTCTCTCTCTCTTTCTGTGTCTCTCTCTCTCTCTCTGCCCACACTTTTATATGATTGTTATTTGTGTGCGTTTCTACGCGCTTTCTTTCTGCGTCCGAGTTTTGACTTTTTTACATTTGCCGTCGGCATTGTCCTTGCTGCTGTTGCTGTTGTCCTTGTTGCTATTGTTGTTGTTGGAGTTTTGGGAGTACGTGGCTAGAGGGGTAGTAGTGAGGAGTGAGGAGGAGGAGGAGGGGGGGGGGGGGGGTGTTGGTTGGGGGTTAGCCAGACGAGCTTGTGCAAATTGCCTTTTCAACTACTCACAAACATTTGCCTGCTCCTGTTGTTTTTAGTGCCTTAATTTTGTTTTCATTTTGTATAGATGTGTATGTGTGTGTGTGTGTGTGTTGTTGTTGTTGTTTTGGATTTGCTTCTGTGGTTTTTATTTTCCTTTGTTTCTTTCTTTTTCTTTTTTTGTTTCTTTCCGCAACTGTTGCCAGTCTGTTCTTGTTGGTATTTTTGTCGCCCGTTTTGTTCTTTTAATTAATTTGTAAATGTACTTGGCCAGATTAAAGAGCAGAACGCAGCAGATTAGCCAATAAGTTTTAAGTCTAAGTCATAAATTCAGTCCAAGTGTTTTGAGTTGAGCATCTTACAAATGCTTTGCTTTTCAGCGCGTATTTTGAGTGTGTTCCCAACTTTGTAGGAGCTAACTAAGTCGGATGACTATATCATATAGCTGCCGTAGGAATAATAATAATAATAATAATAACAATAATAATAATAATAACAATATAATATTAATAATAATTATAGTTAGCAAGTGTATTTAAGCGTGTTGCTGTTGCCTGCTTTCCTATTTTACTCACTGTTTACACACCTATCCAGAAGATAATAATAATTGGGGCTTTTTGTTCGCATAAACTGGTTATTGGCCATTAAATGAATAGCTTGTGTTAAGACAAACAATTTGAAGGTATTAAGTTTGTAGCTAACAATAAGAAGACAAAAAAAAAAAAATAATATAAAAAAAGAGAGATTAACATAAATAAATGCAATATTTTATAGACTAATATCCAAGTTAAAGCATAGGAATGAAATTATGTAAGGAGATTGATTGTAAATAGACTTAATCTAAATTGAGTTCAATTTCTGAGAGAAGAATTCAACTCTTGCCAGGCTTTGTTTAATCTTTCTCTTTTCGTTTTTCTTTTACCGCAATCCATCTATTTCACTTATGAGAGTTTAGACTTTAAACTCAACGGAACCGCAAAAATGTGCTAATAAATTCAATTTCCTCGACTCATGCAGAAACATCAACAGCAAACATAACCCAAGCGCACACACAAACGAGCGCATTGATGAAAAGTCTGTGGGAAAACATTTGCCTAAAGGCCATTAATCGCTCATTTTTCGCATAAACCAAGGGAAAACGTAAAGAGCCGCCTGACAATGTTTGCCCAGTCAAAACAAAAGCAACAACAGCAATAACAAATAACGTTAACAACAGCTGTGTGTTGGTTTATTGTAGCTTTTGTTGTGGGAAGTGTTTAACTTTTGTTTTCATTCGCGAGCACCGCAAAAACCAAAAATCCTAAAAAAAACAAAACAAAAAAAAAAACTTTGCTGACAAAGTTGTTGGTATGGAAAATGTCAATGAAGTCGCTTTAGTGTTTCCTCTCCTCGGACCACCCCCCTCGCTCCTAATGAAAACATGTCTCGAATTTAAAATTAAATAAACAGCAGAGCAGTAGAAAAAAAATAAATAAATAAGCAGCAGAAAACTCCCAAATGTGCAATTAAAAAATTTTACAGTCATAACTTTTTTATTATGGAACATAATTCAGTTGCCTTTTTCATGCAACCTCCTCCTCGGACAATCCCCGGACTCCCCCTCACCACCTCTTGTTTATTTCATACTTCATTTCGAATTCTCTTTCGTCCTTTTTTCCAATAAATTGCCTACGACCTATGACGTACGCCACCAACTACCTCCCCCTCACCCTCAGCCCCTGCCTCTGAAAATTAATTTCATTTTCAAAAGTTAAACTGCTTTAAATTTTACCAAAATTACGTTTGTTTCTTCTTCTCTTTTTTATACTTAATTCCCTTGGCCACTTCTATCGTTTACTTGAATGTTTATCAGATTGGCCAACTAGTTGTTTTTATTTTTATTATTTTAACAGTTTCCTTGGCTTAATGCTTTTGGCAGTTTGAATCATAATTGGAGGCCTTCAATTATATTTAATTCTCTTTAGTTATGGCTAATAATTACTAATCTTTATACCAAAAACCCACAGATAAACGTGATAAAATGTAATATATATATATATGTATATATATTTTTATTATATGATCAGGATCAACAGCAGAGTTGTATTGAGCTGACTTGTAGTAGATTTTCTTAGCTGTCTTCTTGTCTTGGCGCTGACTTCATGATGAACACACCAGCCAATAGATAAAAAAAAAAACAGTCAAACGTTGCAAGTGCCACAAGCATACCCAAAATATCAGATGGATTAGCGTCAAATAGAGCTGCAAGCAAAAGCCAAGCATTAAGCAGACAATTAAAGCAGATAATCTCACTTTTCTTTCTTTAATCCTTTTCTCACTGATTACTATGTAGACTAAAGCAAACAGCAATAACCAAGAAAAGTACGTAGCTGGTCTGTATAACAACTATTCGCTGGAACACAACTCCCATCTTCCCATTATCTAAAAGACCAATCAACATTTATTTTATAAAATGCTGCTCAGTTAAATATAAGAAATAATTAGATTGAATATTGTTTTAGTTAGTCAGACACATTCAGTGAATCAGTCAGTAGATCATTTAGTTAGTCACTCAATCAGTCAATATTCTGTTGCATCCTCTTGGGGATCCCCTGTGCAACTCATACGCGACACACGTGTCGCACCATGTTTTGAGCACATGAACCTTGCTAACAACCAATAATTGTCGCTTCAACTAAATAATGCATAAATAAAACAAAAAAAACCCTCTTTCGACAACAAACGAACAGAGTGGAAAACTAAACAGGAACAGCAACAGCAACAACAACAATAACGAACTTTTTTCATTTTTTGCTCTGGGATCGGGGGGCCAGTGGATTTGTCTGTTGGCCCAAACAAAGTGAGAAAACCGCGACGTGTCGACGAAGGCATAAAAAATGCATAAAACGAGGACAAAATAAAGTCATAAAGTAAAAATTGCTGGCAGAATGGAGCCCCGAGACCCATGCAGAATGAATAAAAAGGAGTGTGTATGTGTGTGTGTGTTAGTCTGTGTATGTTGCACAACAAATGACGAAATAAGTCAGGGGCGTGTAGGTGTTGTAATACTCTCTCTCTCTCTCTCTCTCTCTCTGTGTGTGGTGCCCCTTTGTTATTGTTGTGGTGCGACTTGTTTGAGGTTTCAATAGGTCATAATTCACGCCTAGGCGCCCTTATTCACCCGAACCACCTCCCCTCTCCTCCTCCTTGTTTGCCCTACGCGGCGCCAAAAGGAATGGCAAACGGGATGAGAAAGGCGGAGAAACGGGAGAGAACGTGGCGACGAGGGATTCTAGCTAGGTGGCACATACAAATACATTCACTTGATGCTGGCGCCACAGCAAACACATGTGTGCTATTTGAGGGAGTGTGTGTGTGTGTGTGTGGCTAGGAACGATATTAAAAATGCAGTGAAACAGTACAAAACGGAGTTAAACAAACTATTCCAAAATGTACTGTTAAAATTGAAAAAAATAATAAATGAAAATATTCAATTTAATATATGAAAAACATATTTTTGATACAACAATTTTGGGTTTTCTGTTTAGATTAAAGAGAACAAAAGCTTCGCTTCATGGTAAGGCTCTGGAAAGTTTAAATATGTCTTTACAAACTTTTTTGAGAGCATAATTTTGATATGAATTTCGTGTCCGAATCGCGTTTCCAACTTTAAATGTAGTTTTGTTCAAAAAGTCAATCCATGACTAAAACTCCTTGGTTTTTGAAAATCGGACGACTTTTGAAAAAGTTATGGCCATGGAAAGTTAACTCACGTCCCTACTAGCTTTTTTGTGAGTATAATTAGTATGATTAAAGAAAAGGGTTAAATTCACTACGGGTTCTTCAGGACCTTTCAACTCTTGTTGCACTTTGGATTGCAGAATTTCAAAAAAGCGACAAATAACCACAAGAATTCCCCTCTTCCACACACAAAGGCAATTCTGTGCCGACAAAGCGAAGCGTTAAATGTGTTGTTGTACTGGCTATGGTTGTTGTACTGGCTATGGTTGTTGTTCTTGTTGGTTGTTGTCAGTGTCGCTTGTTTTGTTCTTAGCAGCCGCTTCCATTTGTGGCTTAGTATCTTGCACTACATCTTACCATCTCTCTCACTCTCACTCTCTCTCAGTCTGTGTGTGTGTGTGTGTTTGTGCAATGTGCAAATTGGTTTGGTCGCTGTGTTTGTTTTTGCATTAGCTGTGGTCTGTTCGCTCTACCCTTCCACCCCCCTTGTTCCCTTTCTCTTTCCCCATTCACCGCTGCCCATGTTTCCACTGCTTCTGCTCCTTGCTAGCCACGTTGGTTTTCTGCCTTCTTTATGGCTCTTAACGATGAAAAATTTGTGCGCTGTGCGTGACCCAACAGCGCCTCTGAGTCCTGCCTCAGCCGTGACGCCGCAAACACCGCACACACCACATACTCAACACCCTTCTACTCCCCCTTCCGCCCTCCTCTGAGCAGAGCAGATAGCCAGCTTCAACGTCAGCCTGCTGCTGCGTGTTGCTGTTTTCCTGTTTCTGTGTTTCCGTGCATATGTCAAACTAAGCCTTGTTGTCGTAGATACAAAAAAAAATATAGAAAAAAAGAAAGCGCAATATAAACTGTATGCACATACCCTGTATAAGTAGTTATCGTCACGGGTATATAGTTTTCAATTGTGTAATTTTTAGTTTTTAAATTGTAAACAGGAAAAGTTTTGGTATTGAGTTTCGAGCGCTTAATTTTAGTTTACGGCTTCGATTCCATTTTGATTGCCTGTATAGGAATAATATAAGGGAATAATAATAATAATAAGGTACAGTTCACTATTACCTTTTACTACCTTTTACTTTTACTTGTGGTTAAAAATCAGAGAATGTTGACTTCGGTTGCGATTCCGCATCTGACTTTTAATCGGTTCTGGTTTCAAAAATAATTCATATCTTTTTTTCTAAATGAAATTCTCTACATGTTCTATACTATATATAAAAATTAATCACATTTCTATAATTTTTTTTAATTAAATGTTCAATAATTCGATTTGAAACTTTGTTTTTTATTTTAGGGTATCCAAAGAAAAAACATCCTAATTACTTATCAAAGATATTTCAACATGTTGTCGCCGTGTTGTGGGCTAAACTTAATCTCCATTAAGCAGAGTGAGAGAGAGATAGCAAGAGAGAGAGAGAGAGAGAGAGAGAGAGAGAGGAAAAGTTGGATGGGGGCTTGGCTGGCGTCAGCTTGAGGGTAGATTGTCGGCCTGGTGAATTAGGGAACTTTCCGTAATGTCCAAAGTGCCATCGCACAAAGTGCTCGCTAGCAGTTGAAGTGTGTGTATGTGTGTATGTGTGTGTGCGTGTGTGTGTGTGTGTGTGTGTGTGTGTGTGTGTGTGTGTTATTTACAGGTATTGTTTTATAGTTGTTGTGGTGGTTGTAACATGCCAACCGCATCATAATTCATAGTACATTAACTGCAATGGGAGCGGGCAGCGAGAAGAAAAAGAAGCACAAGCGGTTAATGGTCGGTAGATGATAAAGTCGTTGCTTCTGCTGTCCATTAACTGACAAGGGCGATAAATAAAATCGATAAACCAACCAAAAACCGGCTAAATGCTCAATTAATTCAATTTTGTTCAAGAGAGCCCAAAACAACTGTATTATAATATTCTCTGTCATCTGAATAAGGCGTTACTTGCCACAGTCAAAAGTTGTCTCTGTTGGTTGGGGGGAAGAGAGTTTCTGGCGGGGTGCGGACAACTTGGGAGGGGGTAATTAAAACCAAGGATAATATGCGTAAAAATCCAATTAATTTCACACCAGCCAATTAAGTTGACATTCAACAGAGATGCCACGCCCACTTGGCACACATCCTGTTTATCTAGTCACATACAGAAGCACACACACACATCCCTATACTTATCTAGCAAATACTCAACCATCAATTAATACACACACACGCACACACACACTCAACAACACTCAGTCGAACAGGCGTGCAGACTATTGGCCAAAAGCTTGCCTTTGGCACGTGCGTAGGCTATGAAAACCGCAAAACGCATTCACAGCCAGACAAAGACCCCAAATGGTGGCATTTATCTACATTCCCCCCACATTTTTCCTACGCCATTCCATCGCCTTTGTCATTTTCTGCCCCGCCCCAACGCCTTTAGTCAGTCATTTTCCTTTTTGGCTGCAGCCCAGCACGCTATAAATTGTGGAAAACATGCGTGCGGGCCAATAAAACATGTTTTAACCACCGCTTGTAAGCTATGCTCCTTTAATTCCCCCCTCTATCATTCCCGTCCCACTCCCACCCACTCTCTACGGTTAGAAGGGGCTGCAAGTGTAGCAAGGAGGCCAACACGAAATTCTCTGGCGGCACATTCGAAAATAATTTTCCAAGCATTTGGGAAACACATTTAAAAAAATGTCAAGTATTCTCAGCGTACAATTACACTGTAAACAATCTTTATATCCATTGAATCCTGTTTTATTTACGTTTGATTGAAGTGCAAAGAAATGTACATTTAACTTTGTCAGACATTTCTTTAGTTTGTTCAATTCCAGTCAGCCACTTTTATAATTTGAAGCAAGCTTTAATTTAGAGTTTCGCTTTTTATTTTATACACAAATTGTTTGCAGTGTCCGCATCTATCTTGGAATAGGAGTTAGGTGGCGATGTGTGTGTTTGGCGCACCTTTTGGCTCGTTAAACGCCATTTTTTGTGTGGCATCCACATGAGGTACGCTGTGGCTGCTGTTTTTTTTTTTAACGACAAAAATAAAAATCAGTTTTTGCCCCAAATGTAAACAAAGTGACAGCCACCAAAAAGGAAGTTGAAAACCAACCAGATACAAACAAAAATGAGATACATATAAAAACATGCAACAGTTTTTTCTATGTGTGGGTAGAAAAGAAGCCGACAAGAATTCGATTCCATTTATATAAACAAATGCCGTTATATTTATATAGAATACAGTTATAATGTGAGTCTATATCTATATATATATATATACAGATACGAGCAAATGTATATTTAATGATGTTCAGCTGTTGTCTCATATGCCCTGTATTTTGTGCTTGATGGGGTATTTTGTGTGTTTAGGGGAAGCAAGACTGTTAGGTCTTACGTATAACCTAGAGTAAATAGATTTATGGAATAAGAATATGTAACAAATACTAAGTTATTCAATGATATTTAATAAAAAAAAAACACAATCTGTTTGTCATTTGTATATTCTGAAGTTTATTTCATTTTACCGATAACTTTTCTCAATTGAAGCTCGATAAATATCGAATAACTATAGAAATAAAAACCACAATTTCAAAGATATATGTTTCTAATCTAGAACCGAAAGCTTGACATAATTTGGAGAAACAGGAAAGAAAATCGAATTGACTACAGGATAACTTCAACTCGAGCTCTCTCGACCAGAGCAGTCTCTCTTGTTATTTGTGGCATTTGGATGGCATTGACATATGAGAATTGTTCACTGTGTCGTGTCCTGTATTGTGTGTCCTATCAATTGGATTTCTCCAGGGAAATGCAAAAAAAAAACCCGCCTCGCTCCACAGTTTTGACTTTTGGCTTTTAATTAATAAAATGCACTGAAATAATAATAATAATAATAACTTGGATATGCATATTTGCTTATTTAAGGGGGTAAAAAATGTTGGGCATTGTTTTGTTTGCCGTTGCATATTTCATGGCAAATATTTTTACGTGTTCCGAATTTATTTGCTTTTCATTTTACTAAATATACACAATAAAGCCACATGTGAAATGCATTTTTTAAAGTTTGCCATTTGTGCAATGGACTTTTGCGGTCGACCACAGAACATAGAACAATCATTCGGAAATTCTTTTTGTCTTCAATGTTGTGTGTCTAATCCAAGTAACCACAAAGTTGAAAACTGCAAACTGTTTGACTTTAACTGGAAATTCATTAAACAAAATGTTTGCCAAAGCCAAAAGCAGCAAAAATCCCGAAACAGATTTAAGCATTTATTTTTTGTTAAAATCTGTGGTAAAAATTCTAACTTGATTTACTGTCGTAAAAATGCACATCATACAGCATTTTTGGCACGTTTTCAGTTATCAGTTTTTTTTTTCATTTAAGAAAAATGCGGCTTGAAAAATATTAAATTCAACTATTTTAATGCCAAGCGATGCGCTAAACACTTGTACTCGAACCAAAACAGCAACCGGAAATATTATAAATATATGTATAAATAAATTATATTATTATAAATACAAAAATCATTTAAGTGGTCTAAAAAATAAGTTACGTGACAATTAAATGAAAACGGCGCTGAAACTGAAACATAAAACGGAAACTGAAAGAGCAAAGTAACCTCTTTCAAAAAAATAAAAAAAAATAAAATTCCAGTCAGACTCAAGAGGAAACAAAATAAAGAATAAGTGCTCATTGTTGTTGCTGTTGTTTTTGTTATTATTGTTGTTGTTGTTGTTTTGCCACGTTCGTAAGGCGAAACGAGCAAAAATAGAAACAGGATTCTATTATTAACAATGTGCCTTGTTTGGTCGCTCTAAGGCGACGTGCAGATATCCTGCCACTTCATAAACAGCAGCACCAACGGCAACAGCAGCAGGAGCAGACGAGAAGAGCAATATGAAACAATGACAGCCAACAATGGACAGCAGCAACAACAACAACAAAAATAACAACAATAACGTCATCATCTTGAATAAAGTGTTGACATCTTTTTGCCCATTCATTGTGTTGTCCTCGGTTCTGTCCCACTGTCTGTCACAGTCTGCCAACAAGCATCCTTGACTAACGCTATGCGTCCTTTTTAATTAATTTCACTTACTGCTGCAGCAGTCCATCCTCATCCTTCTCCTCATCCCCCTCAGTATGCTTCATAGCTGCCAATGTGACATGGTCCACAATCTATCTCGTTACCCCGCAGCGAGCACTGAGTTGAGTTGAGCTGTTGTTGTTGTTGTTGTCTCAAATTCGCTTTTGCATGTGCAGGACTCCTCACTGTTCATAAATTTGTTGGCATCACGTTGTCATGCCACACCCTCACCCCCGCCCTTCTCCCATCCGCCCACTTCTAACTACCCCCCATTTTGACGCAGTTTACCTCAACAGTCAAGCAGCGTTTGATGATGGAATGAAGATATCATGTGAAGCGAACTGGCACCCAGTCCAGACATCATCAGCAGACATCATTCAACACGAAACACGAAACTCAAATTCAGCAGCAAAATCACTTATGCAAATTGGCTTGACATGTTTTCGGGTTGAGCGGGGTAACTATGCACCGAAAATCAACTAAATTAATTACGCTATTTCAAAAATGTGCAAATAAATTGAGATAGGGACTTCATTATAAAGTTATCCTCTTATATTGTTGCTCAACAATTTTTACAATTGATTCAAAAATATCATATAACTTTATGAAATTATAATCACTATTTTAAGATTTGCAGTTAATAAGACAAATCTAAAAGGATTTCGTTTCCACTTTCGTTTCCGTTACGTAAAGCGCAAAGGTTTTGAAAGATATTATTAATTGGCCTCACATTTTTTTTTCGATATACGGTTCCGTTTTGGGAGCTTGGCTTTAATGGCAGTGTGGCAAGATAGGAAAGCAAGAAAACTAATACTAGAAAATACATATTTATCAATCAATATCAACCGAAAGATGAAATCAAAAAAATCAAATGTCGTATTTTCTTAAGTTTTATAAATAAACCTTATTAAATGAACAAAGTCATTCAGTCAATTTTTTGTGTGCGGCTCAATACGAAACCTATTTAAGGCCTACAATAGGCCCCTCAAAAGCAATTGGCCAGCTCTCTCCGTCTCTCTTTCTCTTGAGAGCTGTCTATGCCACACAAAGTATATAGCATATATATATGTACTGAGATGTATATAAGGAAGCATGTGTATTTAACATGTACTCTTACCAGTCTCCACATAATCCTTGGCACGGGCAACAGACGCGTAAACCCAAATTAAATACCCATGTGAAGGCTCCTCAACTTCCCCTTGCCACTTAACAGTGAGTTATGTGCTGTGTGCTGTGTGGCTGTTGCACAGCCTGCCTCAGTTTGCCAAAATTTGTGTATATTTACCCGTATAGAGGGATTTGTGGCTTGCCAGTTTGACTACCCGCCTGACTGCCAGCCTGCATGAAAATTAGATTTTCAGCCAACAGGTTTCCCCATTATTTGCAAAAAAAAAAAAAATCTTGAATTCGACGCGTTTCGCTTTTGCATAATACATAAATATTTTCTATTTGCGCTACATTCGAAGAGGGGCGCATGGAGTGGAGTACTAGTGAGTCTCAGGTCTCGTGTCTCAAGTGTGGCCAATAGGCACAGCATAAATAAGCAGACCGTATTCCCTCGACACCTTCTCTCTGTCTCTCTCGCTCTCTATCCTCCTCTCTGGCTGCCACTCACGCACTTGCCATTCTGACATCATTCATACGAATGTTTGTGTGTGGCAGATATATATATATATATATATTCAGGTAGGTGCTAGAGTGAGGCCGATGCCTGCACACGCTACCGACTCTTATTTTTATTATTTATGTTACTCATTCGCCTCGTATCCTGCTTGTTGATTGCTTTGCGTACACGTGTAGTTTGTGGCACTCTCCCCTCAGTATCCAGCTTCTATATATATATATATAAGTATTGTGTATATATTTACCAATTCGTTGTCGAGCCCACAACAGCGTGCGTCCTTGCACATGACTCGAGTGCCTTTTGTTTGCCTCAACGTCTCTCGTTGTCGGCCTCGCTGCCATCGTCCTCGTCATCGCCTCAACGCGCTAATATTATGAATGGAAACCCGTACATTGTAGCCAAGTTTGCCAGTTGGCTCGTTGCCCGGTAGGTAGTTAATAGTTGGTAGTTCCTTTCCCTCTGAGCTAGCCTTCTTTACGATCCAGCATTGGCATTAGTATTGACACAGGAGCGTCTGCAGCCTGAAAGAGATTAGACTCGGAAAATTATGCTCAGTATATGTTTTCCAATTGAAAGTATTTGCAATGCCAATAAGATCACATTTTGTTTGTAGCATCAGTAATTATACATATATCATTTCTTTCTGTGTCAACATAAACCGAAAACAAAAAAAAAATATAATAATGAAACCAATAGGTAAGTGTGACAATAAAGCACATAAAAATGCAGTATGGTCAATTATGTATGCTATTCATAATTAGATCACTATATAAGGCAAGACGTGAAAAATAGTTCTTGGTTCTGGGTAAACTCCTTTTCATGTGCATGTGTTCTACTCTTGTCCCTATGTCTACTTTTCTCAAACTGTCGCAAACATATTGTGAGAATCATGAATAACAAACAACATCGAATGGCACAGCTCAACAAAAACAACAACAATCAAATGGATCAGCTAAAGAACGAGTCGGACTGTTGTTCCATTTGCCTGATGCCCAAGATCAATGAGGTGTTTATTCGTTGCAAGCACACGTTCTGCTTCAATTGCATGGATGCCTACTGCAGCAATGTGCACAGCAATCGTCGCTGTCCGTTGTGCCGCACTTGTTTCTTCTATTTTGAGCGGAAGAACGGTGTGCCCCTGATTGTTATACCCGATGAGGAGAGTGAAGGATCGTCATTGGAAGACGATGATGACGATAATTATGATGATGAAGATGATGATGTAGATTGGTAGATGATCGATTGAGTTTCGTTTTTATTTAGTTGGTTTTGTTCTTTTTGTTTTATTCAGATTATTGTTAATAAATTATAGCATTTGCTAGTTAGCAAGGCGAAAACCGCAAGCCGCTCCTGACTCACTAAGTGTGTGTGTGTCAATGTGTGTGTCAATGTGTGTGTCAATGTGTGTGTGTGTGTGCTTCTATTAGATGAATTGCAGTTAAGCCTCTGGCGAAATTACACCAGGCAGAAGCATCCATGTGGCGATGAAGCCTGATTGCTACTTAAACCTTTCTATTTACTTCATATTAAGCAATATTTTACCTACCCACACACACACAACGACACTTTTACTGTGAATGACAGTCAATCTCATAGCAACACCCCCACCGCCAGCCAGTCTTAGTGTGTTAGAGACTTGTGACTAAGTTGTGCTTACCTTGTGCATTTCCATTTGGTTAAGTCTGCTCCTTTTTTTTTTGATATTTTTTGGTTGACTTCACGAGAATGCTTAGCAAAAAAAAAAAAAGAAAAAGATAGCTAAAAGAATGAAGCAAAATTGAGGTCAATTTTTGTTGTCATATTGAAAGCTGGCAGAGTCCCCCAAGCGACGTGTTCAGCATTCTTCTTGTTTAATATTAAAATAAATATTTATTTATTTATTATTTACTGCGACCCTCGCAGTTGTTGACCAACAACAAATGGTAACAACAACGAGACTAACGAGACAGCAACTGCAACCTGGTCATTTTGAATGCTCGGGGCACAGAGTGAGAAATGGAAGGGGAGGGGGGAGGGGGAATGGTACGGGTGCTGTAATCTATCTGATATATTGCTCCCAGGCTGTGGCTGTCGTTGGAGCGTTGAGAGTGGCTTCCAGGCATTTTTAATATTTAAATAGTTGCCATCAAAATGATTACTAGAAGGCCAACAATAGAGGAGAGAAGAGCGGGGTAAGATTGGGGGTCATACATTCCAAATGAGTTATTTTTACTAAAGGCTTTTTCGGTAAACAAACTTGCTAGTCTCTTGTTTCTTGCTTAGCCAGAGGCATTTTGTAATTTTCTTGGCTTATGTGCGTGTCAAATAATAAATTTTCAATTCTTTTCGAATGCTTTTGGGGCATTGAGGAATATTCAATGAGCAAATCTTTGTCTTTGTTGTACGCTGAATGGCAAAAAAGGTTAAAGAAGCTGAGCAAATTAGATAAGATCTCGAATTTTGTCAATAATTTCCCGATTGCAATAAGCTACACAATTATAATAATATAGAATTCTCATAGATACATAATATGCGCATACGTATTATTGATCGATGTAAAATTAAAAGGTATTTTCATATTGAACAATTGGTTTTAGGGTGCTTATTATACGAACTCTGTCGACTTGAGTACTCTAAATGGTTTTTTTTTCCTGCTTATAACAAGAATTGAGCTTATTTTTGTAATGTGTTGATTTTGTTAAGTGAGGCAAACAGTTTTTGATTGAAAATATGTAGCAATTAATTAAATCGGATCGAAAGATTTTCTAGATTATAATCTTGCCAAGCTCTGAGAAGCCAAAACAAATGGCAGCAACCAGAGCAGCATTTAATAAATAGTTGAAAAGTAAGCAAATACAAAAGCAACGAAAATAGCAATTTAATGAAAATTCTTTGATTCATATCATTTACATTTGCATTTGCAATTGAATATTTTGCTTTTTCACTGCACTTGTTATGCATAAATGAAAACTAATTCGTGAATATTTTCTATTTGCAGTGGCGCACGGCAGTGGCAAAAACCGAATGCAAATCAAATCGAATTGAAACAACACCAAAAGAACCGCACAGACAGACAGAGACAGACATACAAAGAGAGGAAGAGAGAGAGAGAGAGCGAGAGGGGAGTGGAGTGGAGTGGAGCCATGCATGGAAATTCAATACGATGAACACAACACAAACATCAATTGCAACAATTTTGGCGAGCATATCGAAAAATCAGCTCGACGCAATGGAAAAGTGAAATACCAAAAAGAACTTTAAGCATACACAAAACGCATTCAGAGATACGGTTTCGGTTTAGTTAGATAAGCCAGTCGAAATCATTGACTGAGAGCAGGCAACAAAACTTCTCCTACTCGATTCCTCCACCTCCAAAATAGCACATAAAAAAGCCGCAACGCGCAATTGCCACACGATGTGCAGCGGCAACAATAAAAATAACAGTAACAGGAACGGGAACAGGAACAGGAACAAGGAGCTACTGCTGTGGATTGCCTTGGCTGGCGTTGTCCTGACACTGAATATGCCAGGCAACCGTGCTGAACAACACCCGGCGACAGCTGATGAAGGTGAGTGTTAAGATTTCATATATATATATATACATATATGTAGGCAGAGTTCACTGGATTGCACACACTAATAAAGTCTGTGTGGAGGCATAAATAAAACATTCGCAGCCATTGACGGAATTGCGGCGTCAAAACCTCAATTGAAAAATAAATAGCGTTACCACAAAACAACACAAGTCGAAATTTTTGAGGGAAACGGAAATGTTTAAAAAGTGCGCAGGGTTGCAGTCAGCACGAAACCGAAACAGAAACAGAAACAGCAACCCAAACCCAAAACCGTAACCAAAAAATACTACAATACAAAACGAAGTAAAAAGAAAAGCAATTTAGACATTAACACTTTTTGTGCGCAATGGAAAATCGAGGGGTTGCCAGTGACTACTCTATATATACATACATTCACATGTATATCACTCAATTTCAAATGTTTATTTTTTTTTTTGTATTTTCTAAAATAAGCGTTGAATTATAAAGTAAATGGGAATAACATTTTGACAGGTTTTTATTTTGATGTTGTCGCATAAGGATTCGTAACCATGTAAATGAAAAAATGTGTGTGTGTTCTTTAATACCTGCTCGACAGGGAAATACCCTGTAACCGAATATTTTCATATATCACAGCGAACAAAATGTGATTCGATTTAAAGTAGAAGACGCAAATTTTACTTTCCACGCCCATAACTGTCTTAAAGGTGAAAACTAGTTATTTTTAATAATGATTCCAACTTTTGATTAAACTGCACGATTCTGGATCGATTTTCATGCATATATTCCTCAGTTTGATCAAATACACAAAATAATTCCCCTTGCAGGGTCGTGACTCTTTAACGTACAAACATTTTATCCCATTAAATTTCAATGTATTTCACGCACATCAAATGAAATTCGAGTGAATGTCAATGGGTTCCTCAGGGTTGCTATTAGTTTTCCTTATGCTCGTCGTGAATTGTTCGATTGCTGGATGTTTGTGGCTCTCTCGTCGCACACTATGATTATACTATTTTGTTTGCTTGACTCCGTGTGTGTGTGTGTGTTTGTGTGTGTGTTGACTTATGTGTATTTTGAAATGGAGGCGTAACCTTTCGGGTCAAACATCTGGCATCGAAATACAGTCACAAAATTCACATTCACCGTTAATTACTATGGACTGTAAAATGGGAAATGCACTTTTCGGCGTTTTGTAATGTTGCGTTTGGATAGCGCGAAAGCGATTTGTTGATGATGTTGCAACGCGGCAACAAAATGTCATCAAAAATGTGACTCAGATTGAATTGCGGTGGACGCGGTGGGGTGAGTTTGCATTTGGTGTTGGGGTTGGCTGGGCTCTAAAAATGTTCATACAAATCGCCTGTCGAATCGTGCCATGTGTAATTGGATTTATGCTGCTGGTGACAAACTGTGACACTCACCCCCAGCTTCCCATCCTTCGAAACCCCTCCTCAGCTTCAACGCTCGCATCATTGACAACAGTTGTCGTTGTTATCGATGCCATCGCCAGCTGATCATCATTATTATCATAGTCATCATCAGCGCTATCTTCATCATCATCAGCGTCAGCCAAATGTGATTTAAATTCGATTATTCTCAATTATTTTGTAACATGCATTTCATTTCAATTTCATTGTAAGAATACCCCTCCGGACTCGCTTCGATGCTCATTCACTAAACTCAAGCCATCACCCCTCGGTATTTGTGACTTTTCATGATTCGTATACCCTTGCACAGGGTATGATAATAGTGTCGTTAAGTTTGAAGAGTTGGAGGCGTTAAAGGAGAACTCTCTGACTTCATAAATTTCATATATTTTATTGATCAGTAAGCATTGTTGTTTACTAAGACATCCAAAATAAACTTTATCTAAGTTTATACGTATTATTGTGTTCCTCACATTAAGAATACAAATAGTCGAGATCAGACTACTATATCATATAGCAGACATAACAAAAATGTGCAGAAAGATTAATCCTTTTCCATTTACGTAGTTATACAAATCAAACTCATCATTTCTGCCAACTAAAATGTGGACACAAAACACCATCACTACTAGGGACTATTATGTGATATAGCTTTCATAGTAATAATCGGTTGGTTTTTAGATAAGGATTTCTCCAGGTTGTTCAGAGTCAGCAAGGGAATCTACACTTCGGCATGCATTAGTTTTTTTCTTCATCAGGGCTCTCATTTGTTGCTTGTTTCTTTTTATTGGTTCACTTGAGTGGATTTCGATGCCTGAGCCTCTCTCTTCTCGGACGGTTGCATTTGTTTGATTGAAATTGATTTGGTCTCGCTGGGGATTTAACTTGACTCTCATATTGTTTTTTGTTCCCTTGTTGTCGAGAACCATAACCATATTGTAGTATTATTTTTCAAGTGCTCAAGTTGACTTCGCAGCGGCTTAAGTGTTAAACTTATACTTTTCCTTCAGTTTTTTTCCCTCGTTCTCGTAATGAGAGTGTTTTTTCTTCTTTTTGTGTGTTTCAGGGCCCGCTTTAATAAAGATTAAGTTTTGAGACTTATGAAGTACTTACATTTGATGTGTGGGAAGTGAGTTTCATGTTTCCAAACATGAAGTTGTCTTTATCTAAATTATAAGTGCATCCTCAGTCTGCACTCCAATTATGCATATACATAGTGCTCCCCAAATCCATTTATAGCTAAAGCATCAGCCATCAGAATGTCCAACAAGCCGCAATTTTCAAACTGTTTTTCGACTATATTATATGCTCGAATACAAAACGCTATCCTTTCTTTTTATTATTTTGGTAAGGTTCGGTGTTGTTGGCTATCTAATCAAATATTCAACCTTTTTTATTTTGCTGTACTGATTTCATGGCAGCGATAAGCAAATATCTGCCATTCCCCGACAAATTACTTGTTAACAAGTGCATTTTAATGCGCCAAAAAAAAGCAGTAGCCACAACAACAAGGTTTTTAGAAGTGCCTCGATTTTCTTTTTGGCCAATTTGTGGCATGTGTTTAGGTGGCCACTCCAGCTCGACGTGTGTGAGTAGCCGCAATTGGAATGAATGTGGCCAATAAAAATAAAAAGCCGGGCCTACAACTGTAGTTGCCACAAAACCCCCACCCCTTTTGTGTGGATGTTTGGCCAATTGGAATAGAAAATTGACATGGCTTTTTGTGCTTTGCTCTTAGTAGTTGTATTTGTACACCGCTGTGATTCAGCTGTGATTATTGCCTCTTTTGTGGCTATGCGCCGCTTTTTTTTTGGCGTTTTGCTTCGTAATGTAATTTTATCATGCAACAAACTATTTTGCAGTAGGTGTCCGATAATTATATAGTTCCGAGCGTTGAAAGCGAAAGCTGGGCAATTTTCAGGTATTAGCAATTTCTGATTTAGGTCATAGCTTTAAAATTGGAATTTAAACAGGATTAAACGAGTTGAGCGAGGCTGAATGCTCTAGTCGAGAAGGCTCGACTCGGAGATACCCTGAACCCAGATATTCTATTAAATAATTCTATTTTTTTTTGGGTTTGGAGGTGCTACCTTCTAACTGTTAAATGTACCTCTTTACCCATTTTCAATAGGCAAATAAGCGGGCATCTAAAAATATAGACAGAACCAAAAGAAATCTTTTAAAAAAAATGTATACAAATAAACAATGAAACCTGACGCTAGCATCAAAAAATAGCAAACAAATGCCAAGAATTTATTGAGCACACGCAAAGTGGCAGTTAAATATAAATAAATACCATTAGGGAGGGCATCGCAAATTGAGGCACAATGAAAAGTAACCTGGCAACACCCCTCGTATTGACAACAACCCGCGCTTTGTAATGAGCATTGTTAACGAAATCGAATTTCACGAATTTTATTTCTGCGATTTAATTGTTGATTTCAATTTAATTATTGTCGCTGACTTTAATTTCAATTGCGACAAACCAAATGTTATTTTTGTCAACTTTACAGCCACCAACACAAGGGAAGAGTGGGAAAACAAGTAAATAAATATTGCGAGGATTTTTGAATAAATAATAAAACGAGGGAAGATAAAACAAAACGTGTGGAGAGCCCAGATGTTTCGACACTGAAATAATCCATTAATTCAATAAATGCGTAGCGAGAATATCGCTCTTTTTTCCATGCTGTCCAGAGAGGTCTTCGGATTGTGTTCTCCTTTTTGGCAGCAACTTTGAAAGACAAATATTTGTACAACAATTTGTAAATATGCTAAATTGTTTTTATTTTACTTTTTTTTTTTTTTTTTTTGTGGGTGTAACCAGCAGCTGCAAAGCGAAACCTGATGCTGATGAAATCAGAATCCTTGACGGCGCTAAGCGCGAAGGCAAATACGACGCAGCAGCCGCGTCCTTTGCTCATTTTAATCCTTGATTTCTTGTACCAATAAAATATTGGAAATATAAAAGAAAAAAGTAAAAACCAGAAAAAACAACAACCATAAAACACACATAGGAAATTCCGACCCTTTCTGTCAGAAGCTAAGCAAACAACATTTGGGAACATGGTACTTGAAAAATTACCCACCCGCAACAAACATCCTGCTGGGAATATTTGAATGTGACTGAGAATGTGAATGGATTGGTGTGCCTTTGACGCTCTCAGCGGTATGAATGAAACTGCGGAAAAGCCAGAAATATTTTCCCAAAACAAATACACACACATATACACACACCAACACACACACATACACACACCCGCGCCAGGGGTCAGGGGCCAGGGAGACAAGCGAAACGGACGAGTTCAGCTCAAAAATCAATGGGCTCAATTTTAAAGCGTTCGCATTTCATGTTTCGCAAAACCATGCCATGATTCGATGATTCTCTCTGTGGCACTGAGTCTGTGTGTGTGTTGGTGTGTGTGTGTGCGTTGGCGTGTGTGTGTGTTGATGCGGTCAAGGCTTTGACGGTGCCGCTTCAGCCTCCTGTTGGCCATATGCCTGCGGCATTTGAATTGAGTATCTATGAGGATTGCGCAGTGGCATTGGAATCAGAATCGGGTTCCCTTTTCGATTTGCAAATTGTAAATTGGCACTCGATGATTTTCGATTTTCAAAACTTACTGATGGTCGCTTTGGTCTCGTGTATGCGGTCTTTGTGCGCTGTGCGAGGGCAGCTCTTAAAGTTACAACTGAGAGTGAAAGCTTAAAGAGCATGTATAATCCATAATCAATAATTGTATATAAAAATTGTTCAAATTAAAGTTAAAGGCAAACTATGATTCAAAATTCATTGCTTTTATGAATCGGTAGCAGTCGAGCTTAGAATTTGTAACAGATTAAAAGAGCTGTTGCATAATTAAAATGTAATATGCATTTAAAATTCAGACTATCATCAAAAATGCATTGCTTTTGAAAATGGATACAGTTTTGAGGTAGATATTTTGTTTTATTAAAGTCTAGCAAGGGTTATTCTCGGTACTTGTCTGGAACAGGCCATATTTAACAAGACTCTTAACCCAAGTAGCTTGCGGGCAATTTCTTGAGCTAGCCACACACCCATACATGATTAGTTAGATGTTTGACTTGGGGGTGCTTTTAAGGATTCTCCGCATGTGCTTCTTCTTGGCACACTCACAGCTTACATACATAGATATGCAGGGATTTTCAACAAATTTGGCATTCGTTTTTAATGTACTTGACCCGCCTTTCAGCTGATATCTGAGCAAAGATGCAGAAGAAGAAGAAGATAAAAATGAAGGCAGCTGCCTGCCGCAATAAACTGGAAAAGTGCAGCTTGGTCCTATAGCTCCCGGCGGCATGTGGCCATGACTGTGATTGTATGCGTATTAGTGTGCGGTTCCTTGTGTGTGTGTGTGTGTGTGTGTGTGTGTGTGTGTGTGTTTGTGTGTCACTGGCATGCTCTATTTATGCGCTGATATACGGAATTATGCTGAAAGCACGTTCCCACACACATAGAGACACATAAACGGCCTGCCGAGCTAGGAGAAGTATAAGAGCTCGAGCTCTTATCCTTGGTGCAGTTGCCGCGTGGAAAATCTCAGCGGGAGCCCCTAAGAAAAGTGCTTCCTGCATAAGCGATTTTCTCTACCTATGTGAATGTGTGTGTGAGTGTGGGTGTATTTTAGTATCTGTGTGTGTGTGTGTGTGTGTGTGTGTGTGCGTGTATGTTGCTTCCTTTGATGTTTGTTGTTCTCCTTGCCAGTTGTTTTTCTTCGGCACTGCCTCGTACTATTTATTTTCACTTGAAATGCTTTTACTATGCTCTAACTCCTCTATACCCCGCTCTCTCTCTCTTTCTTTCTCTCTCACACACTCCCTCTCCCTCTCTCTCTGTCTTTTCCTCTATGCATACATCGTATGAAAAACAGATTGTCTGCTTTGCTTACTTAAAGAAATCGATATTAGATTCCGTTCCACCCAAAAAAAAAAAAAAAAAAAAAACAATTTCGCCTCTGGCACTCTCATGTTTAAGTGATTTTAAAATAATTCCTTTGTTATTGAGTACATATACATACATAACATGTGTATATTTGTTTATGTGTATGTGCTTTTAATGTGTGTTTTTAATTAGCTCTTTTAATAATTCTTTGCATATGTAAACCCATTTGAAAGGGTTTAGGTTGATTAGTTGGGTTAATATATTTATTATTCTCACTCGTATTCTTGTGTCAAAGCTCCACACTTTATTATTGATGTGTTCATTTTTGTCTGCTGCACTTTGAGTGTGTTCAATGGTTGTCGTGACACTTGACCTGACTATAAATCCATTTATGTACCTAATGGTTAACAATTGGTTTCAGAGACGACACCTTTCAGTTAGTTGCACTTGATGGCAAAGTTTATGGCTGTGCTGTTGGCCAGTTTAACGATGACACGTTTGCGTCAGTTAGACATCTGCTGTAAATGAGCGTGGTGATTTGGTTAAAATGCCATCATCGATGACAATCAATCGACGACTATTTTATGGCATCTACTCTACGATTCTCAATCACAATCTGGCAGTCGCCTACCTTGACAAATGGAGAAGAAGCACAAGTTGCTTGCTGGCATTTTATCGATGGTTAGGCGTTTCCACAAATCACCTTTGCTAAGGATGACAATGACACGGCCAAATATCGACTGATTGTCTTCCAAAATTAACTCTCAGCGGAGCCGAGGCAGGCAGCACAAAATAAAAGGATACTGCAGCGTAATGGAGATTTATCAGTCGCATTATCTATTCATCAATCTTGTCACATAGAAAAGCAACCAACCTACTGCGTTTGATATATACAAATTATACAGGGCCAAATTTTTGACACCCTACATTTCCTGTGCGCCATAGCTCCTCTCTCCCTCAATTAAGATGATATAAAATATATGTACAAATCAACTCGCAACATAAAAGTGACAGAGCTTGGCAATAAAACATATCTGCTCCATCTAAAATTTAAATATCAGCTTGTGTGCAGCCAAAAAGGCGAATTTAATTTTCATGCATATTTAACAAAAAAAAAAAACGACAGTGTCGGAAAATTTATGACTTCATCAAGTGTTTTGTGTTCGTCGTTTCCGATGAATATTCATGAGCACTTAATGCATATATATTTCTACATTTTTTTGTTTTTTTTTGGGGGCCAGAACTAAAAACTGTAAAACTGACAAGTATCTTAAAAGGCGGCATTTGTTAATTAAGTTTGCAGCGTTGACTTATATATCTCTATTCGTCACTTTACTATATCAAATTTGCATATTTGGTAGCTGCTTTCCCCACTTTGAGATATATGTGTGTCTATATATATATTTATATATATATGTATGTATATTTAAATGGTGTGTCGTTTAGCTTATGTTTATAAGTCGGCATAATCTACTTTTATAGTTTGTTTACTCAATTTTGTGTAACTTTTTGACATTTCTCGCTCCAAATTAAACGCAAACAAAGCAAGAGATGCACACGAAATATTTTATGGGCACCTTTTCCACTCCTCGCCCCCAATTTTAGTTTCTACTCCCAAGTGCAGCGTTAAAAAAAGCATGCCGCCAGACGAAAACAAAGCCAAAACGTGGGGCGGAAGTGGCCGCTATGCCAAAAAAAAAAAAATAATAGAAAAAACTCCCCAATGAAAACAAGAACACAAAAGCAAAACGAAATGCAACGAGAACGAAATAATAATAGGAGAACAAAACTGAGAAAAAAAGTGAATACGAAAATGGAAAATTGCTGTGCCAGTTTGCAAGTGTTGAGAGAGAGAGAGAGAGAGAGAGGAGAGGGGGGGGGGGGGGGGGGGGCAGGGAGCGTCGGGATTTAACGAGAAAAGTGAAATGAAAAACCCCAACATAAATATGCACATGAATTTAGTTTCAATTCCACATAAATCGCTGGGGCTTAAAAATGCCATGGAGTTCCTAAAAATACGCAACAAATACCGATGAGAACATCAAGCTTGTGAGTTAAGATAATTGCTCGATTGAGAGACGTTTCAACTGGCAGACAGATAGACGGATGGTTATGTCTGACTATGGCACGTGTATTGATTATATTGATGATACCTGATTCAGCAAGAAATTTGATTGAAGTGTAATTGTTTGTTTGCTCGAAAATCGAACTGATTGAATATTGATGATAACTGATTCAGATTTGAAATGGATTGATTGACCGAACTAAATTCGAACTGACTGAAGTTTAAGCTATGATTTATTGTATGTTTAATAATATTATGATTGATATAGATTGGGATAGACGGGTGTACGGGTTTAAGGATTGCACGAGTATTGATTATATTGATGTTAACAGATTGAATAAGAAATGCGATTGATTGAGTAATGGAATTAAAATTGATTGTTGACCTAATGATTGAAGTTTCAGTAATAACAGAGGTAGACATAGAGAAACGCCGTGGATTGCACGTGTATTGATTATATTAATTGAGATTTGAAATTTAATTGATTGTATGCTTAATTATCATATGACAGCTATAAATTTAAATGTATATTGAATATATATAGTTATAAATTGTAAAAGATCTTCTACATTACTTCCGGTAATATTGAATCATAAAGTGTCACTCAGTCTGATTGATAATAACCAAAATATATAAATATAGCTCAAATAAAATCTAGGTCTTGTCACGAACAATCCACATAGGGAATACAAACAACAGCTGATCTCATCTCTGCCTCACATATATATTCTATTTGCGTATTTTTATGTACACGCACACGTACTAAGAAAAAAAAAATAAAAAAGGTATCTCTTCTCCGCGATTGCATTTTTCATTCATTCCTCCAGCTGTGATTAATTTTTGCCATTCCAATTTTATGCCCCAGTCGACGAGGCTCTTGGGTTCACCCTGGGATTTTTATTGCGTATGTTTGTCTGTATATATTTTTGATATTCCCGCTGACAACTGCTGCGCTCCAGTCGTACGCCCATTCATGGCTCCTAAGTGGCCCTATGCGTTTTTGTTGTAGTTGTATTTTTTTTTTTTTGTAGTTTCTGTTGCTGTTTTGTGTGTGTGACATTATTAATGATCTACAAATTCCCCAGACATTTCAGTTTCATTTGAAGTTGACACACAAAACGCATGACAACGGATATAGGCAGAGGGGGAGGGAAAACTGAAACCAAATGTTGAAAACTGTCCAAACACACACACTGCGTCCTCTCCTCCATCCCTACCACCCTCCCTCACTCACGGCTTCCTTCTCTCTCCTTTCCATTCCAACGAATTTGTCTCAGCGATAGTGAAATGAAATGATTTTGAGTAATTTATTTGATAGTAGCGCTGAAGTATTTATTATTTTGAAAAGCGCTGAACAATGCCGTGATTAATTTGACATACCCCCTAGTTCTAGTGCGAGTTCTAGTTCCTCGCCCCTCCACACCCTTTGCGTTGAGCAAGTGGCGCACTAATCCCTACCAAAAATTCCTTGCGGCCACGTCTGCCACCAGAATCATCTCTCTTCGGCTGCCTTTTTTTTTTGGGATTCTTTGGTTATGGTTTTGGCGCAACATATTTGATTTTATGTTTAGTAGCCGTGTTATTTATTCGAATCGGTCTCGCTTAGAGCCCCCACCAAAACATATTGCTGCGGCAAAGCGGCCTTTGAAGGCGGAACCATTGCCCCGCCACTCCATCTCCATCTCCACTTCACCCTCTTCGTAGTCCCTACTCCCCTTTTGCGCTGCGGGCTATAATTCAGAATCAATCGTTATGGTTTTGGCAGCTTGCAAATTTTTCTTTATTATATCATATTAATTTTATGAGCGTTGTTTTCGCCGCGCTCTTTGCAAAAGGCCGGCCCGCTCCCTCTCTTTCTCTCTCTCTCTCTCTCTCTCTCTCTCTCTCTTTGTCTCTGTCTCTCTCAACCGCCCCTCACAGCTGCTTTACGGCATTTAAAAGATATTTTTCATATCAATGAAGCTTTATTTGGGCAGGCCCAACGAGCCGTCAGGACGAGCAGGCTCGCCAGGATTCAGGGGCCTGCAAAAAAGAGAAAAAAACTTTGCTAAATTTGCTAAAGTCATGCAAACATTTTTTACATATATCGATTTTTCGGAGGCTCACTTTTACCGCTCTTGTGATTGTTGTTGCTGTTCTCCTTGTGAGCTCGTTTTTTTTTTTGCTCATTGGGAAATTTTCTTTGCGTGTCTACAGTTGGGGTGAGGTGGGGTGAAGTGGTGTGTTGTATTTTGTTGGCTGGTTATACATATTCAGGACTTGTTTCAGCACATTTGTTATGACAGGCTCAAATTGGGTGCTATCAAAATTATATATTATTTTACATAATATCTTCTTTCTGGCTCAAAGTGTACCCCCGCCCTGCTTTCCTCATCCGTGCTTGCCAACGTGTCTCAGCGTGGCTGGCAGAGCTAATTTGATGCGGCATGAATTTCATGTTGCCTTACAATTAGTCCATAAGCAGAAAGTAACGCCTAGACAGTACCCAAAAAAGAGAAAGATATGTATATCCAAAACATGCACAATGAAAAAGTACGGATCTCAATTCAATTTCTGATCACATTTGGACTTTAATGCAATTATATTAAAAAAAAATGTACTTCATCTTAATGTGAATGTATTTTGTTGCATATAGGTATACATTTTAAGCCCAATTTTTTAATTAATTAAATATAATAATTAAATTGTATTAAAAAAATCAAATTATTTCACTTGCAACTATAAATTATTCACAAATTTAATTAACTGTAAACAAACGCTGATATTATTTAGTTTGACTGTTTCCCTCTCGCTTCCCCTCTCTGTCTCTATCTCTTGGCACCCAAATTCAATAATAATGTAGTTTCTAAAGCTCATATATCATATACCTAGCATATATCTTCACCTCAGTGTTTCTGTTTTTTACTGTGTATCAACTTTCAAACATTGATGGCTGTCACAACTTAACAAAGTTTAGACGAGGGCACAACACGCAGCACACTTGGACATTTTATTGCAACAATTTGTCAGAAGGTGTCATATACATACACTCGAAAGCAAACTTCCATTTAACAACAATGCCAGCCCACACAGACAGCACAGAGAGCATAGACAGAAACAGGCCAACACCTCGAGTTCCAAACAGATCTTAATGGACTGTCTGGGGCCAGTGCTTTGTACAACCTGAAGCTTTGCAACGACAATAACGTAAATTTGCGACTTACTTACCAACTTACCCCGAACTGCAGTAGAGTGAATTAAAATCAACTCAACTCTACTCAACTCGACGACAAAGGACCAACTATGACCCCCACTGTGAGAAGTGTGTTCTGAACCCATTTATGGGCACGGCCATAAACACGTGTAAATCCCGTTCATAATGAAAAAGTCACGATTTCTAGTGTCAATATCGTAAAAAAAAGAAAAAAGGGAACGAGCAAATGGGGTCTAAATAGGAAAACAAGTCGTTTTGCCCTAACCCTGCCCATTTTGGGCAATAAAATCGAACTAATTACAGCTCCCACATATGTTAGTCTGAGAGAGGGAGAAGGAACTCGCTGAACTTCTATGGAGCCCGCCCCGAAAAGCGGCTTAACTTACTTATCTATCTATCTATTCTACTCTATCTATTCCATTCCATTCGTCTGTGCTCTCACTGTGATCTAATCACTTTGAGTGATGTCTCTAAACGGGTTTCATTCAACATATCCGCGTCCGTATCCGTCCGTATCTATCGCCTTTGCGTGTTCTGTTTGCATTTCACAAATGTCAACAATGGAAAATGCACTTTAAGGTTTCTATTAGCGCAAAAGGAGCTACAACTTGAACTTCTTTTGGGTGTGAGTGTGAGTGTGTGTGTGTGTGTGTGTGTGTGTGATAAGCGTGGCGAGCCGCCTGCGGTGCTGCATTTGATGGACAGCGTAGCGGACGCGATAAGTGCAGCACAGTGGAACCCAGTCTGGCGACCAACTGGCAAACATACGATATCAATATTTTTTACTTACAATTGATATTCACCTGCGCTGTTTGGTCATATGGAAAGGGTTGCGGGTGGTGGAGGGGTGGTGCACACGCAGGTAATCCATCATAAAATTAGTTTTGCTGAGCGCGCACAAAGATTTTTGAACATAGATTAACGCAACTAGCAGCTTGTTATAAATAAAATATATACAGAACTATTACCCAAGCTTGTACACTCAAACAAATAAAAGAAAAAGAAAAGAACAACTAGACGTTACATATTTTTTTTTTTACATTTCTAAAAGAGTAGAAATTCTCCTTGATAATAATTTGAATAGATTTGAATTTCATTCATTCCATAGAAGTACATTTTTGATATTTTATCTTTGATCAAAAACACCCAATTTTTCTCAGTGCACAAATAAATAAACATGCGGATGATTAATGTGGCCCAGACATGACACGCCACTTGTAAAATATGATACATATTATAAATATACATTTTAAAAAGCAGTTGATCTAATTGGGGTCTAACCGTTCCGAACTTACCCTTTCATAGAATTTAATTGCCCTTTTTCAATTTTGAATTGAAATGCCATCTAGCAATATTATTAGTCGGACCTTTGGCTTTGATAAGAAGCCTCTCACAACGCACAAGGAGTCTTATGCATAAAAAAATGCTCAAACTCAATCGAATGAAAATCCAATAAAATTGCTAAAAGGTCTCCCACACACACACACACACACACACGTATATATGTAGACATACACAATATTTTCCTTATTTTATAACTTCCCCTGGCCGGCATAAGGCGTTCAAAAGGCACTTTATTGAAAGCCCCAGAAAATCTCATGAAGCACTTGGCTAATTTTGGAGTTAATTTAGGTGAGATTGTCACTGGAACGTCATTTGGCCATAAGCAATCGCAATTGTATTTTGAGGGGGGCAAGGGTAGGGGGCCAAAGCAATTGGAACTTCCGCCAACATGCTTTGATGTTGTTGTTGTTGTTGGTGGGGTAGGCCCTAAAAAGTCGGCAAATGTGCCTGCAGGAAATATTAAAGCTTAAATCGACGACAACGAGTAAACTTCTTAACAGGAACAGAGGCAACGCGAGAGAGGGGAGCAGTGGTGAGCGGGACCGGGCTAGGGTGGCCAGGGAATTTGGCCCAAAGTCAAATAAACGACAACAGAAATATAAAATACAAAAATAAAATGACAGCAGCAAAAGTCGAGAACGGAACAGAGGCGGGTCATAAATGGCCAACAACTTGAAGCGCAAATTGTCATTGGTCACGTGCAGAAGGCCAGAGAGAAAGAGACAGAGAGAGAGAGAGAGGGAGAGAGAGAGAAAGGGAGAGAGTCATTGGGTGTCCTTCTGTTTCTGCTGTTGCTGTATTGCCACAGTCAAGTGGCGCCTACTTAAACCGGTAGGGGATCCAGGGATAAGGGGCATTCAGTTGAGTCATTGCCAATTTGTCGCCATTAAGGTGCTGCTGACATGTGTGGCACAAAGACAATATCAATTCTTTGGGGAAATATATAAGTGAATTTTATTTGAAAGCGAAACATTTCCTATTTGTGCCACATTATATATTGATTTTTAAATCACGATTTACTTTTAAGTATATTGAGAACGAAGTTTATCTTCTGACTTCATGATGAACACAGCAATCGACTTCATGATGAACAGCAAATCGATCTGACGATTCTGCTCTGATCTGCTTAGGTCGATTTTGCTCTCCAATCCTGAAGCTTCTCCGATAGTGTATATATAATATCTCCTATAGTGTATATATATTCTTCATCAGGATCTGTTTGTACGTGTGTATGAACACGCGGATCTCAAAGACTATACGAGCTAGAGAAAATGCAGAATATAAGTTCTGGTATATCATATGCAGATCAAGTTTGTTTTATTTCACACACACGGACAATGCTATGCTTACTTTCTTCGTTTAAAGCTATACTTTATATATTATTTAGTACATAAAATACTCTCTTTATTTACAGATGTTCTCAGTTTGCTCTCTAGATTTTAGCTTCAAAGATTTCCATAACAAGATGTCTTCCAGTTCCGTATCCAAATTCTTCTATTCTTCTGTTGCACACACATATCAATTTCCTTTCGCATTAGTTAAAAAGCAGAAAGAAAAAAAAAAATATAAACATTCTATTTGATTTATTTGCTGATCTGTTTGGAGCGTAGTTGTTTGTTTAACGAGAGGCGCCAAGTTGTTGTTATTGCTTATTTATGAATGCGACGAAAAGCTCTCTCGAGGCTCGTCTACTTTCACATTTTCCCATTTCCCCAACAGCCCTCGCATTTGCAGTGAGAGGCCCCTCGGGGCAAAAGCAAACAAATGATCTAAATAATTACCTCGTTGTTGCACTAACATGGAGCTAAAGCATAGCTCGCCACATGCAGCCGATTGTCAAAATATTTTCATTTCCATTTCCAGCTGCAGGCCAAAGTAAATAAATAAATACTCGCTCATACTATGCCAAAAGCAAGAGCGGGGAAGGGGCGGCAGAGAAAATCACTGACTGAATGACTGATTGACTGAATAATTGCTCTGCACTTAGCCATTGATTGTTTGGCCAAGTGTTCTGTAAATGAGCTGAACAAATGGCTTCAAAGATCAAATAAAAAGGGTATATATATGGAGCAATGGGGTTGCAAGTTGCATTTTGAGTTGACTAAAAGGAATGAAGCAAACTTCTTCAATCAACCAATTCCCCTCTTTCTCTCTCAAAAAAAACACACTATTTCGGCAGGTTCTCTCACTCAATTTCAAGAATTTGATGCAATTGCTGTTCAGAGTTCATAAATTTAGTTTTTTGTGGCACCCCCCTGAATGTGTTATCAAAGTGTTAAAGCTCCTACCACCAGCACTCCTCATATTGCATACAATATTGTGCATGTTATACTGAATCAAGAACAAGTCGGTCGCAACATGTTGACGCCCACATTAAGTGGCACAATTATGAGGCGACAAACATCGGGCACAAAACATCTTTTCCTCTGCTGGGGCAACAACATGTCGCTCGCTTAATTATAGCCTACATCATGCGGAGAAATTTGTTGCATGCGCCATTAGCAGCCAAGTGTCCGTCAGCAAAAGACTGCGCGACAGTTTTGTGTTGGGGTGGACTGGTTTTTAGGGTGGACCCACAAAATTTGTCAAAATATTGTTGGCTAATAAAAAAAAAAATAAAAAAAAAATACAGAAAAGAAAAGAGCGCCTCGAAGCGACGATCAAAGCGGATCAGTAGAGTTAAGAACACATTACGAGGCGACACAACATTGAAATGCACTCTCCACTGACATTCATTCAATCACCAATGCGTCTAATTCGTCGCGTGTGACAATAAATCTACCAGCTGTAGGGAGTTGGGAATGGGGTACGTTGGAATATGTTGAATGGGTTGTCGTCTAATTTCCGCTTCAAATTGATCGCACGACCTCCCCACAGATGAACAGATGACAAGTTGCAAAACGCTCGAAACGCATCATTTGAATGAACATTCAATTTCCATTCCATTTCGATTTCGATTTCGATTTGTGTGTGTGTGTGAACATTTGTTAACCCCAAATTGCAATTAACAATTGAACAGATGACAGACTAAAGCCCCGTCGTCTTCATCCGTAACGCATTTTTGGCTGCAGCACCAATTTTTATCGCTTTGATCTGTTGACCTCATTTCCCGCCAGTGAAGCCAAAACAAATTGCATTTGCCCTCAATGAATTAAATCATTCGTTCAATGCCCAAAAATTGCGGTCATATTTTTTTCTTTTCGTTATTTATTTTTTTTTGGCGCCTTTCATTGGATAAGTGGTAATAGAAATTCTAGTGGGTGGAGGGAAGGAGGGAAGTTTGGTTGTTGGAGAGGCCTTCGATTTGTTACACTGATTTGACACATCTTGTTCGTTTCGTCTATCGGCTATAACTAATGGCCATGCCCATTTCTCATGTTCTTGTAATGTTTGCACCCATTTGTTAGCGGAGCTTTGAATGAATGTGAAACAGATGGTAGAACCAGGAAGATTGTTCCATTCCCAATCAAACTGATGTATAGGATTGCGCGTGCTTATATCCAAAGTTCATATCCAATTGGGTTTATTAAAATGGGTTTTCCTTTTTAGCTTGATTTGCGTTCTTGTTGAAGTATTTCTTTCGACATTTTGGCATACTTGGCAGGGCTTCAAACTTTCAAATCAAAAACCGTCTTCACATTTTAGCAGATTAAACAACTTATATACAAAAATTCCAATTCATTTCATTGGTTCACTTTAACATCCAAGTCTTTTTTCTGTACAATTTTTCAATAAACATTGCAGGCTGAAATCCATTATATTATGAACAGAGGTAGCCACAACAATTCATTCCACAACATTCCATTCCAGGCACGAATATTCATTAGCTAATAATAATCTTGCCTCCATCTGCCCCCACCCACACCCACTGCCCTGCCCACTGTAACTTCATTCCCAGGGCGAATTAATTTCATATGCAAAGCTTGTTACGTTTAGCGATTATTACAACAATTAATCGGGGCATGGCAATAACTTGGTTAGCTGACTAGTAGTTGGTTCATCAGTTGCTTGGGTTAAACGAAAAGTTTACATTTCTTACATACATATATCGAATATAACACCAATTATGAGAAATAAAAATGCATTAATTTAATTGAATTGCTGCGAACGACAAAAGCCGGAAAGAAATGTTGTATTTTCATAATCTACTCAATAGATATAAATGTTGACTAATATTTTTAAAAGCTCAACAGCAATGCAAACAAAAGCCCGAAAACCTAAAACTGTTGACATAAATGTATGATAAGCAACAGAGGAGAGAGAGAGTGTATGTGTGAGAGGGGGAGGGGGGGGGGGGGGGGGGGTGAGAGGGAAGTTCATGTCACATATAGGCACGTACAATACACGCCCATTGCCATTGTTGGTAATATGAAAAATATAATTTGTATAATTACAAATGCTTCGATAATACCAAACACCCAATCAACATTGGAAATTAAAGAGTCAGCAACAATAAACAATATCGCTACAATTGTCCAAAATCGGTTGAAAGCTACACCCCGTTCCAAGTTCCCAGTTCCCAGGCATAGAGTCACACTGAGGGCAACAACTAATTGCCCGCTCGCCAGTCGGACTCATTCCGCTCCACAGCGGGACGACACGCACAGCGCGACGCAAACTGAGAGGGTGGGGCAGATGATGGTGAAGAAGAAGAAGAAGAAGACGAAGACACCACGTCGCGAGACGACTGAGTTTTGAGTTGAGGCGCCACACTCGCGCTGTGCATTGACACTGCCACACGTAGCAGTCGTCGTAGATGCATAGATGATGATGATGTCGTTGGTGATGATGATGACAACGAAGAAAATGACAGCGATGTCTGACTCTATATCTGCACTGAGAAAATCAAAATTCTAACATTCCTTATACTCCATACATATTCCTTGAGTAATGTTTTTTTCGACCCAAAATTACTAAACTGAAAACTGTTTTGTAATTAGCTGAGTATGATTGCCATTTTCGTACTTGGAGTAAGATATTCAAGATTCAAGATGCTCAAGTTCTGGAATTAATAATCAGGAGTTGAATACGACTTTAATACCCAAGTTTTTCTCTGAGTGTTAATTGCAGTCAGACCACGCTTTGGTTACCCCTTTCAGCGCCAGTCTTATCATCAAAGGAAATCAAGCTGTCAGTCAATTTATGGTTATAGCAGAGTAGCACAGTATTCAAAAGCGTGCTTAGGCAACACACCAAACAACAATACAACAACTACAACACACAACAACAACAACACACAACAGCAACACGAAATTCTACACAAAGAATGCTTACGCACAATGTCAAAGTTCACATATATTTCAATTAAGTTGTGCCCTCAGCAATGAAGCGAATATTTATACAAATTACAGCTGTATCATTTTATTATAATTTCGTATGTCAATTTTATTGAATTTCATGTATTATTTATATTTGATAGACAAAATTAATCCCAATATTAATAATCTCTCTTTGCAGGTCCTCTATCGGAGGTGCTCACAGCTGTCGGTTCAGAGGTGGCTCTGCCTTGTGATCTAATGCCCGGCACAATGATCGCCGATAAGGTTCAAATCGTTATTTGGTATCGTGAGGGAAATGTGAAACCCATCTATAGGTAAGTGCCTAAATTAAGAATTATGGGTGTAATAACATTTAAGTATGTGATTTGTATGGCCTGATCCAATTAAAATTAATGAAGTTGAGCAAGGTTATGCAACGAGCAGAAGCGAACATCTACAACGTCAAAAACCGAGTGGATTTAGTTATGTCCGCCCTTCTGTCTCAAAATTTTAAATATTTATTCCGTTCACCATAATTAATTTATTTATCGACTTAAATCGTTTTCCGATAGTAATAAGAGACATTATTGTAAGAACTGACATATTATATACCAGACTTGTTATTGATCAACTGTACAAATTAATTACAATTAATTGAGATTTTCCCAATGAAAATTCATATTGGTATTTAATAAACTAAAATCATCTAGCCTAGTATATATTTACTAGCTGTGTACAGGGTATCTCCAAGTAGAGCTGTCTCAACTACAGTGCACTCACTTGTTCATTTTACGCAGCTCGTTTTGCGGGACTTAAAAAAACATACACCTTTACTTAAGCGAGAACTCTCAAGAATTCTTATAAATATTCACACATCTCAAGCAGTACTTAAAAGCTCATGAAATCCGCTTAGCAATAATTTTATTAAGAGGCGTTCTAATCTGCCAAGTAAGATGCCATTAAAGTAACACCCCCGTACAAAGTTAACTGAATAACTGAAAAATTGGCAAAATATATATATATTTTTTTGGATTTTTATTCAATGGCATAGGACAACAACGGTAACAAGCAGCAACGACTTATTTGACAGAAGAAAAAAACAATTTCTTGTTTTTTTTTTTCGAATTGGGTTGGTTTCCTGTGCTCTGGGCCAATTATGAAAAGCCGAAGAGATGTCGACACACACACGCGACTTGAGGTGCGCTCTCATTATAAATTCTATTAGCGTTAGCCATTTATGTTGAATTTGACGATATAAGCATTACTTACACACATAGTGCCCCTCCCCACCCCGACCATACATACACACAGAGTACGTGCATCTTTTGGCCTGATATTATTATTTTTATTTTTGCTGTTTTTGTTGTTGTTGTTCTTGTTTTGTTGGGTTGTGACAGGTGAACAGCTTCAAGCTCGAAACGCTTTTTAACAAGCGAAGCAATCAGAAATATGCCAAATTGTTAGCAGGTGGAATGTCATATATATAAACATGCATATGTATATATGTATAAATATATATATATAAACATGCAGATGTATATATATATATATATATATATATATATATATATATATATATATATATACTATGGGCTTAGATGCCAAGTTGACTATTGGGGCATCAGCAAGTCACAAAAGAATGTTTTGCCTTGAGCCCTTAAAAGGGTACAGAAGATGTTGTACCGTTGCTCACAAGACCAGAAATTGATTTTACATACTCTGACAACCTTGGCGAACACACACACAAACACACTTAAACACACACACACACACAGCAACACCCACACCTACCGCATACTTTGGCAGCCCGAATCGATTATGGGCGCAGTCAAAGTGTCAAAGTTAAATGTGCATTCATGTGGTTCGATTGATTTTACAATATAAACTTGCTGCGGTGAGTGCAATTACAGTTTCCGAGTACCGCATTTTATGACCGCCTCCCCACACCCACCCCCAAACCCCAACCCCCACCATAAACTTTACAGCCCCTCATCACACCTTTCTTTCTCGCTCTATCGTTCTACAACCGATCTGAAGTGCTACCAAATAAAGCGTTTTTTGTTTTATTTTCTCACCCATGACCGTGCTTGTGCCCGCATTTTGTATTTTTATTGTTTTCCATCAATTTTAATTTGCTTTTTTCTACACTTCATAAATTTTCGTTGTGTTCTCAGTGTTGCTGTTGCTGTTGTTCTGAAGAGCGAGTGAAATTTCCATATGCCAGAGCAGGTCGACAAGATTAATTACATGAAAAAACTTTGTTTCTCAATTCCTGTCAGGTACAACTGCCCGCCCCTCCCACTATCAATGACCTTTAGCTGCCCAGGGTGCATATATATATATATATATATACATATATTTATGTACTTCGAGATATTGAGCATGGAGGCCAAATCAACTTATAAGTAGCCTCTGGCCCCATTTTGTGGGTGATTTACGAATTCAGTTCACAATTTTCTTCTTTTTTTTTTTGGCTGTTGAACCTAATTTAATTATCTGTAAATCCATTAAGAAATAACCATCCATCATGTGGCACTTACTCTCGTACTCCTTTCTGCCACACAATGCAGTCACTTTTGGATTTATTTTAGGAGTCTGGATGCATTTGAATTTTTCCTTGTGATAAATCACCAGCGACATATGGGGCCGAAAGAGAGGGAGCTGATATGCATGTATAAGCTTTTTGATATATTCAAGATGTGCGATAATCTAGGGAAAATGCTTTCATATCAGGCCATCATAAATAACGCCACTTGAGCCGAGGTTAAGTGACGCTGGACAGGTCAGCGCATGAACGGCATAAGATTAAAACCAGAAGTTATTCAATATATATATATATTTAATTAAAATCCCTTCACTGATAACCCACGAAAATAAATTCATTCTGCGAAAAATCTGTAAGAAAAAATCTTAATCAAATCTCAAATCAAAAATGTGTTTTTTACATGATTGATAAGTGAGAAGATAAACAAACTTGATTTAAGGTTTCCGTTATGTGCTTTTGATTTGATTCGATTTAATTTTCGTTGTGGAAAAACTTCGCTCATTAACAGATTTAATATATGAAAATCTTTTTTAATCCCAGCGTGCTCCAGCTTTAAAATAGCAGCGCATGTAGAACTGATAAATCCATATGCGCATTTGTACATTTAAACTTTTACTCTGCGACCACAAAAAAAATAATGAAATAAAAAAAATGAATGCTTCTGCTTTTTATGATAAGATAGATATTTTAATGCCCGGGCTTTAGCCTATTTAAAGGTGATTAAATGATGGCGCTGGCCAAATAAGTAAAGTGGAATATAAAAGCTTAATTTGAAATGAAATCGGCTTAAAAAAATACAGCACCCAAATAAACAGCGCTAAATTGATCAATTAATTAATTGAAGCAAACTATAAAAAATGAAAACACTGTTCCCAGCCAATGAATTAACATAAACAGCGAAATTTATTTTGGTCCCCAGCGCATTGAGGGGAAAAACCAGACCAGCAAACAACAGCACCAGCAACAACAACAAGAATGGGTGGCTCTTTGGGGGGGGTGGGGCGAAAATACACAAAAAGGGCAACGCAAATTCGAAAAAAAAAAACAACAACATAAAACAAATTAAAAATTTACAAGTGTCATCAAATTAAGTGCCACACACATAAAGAGGCAAACTAATTCGACTGGGGAGCAGAGCAAGGGAAATGTAAAACTGAGCGAAACACAGACTGAAAAAAAATACAATTTAAATGTAACCATTTAAAATGTTGGAAAAAACTGAACATTTTCTGGAAAAAAAAAAACAAAAAAATCGAAAGTTCTGAAATGCACTTTGGATTATTTACGATTTGTTGTTGTTTCTGGTCGGCTGTAACTTTGGGGCGTTGACATTTAATGCGGCATTTTGTCAAAATGCATAGAGACAACCATAAAAAGAACAACAACAAAAAAAAAACATTTGCCAATAACAATAAAAAACTATTTTTTTTTTTGTTTTTTTCTCTTGGTTTTCCATTGTTTGTTTGTTGGTTCTGATTGGACTGCCGTTCTGTTTGCTGGGGAAAGCTAATGAGACATTCTATTTTTACGGCGATTGCCAGATTTAGATTTTGTTTGCATTTTCAGCGATTTTTATATACCCATTTCGTTTCTGATTTGACACACATTTCTCTACATAGCTTTGTTTTTGTTTCTTCCTCTTAATTGCCACCAAATAAAATCGATTGATGTCTATAAAAGCGATCCTCTAGTGAATGTCTGCCAGTGCAATAATCCCTGGGGTGTGTACGAAGCCAGCTACTTTATGGCATTAATAGTTATTCTTTTTAGTCGGAGTTGAGACGTGCTTGGTATGTGAAATGATTGAATGGCAAATACATTGAACTCTTACAGAAAGAGATACAAACTTTGCAAACGAATGAAGATGAAATGGTAGAATTTATCGAATAATCACCCGTTGCGATTATTTAGCTAAGAACTTTGCCAAGCATTGCGATCGAAACATTGTATCAATCTTCAGGCCGTAATAATGATTTTAAAAATCGATTCAGCTTTGGCTAAATTATAGCGTTGAACAACAATGGACTCAGCATCGCGTTTAAAAGTTAAAAGTTTTCACCTTGTTGTTAAATTGTTAAATTTAAACAAGGAATTGGAGTCATTTTAGAATGTAGTTTTCATCTACAGGTCAAACCATGATTTAAATGCCCTGGTGTTTGGATATCGTTATAGTTTTGACAATGAGCACTTTTTTTTATCATTTTATTATAAATTTCGAGCCAGACTTAAGTTTTCAACTTTGCATGCAGGATTAAAGAAGAGCTCAAACCAACAACAAAACTATATTGATTTTGAAAATCGCATCACTTTTGATATAGTTATGGCTTAATATGGAAAGCTTTGACAATAAATGCCATTTATTTTGGTTGGCTTTTGCCAACAGCTGTCCATTTTGAGTTACCAAATATTTATATAAATAAATATGTATATAAATATTTATGTCGAATAATTGTAAAAAGGAAACAGAAAAAAGCACTCGGTAAATTCAATTACAGTGTAAAAGCCCTTTAGTGACATTTGAAATATGCAAATTGTGAATAATCTAATTGAATATATTTTACACTACTCAACTTCGTTTTTCAGCTTCGATGCGAGAGGTCGACCACTACATCAGGCGGTGCCCTGGGCCGATGAAAATGTCTTCAACAAAAAGGCTCACTTCTACTATGACACAAATCCGCCGGCTTTGCGCATCAAGAACATTCAGACCACAGATGCTGGGCTCTACAAATGTCGCGTTGATTTCCATAAATCACCGACGCGCAATTGGCGCATTAATGTGACAGTCCTTGGTACGTAGCAAAATCACAGAGCCTTAAGACTCTTGTCGCTTTATTACATCACTTTCATTTGCCATTTTCGCTTTTGCGCTTTTGCGCTTTTCGTTTTCATTTGCAGTGCCACCCACTCAGTTGACCATACTGGACCATCATGGGGCCGCGGTCCGAGATCAAACGGCCGGACCCTATCTCGAGGGTGATAGCATCAATTTGACCTGCCTGTCCAGCGGGGGTGTGCCCCCGCCACGGGTATCCTGGTGGCGTGAACACGCTCTTGTCGATGACTCCTTTCAGGTGCTGCCGGATGGCTCGGTGCGCAATGCCCTCCATCTGAAGAATATACAGCGGAAGGATCTGCTAACGGTAAGTGGCCATCGTTGACATTCACCCACAAAACATTCCCGTGTAAACCTTATTTATGAGTAAAGCCAACAAAAGAACCAGCAGCAGCAGCACCAGCAGCTTCTATACAATACTATAACCCATCCGCACAATGGCCAAACGCTGACCATTTATTTCGCTTAGCCACAGAAAACCCAACATTAACGACAACGCTCGGTGTGGCCAACAGCTTTGAATCCCAGTCCGCGCTGGGAGTCCCCACAATAGCTAATAGAAATCAGAGCGCCTGGTCGAATTGAATGCAGTCGCGTTGGCACCGAATGCAGCTGCGACTGCATTGGGGAATGGAATATATTGTTGGCAGTTAATTCTAAGCCGATTTCGCTTTGCTTTTGGGTAATGAACAATATTGTTAGACCGCCGCTAATCTACTTATTCAACAGCACCTCCATCTCCCTCTCCCCCTCTCTCTCTCTCTGTGTTCCTCGTTCTCTCTCTCTCTCTCTCTTTTGTCGGCCCACTTGTACAAATTGTAGGCCTTTGTGAATGACGGCTCTTTTGTGTTCGCGCCAAGCATTGTGAACGAAACCCGTATTAATATGCTGGTCTAGAAATCACTTGAAAAACCCCTTGTGCGGGGCTAAAGCCCAAAATTATTAGTCGACGAACGTTGAGGGTTCTTGAATAAGTTCTTGGTTGGCCGCTAGCATATGACAAATATAAGTACACTGTTCAAAATCTACACCCAAAATAAGTTTACCCTTTTATTTAGCTTAGTCCAAGCATGGAATATCTACTCCATCTGAAATGATTATCTGTAATCGATAGTAACATTCAGTTAGCTTATAGTATTTTATTTAAATATACCCCGAACCCATAATGAATTTATACGAAACTATATAACTTCAAATTTGGAATATAAATTCTTGTTGTTCACAAACAATTATTGTTGATGAATGAATAAGCTACTTTTTCCTCCAGTGTAGTGTGAAGAGGCCTAAGAATCACTCAGTTGGATTCAAGTCACCGCAAATTATTCAGTTGAGTGCATTCCTTAACGACTACCACCATAAATCAAATGACATAATCCCATTTAAAATAAAACTACTCGAAATTTAAAATAGAAGCACAACAAACATGAATTTAGTGAAGTGCATTAATGTAAATTAGAAAACATTAGCTATTTAGCAATACGATAGCTTTAAAGTCAAGCAGTTCGCTTGGAAATCAATCCATTTCAAACTCCATTTAAACACAATTAACAGCTCAACACAAAAAGGCAACTCAATTGGTATTTGTATTTTAAAGCGAGAAACACACAAATTTCAATATCGAAAGCAATTCCGTTAAACGAGAAACAAAATAACAACAAACAAGAAATGCATTGTACATTAGCAATAAACACATTCGGGACACAAACGATGACCCACTGCGACCCCACCTGGCGATGCTATTGAAGACATATTGTATAACCCAAGGAAAATTTATGACCTAATTTCCTAGCCAAAAACGACACTTTGACAGACTGGCCTGGTCGCCAACTGTCTGGGCTAGCAGCCTATCTATAGCTAGCCAGCTAGCTAGCCTGCTTTTAATTTTCCCCCAAGTTATGCAAATATTTTTATTAGACATCGTTACAATTTTCGTGCCTCAATAAAATGTCGGCATTGGAAACGTATATGGCCAGAAAGTATCGCATTACCAACAGCAACAGCAACGGCAACAACAACGGCAACAAGTCAAGCCACAGAATTTATGATATTAATACTGCTACACAGAGCACAGAGCACAACGAAGCCTGTGGAACGTAACATAATTGATTAACATTTTCTGGAGCAGTTGGCTGGGCTAGTGGGTGGTGGGTGGTGGGTGGTGTGTGGTGTGTGGTGCGTGATGCGTTGGGAGCCTGGCTTCCTCTGTATATTATTTTCTTATTTTTCTTTTGCTCAGTGTTTGCGTGTTCGACAAGCATTTCAAGCAATTAAAATTAAATGTTCACCTCTTCAGCTCAAGGTTGATTTATCATCCTGCAGACGTTCCATTATCGCCAATATTTTATCGCATATTGTATATATTGTAATTTGTATATTGTTGTATTAATAGAAGACCAATTATCGTATTATGCATAAATCAACCATATTGTTTTCTCTTTTTTCCCATTTGCAGATGTACACCTGCCAGGCCACCAATGGCCATGTTGTTCCGGCATTGACCAAAAAAGTTATACTCGACATGAACTGTAAGTTGTGGGTGTTTGTTGGTGGTGATGGGAAAGGGGAAAGGGGGGAACAATCATCTTTTAATATGCATGTCCCGTTTCGTATTACAAATTTTATTCAAATGATGCTGATAAACTTCTCAACCACCCACAATGTTGCTGCTGCAGTCAGTTTTGCGTTGGCATTTGTAATTATGTTTACGACTCAACGTGGGCAGTCAGTTGGCCAAATGTCAACAGTTCAAGGCCAGATACTGGCACGGCTTTGAGGGGGGCTTGGTCGGCGATTCGCCCTTTTCCATAGAAATTAATGTAATTAAAGTTTTTGTCATTGTGGTTACGCGTTGTTTATGCATTTATGACAGCAAAACTAAGTAGTTAAGCTGTGAGCGTGCTGGAGAGCGGAGGGTGTGGTTTGTTTTACAAGGTGAATATGCTAATCGCATTACGGATCCCTCGAGTGCAAACAGTGCAATAATGATAAGGTTGTTTCCAGTTTTATGCTAGTTGTAAAGTTTTTTTTGCATAGACAAAACACAACAGTAAATATAGTAAAGCTTGCAAAAGCCTGCTAATATTGATGATTGTGGGTTAGTTAACATTTTATTTAAACAGTTCGGGAATGGTGAGCTTCGTAGTAAATGTAGTATGCTAGTAAAGTTGTCAACAATTTGTAAACATAAACATTTTTCTTAAGAACTAGTTTCAGCAACCGAAAACCAAAATAAAGATCTGCACTGATGATTTTAAGCATAGCATATTGTGATTTCAGTGGCAAACAGTTTATTCCTGCAAATAGTTAGCATACTTATTTAACAAATAACTTACCCTTGATTCGCATTTCTTGTTGCACAGTGCCTCCGTTAAGTCTGCTGCTGCAGGGTCTCAATCATGCCGTAGTTGCTGGCACCCGCACCCATGTGACCTGCACGGCTATCGGTGCTCGTCCTCCTCCCCATATTATCTGGTCGAAGGCTGGTCAGATACTGAAGGGTGCCTCACAGTCGGTGAGTAAAGGGCAACGCACTAATTAATCCATTCAAATAACTTTGGATAATTTCTACAAACACAGACTGCCTCGGATGGAAACACAACCATATCGGAGCTAATGCTCATACCCGTGCCAGAGGACAATGAGAGGCAAGTGGTCTGCTCCATTGCACTCAACTCGGGCATCACATCGCAGCAGTTGCACGAAGGTGATACCACAGTCATGACAACCCTGGGCAATGGCAATATGGGTCTCTTTCTGAAGGACTCCCGTGTGCTCAACGTGACTCGTGAGTTGAGAGTAAATTTATATGATTGCAGCTTGTTTTAGTATCTCTCTCTCTCTCTCTTTATACATTCTGTACAGATGCACCCATTGTTATTCTGAATTTGGGCGCTCCACTCGACCCAAACAATTTACTTAAGGGTTCCGATGTCTATCTGGAGTGTGATGTGCGTGCTAATCCCGCCATCACACGTGTCGAATGGTATCACAATGTAAGTAACCAAAGCTTGAAACTAGCCCTACATAAATTATCTGTCTCTCTCTCTGGCAAATATAACTGGGAGTTTTTTCCTAACTCTAAAAGTGTCCTTGTTCTCCTTTTTGCTGGTAAACTCAACTAATTTTTGCTCTCATTCTGTGTCTCAATTGCGCAGGACAAACAATTGCACTCGTCTCGCGGCATCATCATCTCGAATCAAACGCTGGTGCTGCAGGGTATCTCCAAGTCCTCACACGGCCAATACTTTTGCCGAGCGACGAACCTGCAGGGCAGCGTGTCCAGCAATGAAGTTTACCTCGATGTGAAATGTACGTGATTGAGTAACTAAAGCGAATACTTGACCAAGCACTCGACCTTATCCAGCACTTGTTCTGCTCCTTCTCTTTTTCTTCTCTCGTTTATTTTCGTTCTTCTTTTGCTGCTGCCACAGATCCGCCCGTGTGCAAGTCGGAATCGACGATTATACGCGCCGCACTCAAGCAGACAATCAACATTACCTGCGAGGTGGACGCGAATCCACTCGATAATCTAAATTACAAGTGGCACTTCAACAACTCGCTGGAGAATCTCATTGAGTTGCCGCAGGTGGGGCAGCTGCTGCTGCTGCCTGCCGCACTTAGCCTGCCACCGGAGTTGTCTTCCGGCAATGGCGGATATTATCAGCGCAGCAAACGGAAGCACACACACGCCACCAGCAGCAGCAGCAGCAGCAGCGCTAGCAGCAGCGGGCAACGGTTGCTTCATGGCCGACATGGACGCGTCGCCAGCATTGTGGACATGACGGCCAGTGTCCGTTTCGAGGATGAATACGACCTGGAGCACGAACACGAGCACCAGCACGAGTTCGATGGCTATACGGATTATGTGGAGCAACCGTATACGCAAATGGTCTACTCCAACATGGTGCACAAGAATCACGTGGACAACAAGCAGCCGCAGCGCAAACAGCTGTTGCAACAGCAGCAGCAGCAGCAGCAGCAACAACAGCATCAACAGCAACATCAGCAGCTCCTTCAGAACCCTAGCGAATCGGGTAGCAGTGGACAACAGTTGTTGTTGGCGGAACGGAAGCGATTGGCGGCATTGCATAAGCAGCAGCATCATCGCCAACAGCTGGCCACGCCCACAACGACGAGTGCGCCCCCATTGAACAATGTCTACAGCTATCATGTTGAGAGCTACGAGAGCTTTGGCGCCATTTCCTGCGTGGCCAGCAGCCCGATGGGCCACAGTCAGCCCTGTTGGTATCACATTCAGCCCGCAGGTGAGTTACCAGTGACTTTTTTATTTCTCTACCTACATATATACCCTGTAAATATGTAAAAATAGGGTAAAACATGGTTTCCATTAGGAAAGTAGTTATACATGTCATAGGGTATCTGCCAGTCGGGCACTCGCAGCCATATGTGCCAATCTTATTCATTTGCTGACTTTGTTGTCTGGTAAGTCAATCGATTGGTTGGTTAGCTGGAACAAACAAATAAATAAAGAGAAATATATATATTTTAATTAATTTCGCATCGAGCATATTCAACAATGACGTTGACGTGCAACATGTTTACTCAATTCCTGCGGCTGATGCTGATGCTGTTGCTGTTGATGTTGCGGTTGCGAGGCGCTGGCCGCATTCTGACCGTGTGTGTGTGTGTGTGTGTGTGAGTGACCAGTAGATAATTGTTGCACGTAACGCGGCCAAGTGGCAGACACCATTTGGTGTGTGAATCTCGGCGCGTTGTTATTTACATTTTGAAACTGTGGGGTAGTGTTGCAACAGCACCACCAGCAACTGCAACAGCAACAGCAGCACCATCGATGTGGCAATTTCACGCGTTGCAATTGTTTGCAGCAATTCCGGGCAGCCCATGTCCCTGGCAGCAATAAAAGCCACGTTTACCAACATTCAGTTCTTGTTGTTGTTGTTGTTGTTGATGCAGCTTCAATCTGTGTCGCCAATAATCTGATAATCAAATGCAATAAATTGCAAGGCGCATCATTTATTTACCTATCGCCGATAGCAAATGGCGAATGGCGAATGGCGAATTGCGAATTGCGAATGGTGAATGGCGAATGGGGAATGGCTCTCTCTGCTGGCGTTAAATTTTAAGTATACAAAACGGCCATGGCCTGAAATGTCACCAGGATAATGGCAGCGGTAAACAAAAGAATGGGGCGATTGGTCGAAACCATGAAGCTAAGTGCAGCAAATTTATTTATGGCTTCAATCTGACTGTTATTTTCATCAAGTTGCATAAATGCAGAGAGTTGCATAAATGTGCAATTTAAATGTCATAAACTGTGTTTTTGTTTGAATAATATTCACACCGCTAATTATCAGCTGCAAATACAATAAATCACAGTTAATGTGTAAGGATTGCTCGGGTCGAGGTCAAGCATTTAAAATGTTATTTAAATAAAAACAATTTACAAAAATGAGTCAACATTAAGCTGTGCAAATATTCGAAACGCAGAATGTATCATCTTCAATATATATTCTTGATCATCATCAACATCCGAATCGCGTGTTGGTCTTAGAGACTATAAAAGCTAGAGACTTTAAATTTGGAATATCAGCAAGTTTAGCATGAATTTAAATAGATCCTATTCGATCTGAACTAGAGCTTTCTGACTTGTTATCCCACGAACAGATTTCCAACTCAAACTTTAGGTTTAAACTACACCATTTGTATACCAATGAAAGTATCCTCACTTAATAGTTTGCATATTATAATTACAGATCTGCCCGAACCGGTTAAGAATTGTACGGCGTACAATGCGACAGCGAATTCGTTGCAGATACAATGCGTGCCGGGCTACGATGGTGGCATTCCGCAGCACTTTCATGCACAGGTGTTCGATGAGCTTACCCGTCAGATCCTTTACAATGCATCGTATAAGTTTCCGGAGTTTATGGTGAAGCGTCTGCCTAGCGATTCGGCCTTCAATATACGCGTGACAGCCGTGAATGCCCAAGGGGCCAGCAAGGTGGCCTATCGAGTGCGTGGACGGACACTCTCCGCACCCCTGCTGCGCACAGGTAAGCGTTGGACAACCAAGCCAAGCTCGCGATATGCTGACGGCTTTTCCATTTTCCATTTCCCAGTTTCCATTTTACTGATTTGCATACAACTTTTTTTTTGGTTTCTTTGCATTTGTTGTTGCAGCATCGTCAACGGCTGTGCTGGTGCAATTGACGCCGCTGCTGGGCGCACTAGTTGGCGTCATTGCGACACTCTTTTTGGTGGCCATTTGCGTTGTGATCTTTATTAAGTTTCGTAGCAAGCGGAGTCGCCATCATGCGACTGGCGATGCCACCACAACCGAGGCGGACAAGGGCAGCGCTGAGCCGCTCTCCCGCAATATGGGCAGCCATTCAAGTTTGGAGGACAAAAATCCGGATGTTGTGCCCCAGGAGGCCAACAGCGAGGATGAGTTCCATTTGGAGGAGAAGGCATTCGACCGCTTGAATATGGAATCTCAGCGCATTTTGTACACGTCTCCGTCACGAATTACTACCGCCTCGCCGCCGCCGCCCCCCTCGCTATCGCCCACATTTGGCAAGCAGGTGAGTCTCAGATAGATAACCGATTAATGCCGCCAGCGAATTTCTTTCATTTTTTCGGGGTTTCTGCTCGAGTGAATATTCACAGCTGAAATGCACATTCAAATTGCACAACTGCAGCTGACCATCAATTTTACTTAAAACTAGAATTTTTGAGTCAGCTAAAATTGCTGCATACTTTCGGAGGTCTTTGTACATGTTGCCTACTTCTAGGTTCAGTTTGCCAAACTTGTATTTATTGCATATTTATATGTGTGAACAGCAGAAAGAAAACAGTCTCAAACAGTCTCAAAATTGTCTTCCTTATACTAATAATCAAACAAAATTTAATTGGGATTTGCAGTTTAAATTTTAAATTAAGAAATGTTAGAAAAATAATCATTTATATTTTTAAAAGTTTGCAAGAGCTTCAAGTGCGCCAAAAAAGTTGTACAACTTCAATTAATTTCTTAAAAAAAAAAACTCAGAAATTCCTTTAGAAATATAAAAATATCTGCAAACAATTTAATTGTAGAACATCATTATAAACGTCTTAGAAAAACTCGGCTGCACCATACTCCAAATTGCTTTTCTGGGGCAGAAGCACACCAAATAGCCGAGACAAGAGTTGCACAAAGTTATCAAAGTTCGGCTAACTTATTTTGTCTCGCCAAATAGGAAGCCATAAATTGAAATTAATTTGCGTATGTATTTTATGTATGGCTGCCTAGAAACAGAGTGCACAGTTAAAGGCTATCAAATTGTGTCTAAATTTAACCAAAGTCATAATATGCTTGAGTCGCAGACATGTATGTATATATATATATATATATATATATATATATATATATATATGTATATATATATATATATATGCGTGTGTGCTTGTAGGTACTCACTCTATCCTCATTTGAATGCGAGCAATATCCACTTACAGCCAACACAGCTCTTGGCTAATACGAGGGCCAAAAATGACTGGTTTTGACATAGAAGTTATTATTACACGTTATTGACACAAATTGATTTAAGGTTGGGTGTTGGCAAGTGTGTGGGCGTGGCCGTCTAGATACACTCACAGATAAATATTCTCGTTAACATTTACAAATTGTTGGAAAATGAATACTTACATTTGTGACCCAAACCAAATATTTTGAATAAATAACCCATAATTATTTACAGTGAGTTGATATCAGTGAGTTGCCATCCTAGCTAGAAATCAACTTTAGATTCAATTACTGTACGCTATCCTATTTATAATTGATACCAATAAGTTGCCACAGTGACCAACTCATTAGGCCACGTTAGCTATGAGTTTGTGTAACTCAAATATCCATATAGAGTATGAGAACCGTGTCGACTTAACAGGAAGTCATATAAACCTAAAAGCTACACGGTTTATAAGTTGGTTCGCTTTGTTAAATATTCAAATGATGAAACTTTTACTCTCAGCTTTAGTTAGTTATCAAAAATAAGCACACCCAAAAATACCAAATACCTTACTTGTTTTTTTGTTTATAGAGAGTGTAAGGGAAAAGAGAATACACTGGTTTTGCGCAATGTTCGTGTTGCTGTTTGACATTTGAGGCGACAAAGTTTAACAAATCGGTGACATGCAAGAGTGGTTTATTTTTATTTGACAAATCTAAAATTAAAATCACTCATCGCACCACTTTGTGGTTTTTATTTATCAACTGCTCAGTTAGCAGTGGGCACAAAGTATTACTTAGTCGGCTACACTCGCCTACAATGTGCTTCGCCATCATTGTTTTCGTTATTATTTTTTATTTCATTTTGTTATTTGCCAAAGGGTCGACATCAAATTTTGATGCTTTTTGGCTTGGCTTTGGTCAGGCAAATTTAAAGTTAGCTTTGTTTGCTTTTTAGTTTGTGTTGCGGTAGCTCCTCCCTGCTCCCTCCCCCTGCCTAGCATGGCATGCCATTACACGCTGGCTAACAAGCTCATTAGAAGTTAAAGCTATTTTTTGTAGTTTGTTTTATTTTTTTTTGTGGTTGGTTGCCAACTTTTAACCACACATGAGCAAATATATTGTCAGCATTTGCGTATGCAGTAGAAATTAATGTAAATTTGCACTTGCGAGTTTTAATTATATATTTATGAACATCTCTCTCTCTCTCTTTCTCTTTCTCTCTCTCTCTGTCTCTCTGTAATTCTCTTTGCAGTATGGCGAACTATCGCTGACAACCAATCCCGCATTTAGTTTGTACAACACGCCGCAGAGAGCACCAGCGGCACAGCGTCCGATTTATACGGCTCCACCGCCACTATTGTCAACACGAACGCCCCCAAACATTTATACACGAATACCGGGCAGGGGCAGCAGTGGTGGCACCTATCATCTGCCGGCGTATGAGACACGCACCTCGCCCACCTCACCGTATGGCTCGACGACGACCTGCACGATGCCGCTCCTCAATGGTCAATCGAATGGATCCCTGCAGACGAACAGTGGCAGTCTTGGTGGCACCGCCTGCAATACTCTGCCGCATCCCGGTAGTCTGGGCCTCTCCGGCGGCGTCTCTACTGCAATGACGAGCTCTGTGACGAGTGGCAATATAACAATTGGTGCTGCCCAAACGCTGCTCACCTCGCCTCGAGCCCAGACCGCCTACAGCTTGGGGACGGGTACGCAATCACCGCTGCTGAGCGTGGGCAGCTCTTTGCTGGGCGTGGTCGGCGGCGGTGTCGCTGTTGGTGGTGGCAACTATGAGACGGTGAGCTCCTGAGAGTTAGCCAAAGAGGACATTAAATGTCATCTCGTGTGCATTGGGGGGAGCAGTACGTGTACAACATCGGGCGCTGAGCGCACCACCATTGTCTAGAATCAACAGCAAATACCGCGCCTCCAAGCAGAACCCCCTTCGCCCTTCGAACCCCACAAACTGTAATCCATTGCTGTATTATATATATATATATATATATATATATATATATATATGTGTGTACTAGAAATAGTTAAGCTGCCTCACAAACAACATACACAAATAAAAGGTATGTAATAATCTAAAATACTTTCGTCCCAACTCCCAAATAACAAAAATTGCGAACAAACAATTTATAAGACTTCCAAAAGCAAAAGAAAAAATTACATATATAAGAAATGGCAGAGCGATCATAGAATGTTTACAATTTAGCAGTTGCAGACGCTGAAATGACTTCAACCACAAGAGAATAAAGCATTTATCAGTGTGTGTATGTGTATGTGTGTGTGTGTGTGGAGAGACATATTTCGGTGAAACCAGGCAATACTGATTAGTTAAGAGTACCACTTCGAATCACTTCGACTACTGAGCCACATTAGCTACGCAAATATACTTCAGTGAAAATAATGAGCTATGCTTGTGAATTCATCGAGACACTTAGTTTAAAGCGAATACTTAAAAAAGAAAAAAAAAGAAGAAAAATATATATATATATATGTGTATTAATAATGAAATGCGGAATTTAGCTATAGCCAGAGTTGTAAATAATAACTAGGCTAAGAGACAAGGAGATCGATCACAAGATTAGCATTAATTGTAGTCATTTAACTCGTGTAGTCTAAACTAAATTAGTTAGTCACATTGAATCTACGAAAAGACTATCCCCCTTTCAAAACAAAATGAACAAATCCTGACTAAATTACTGACTCATATATGGCATATATATAAAACATAATGCTTATATATATATATATATATAGCACAACACTTAATGGAAAACTGACTAGGCGCAAATTAAATGTATGTATATACGATAAATATATATGTATATGTATATATATATGTATATGTATATCAGCGATAATATTTTTTGTTAAATGTGAAAGAAACTTTATGGAGAGCATCTGTTGTCGCAAGAAAAATCTATATCAAATCTATATATGTAAGTATATATGTAATTACAAATCCAAAATGCCCGCGCCAATGTTCAATGTGTATGTAAAAACATTTTCGCCACCCGCCCAATATTCAAATTCAACTCTTTAAGACAACAAAAAAAAAAAAACAAGAAAAAAAAACAAAATACAAAAATTAACACTTAAACTACAAGTTTTTGCCAGTGTTGAACAATTCTTTGGAACCATCTAAATACATATACTAAATTGCAAGTGCTTTTTCAATGGACAAAATCAAATAATAATTGTGACTCGAATTGTAAATTATCATTACGAATAAATGAATAAATATATATATATATATGAATATATAGTATTGTATAGTTAACTAAATATAAATTCCCATATTTTTTTTAAGTTAAATTCGATTTAATTTGGAAATTGTCACTAAACCTAGTTTTACATTTTCGACATTTCTGTCAATTATTTAAGTTGTAAGCGAATGAAAAAAAAACAAAACGTTCTCTATTTATTTTGGTCTATTATTTGAGAAAAGCGTTTTTTACGTCTACTAAACATAAATCTTAATATTAAAAACCAAGGAAGAATCAAAACAAAAACAACGTGAAATATGTTCAAGAATAAATAAAGAACTAAATCTGAAAACGAATGTGAAGCGTTTTTAATCAAACAGGAAGTTAGATTTACAATTGAGTATATTTATTAAATATTGTTAGCAGCTTTTAACAATGGTATTTATTTTATTTGAAGCTCAACTCTATTTTGATAGCTTTGACAGTTTGAAGTTTTATTAGAAAAACTAATTAAGCTTTGCATGCTCAATTTAGATGATGAGCACATGTCATTTTGAGAAGCTGTCAAAGGTTGTCTTTTCTGATGGATACTCCACTCCAGGACGAAAAGGAGGAGATGGTGATGGAGTCCACCTGCCAGTTGCTGACGTTGATTTGCTTTGTCGTTTGCTATAGACATTTTTCATAATTTAAAGAGTATACACGCCCCCGAGTCGCTGCTAATGACAACAGCCGCGCACACACACACATATAGACACACGCCCACGCAACAGGACATACGCAAACATGACATGAGTTCGTGTGCGATATTTGTCCTTTTGGCAGGACACGCAATACATTTTTGGAATTAATTAACGCAACACAACAAAACCCCAGACGAAGCCCAAAACTAAACAGCCACAAACATAAACGTGTGTGCGACTGTGTATGTGTGTGCGACTGTGTGTGTGTGCGTGTGTCTGTGTGAGTGTGTGTGTGCTTGTAAAGTCCTCACACATCCTGCTGCGAAACTTGTCACAGACTAATTTCGTGTCTCAGCTCATAAATTGATATTAATGAGCGAGCATATTTTTTTCGCGTTTGAATTTGACTCTGGCTCGTTTGACTCTCGACAGTTACAAAGTGGACTCCCCGCCGTATACGTAACTTGAGTCGGCGGCCAATGTCCTGCGGTTATTTAACATGACTCGACATTCAAATGTACAACCCACACACACCGTTGGAGATTGGTCGCCGTGGTCGCCGTGGGAGCTCGGTCACATTTCGTTTCAACAAATAAATTGTATGAGAAAACTTTTTGTTTGCACATTTCGTCTTTGGCCCTCGGGGGAATTTGGTATTTGGATAGGAAAGAATGCGTTGAAAATGTTTGGTTTGGTGCCAGTGGGTCGAACATTTGCAGTACATTTATTGTCCGAATTATCACATTCGACTGAAAGACTAGAATAACAAATGTTGTTTTGTCTGCAATTCAATTCTTCACTCGACTCGGCTAAGACTTTTCATGTTTTTTCATTTTTTTATCTTTCTTTCGCTTCTTGGCTGTGGCGGCTTCCTTGTCATCATCTAAATCCTTTGACTTGTGTTTTCTCTTATGCGTTTTACTTTTGATCTTTTCACTTGTAGCTTCTATTGTTGTATTTTGCTCATTTTTATCCTTTCCTTTAATTTGGGCCGACTTCACATCGAAGACAATTTGATCAGGCTCTCGCTTCAGGCGATTATCTTCCAACTTTTCGGTTGCATTCGCCAGCAGTTGGCGGCATTCAATGCTCAGCTTCTGTGCATTCAATACCCATCTGCTGTGCCGCAGTGTTTCCTCTTTTATCTGCCCTAAATATACAAAGAACCTGCCTTCGAATATAGAATTTAGTTAATGGTAATTAATGGAAATTCTTAACTCACCGTTGAGCTATTTGTAGCTGCTGCCTGGCAAGCTTTGTTTCGAATGCGCCTTGGCTGTGCTGCTTCATTGCCACGGCCAGATTATAAAGTAACGTTAGATCTTGTGGCGCCAAATGACGCGCCCTTATCAGCACATCCCTTGCCTCTTGAAATCGCCCATCCTGGTAGAGAGATCGAGCCAGATACTGCATCACTTGCACTTTATTCACTGGCAGCAAGTCCTCCTGCAAGCATTTTCGATACATTTCGATGGCCTTTGCATATTGCTGCTGCTCGAGGGCTATGTGCGCAATATTCAGGATGGCATCCGTGCAGCGATTGCTCGTCTTGACAATTAACTCGAACATCTTCTCCCCATCCGCCAGATGTCCGTTAAAGGTCAGTGAGACGGCAATGCCATTTGTTGCCCACAAATTACATTGATTTTGCTCTAAAGCCTAAATGAGCGAATCAACACAAAGAATTTGAATTGACAGCAAGTTCGAATTGTTATCAATTACTTAATTACTTATTGTTGGATTTACGATTCTTATTTAAATGATTCAATGATGATGAATTCAAATCCGGTAACTTCTTCTTACACCTTACCTTTCTGAACAGTTGTAATGCATCCTCCACATGTTGCCTCGATTCATCGGGCTTTCCCCGGGCAATATGATCTTGGGCTCGAATCAACAGCACATTGCCCTGGCTGACGAGTATCTCAGAATCATGTTGATGCTGCGGATGCCGTCGAATCGCATTGTAGTGATTCAAGGCGTGCAAAACGGAGCCCTGCTTACAATAACAATTGCCCAAAAATTGTCTGCAATAAAGATGGAATTTAATGGGTATATATCACTGCAAACCATCTGGCTCTCACCTGGCTGCCTTGTTGTGCTCATCCCGCTGGAGCACCGCATTGAAGAACTCCAAGGCGGTGTCAATTCTATTGCGCTTATAGGCCATGGCGCCCAATCGAAGATAGCTATCCGTATAGTTGGGATACTCGCGCATCAGCTGCTTGTAGCTGCTCTCCGCCTCCTCGTCCCGGCGCAGTTCCTCCAGAATGCGTGCCCGGTTGAATTTCAGTGTGAGCATGTTGCTCTCACAATGCTCGTCTCGAGTCACAGGCATCACTGCGTTTAAGGTTTGCAGCGCTTCTTTTAATTGATTGGCGTAAAATTGCATAGCTGCAATGTTGTTGCGCCAAGTCAATGGCACATCTCTGGGCGACTTGGACAGCCCTTGATAGATGCACTTGGCCTTCTCGTAGGCGTGCAGAGCCTGCTGCCAGAACTGCTTCCGCTCATAGATATCGGCCAGGCCCAGCCAGATATCATAATCGTTCGTTGGACCCTTCAACAGGGCGCTTTTGAACAATTCAACGGCTGCCTCAAATTTGCCCGACTGCGAGTAGAATGTGGCAAGCATGCGCAACGCCTGTGGCTGTTGTGGCAGCTTGTTGAGCACTGACTTAAGCAGTTCCTCGCTTCTAACCAGATCCCCGCGTCTCACATAGATCTGGGCAATGCCAAACTCGGTCGGCGCATACGAATACGGATACTCATTAAGCGATTTCCCATAGAAATTGTAGGCAAGATCATAGTTCTTCATCGCATGAAAACAGCGCGCCAGCTGAAAGCAATCCTGTGACTGTAGCAATGGATCATCCGTGATCCGATAGGCATTCCCCGCTAGCAATTGCAGTTTTTCATAGTTGCCCTCGTAGTAACAGTGTGCCGATAGCCAGGTCAATACTAACGGATGATGTGGATTCTGCACAAAGGCCTCGCTCAACAAATTGACACCCTCCTTTGTGGAATCCGGTTGGCGTTGATTCAACTTTAGCTGGGCAATGCCGATCAGTGCATTTATGCTGCGACCATTGTGCTCCAGTGCCAGCTCGAAAGCACGACGCGCCCGATCCAAATCGCCCAGCTGCAGAAAGCAATGGGCAATGCCGACACGGACATCGGCCATCGATCCCTGCGGTTGATGCAGCAGCACGCTCTTGAAGTAACCCAATGCGATCTTATACTCGCCACGACTGTACGCCAGACAGGCGAGCCCCAGCAATGCCTGAACACAGTGCGGCACTTGTCGCAAAGCGGCAACAAAATGATTATCGGCCTCGTCAAGTCGCAACTCGATGAGGATCAGCGCAAAACCGCGACACACCAAATGCTGCACATCTGTGGAGTTCAGCTGCAAGTTGCCCATCGATTCGATTAGTTTCTGCACCTTATACTGATAGCCGACACGATCCTTGCCCAGCTTGGTGCATGCCATGCGCACAAAATGACCCGTCAGCAATGCGTAGATCCTCAGCAAGTCATTATGGTTGGCCGGCAGGGAGCTGACCTCGAGCGTTAGCGCATTCTCCAACACTGCTTCAAAGTCCCGTATGTGATTCCGATTATAGTACGCCCACTAAGTAGTAGAAGTGGCTATATCTCCCAAAAATTGTGGAGCTTCCCCTCTACTTACAGCTCGGGTTATCCGCTCGCGGAGCGGTCTGTCTGTGTTGGCCTGCACATCCCGAGGAATTGCGCCTTGTGCGATTTGTGCAGTTCGAAGTGTATTTGATATATCTCTTTGACTTGCCATATTACACTTAGTATAAATTTGTATCACAATAATGATCTGCACTTTCTATAACTTCTGTCAGTGATGGAAAACACAACAAGGGCAGGCGATGTTTAAAAATAAACTTTTCGATACTTATCGATTGGGAATATTTCTTAACTTTTTTCATGCGCCTTTCATTAAAATATATTCGAATAAATTGTTTATTGCGTAATTGTGTAGAAGAATTGAATTAAAATAGGAGCAAACAAGTTTTACAATATTGTAAATCAGCGTGAATTACTTACACTCGATTAGTTTCCAGCAATTGCAGATATTGTCGTATATAAAAAGATTTGCAATGTTTAACTTTTCATTCATATTGAAATTTGCTTTAATACTATAAATCGTTTCATTCCATCGCTCCAATAGCTCCGCCAAGTTTCGAAAGCAAAGTGTATCTATAAATAGATAATAACAACAATAAGAATAGAATTCCAAACCCACGAATGCCATGCAAAGATTCAATTATGAATATTAAAGCAAAACAATAATTGTTAATTTATATCTGTTTATTTAAGCCACCATTTTCTAGCATATGAGAAATCAATAGTGTCCAATTAATTAATTCAAGCAGCTTTCAGCACCTTTCAATGTCAATGCAAAGTTAAACAATTGCTTGTAAGTCATGTTGTCGATGACGTAAATTACATTACGGCCCAAAATTGCGCAGACACCCAAACCAAACCAAATCAAACCAAACCAAACCAAACCAAACCAAACACACATAAATAACTATTATATTTTTTCCATTGACATTCGTGTTTGGGTCATTGTTGCTTGTCACCCAACGCAATGAAATCGAAAACAATAAGCCTAAAACCAATACGAATTCCTATATACATAAATAAAAGAAAAAAAAACCAACATTACAGGTAGTGAGTAATTTTTGGCTGAAGTGTTCAAGTTGAACAATGCTAATCCATTAGACATGGCAGATTAGTGTCCACTGCCACCCAATTCACATCCGTATCAAGAAAACTTGTTCTTGGGCCAACAGCATATCGAGTATAAATGGAGCAGTTGGTCTTTGGAATGGTATCAGTCAACGCACTTCAATCTTTCAGAACGTTTCGTCCAAACAAACCAACCCCAAACACAATCAACATGAAAGTGAGTTGAGTTGGCTAAAAGGATGGCTGCCTTAAAGGATATTCGAATACACTAAAATATAAATTTTATAAATTTATAGTTCCTCATCTGCTTGGCACTCCTGGTCGCTGTGGCTCAGGCTCATGTTGTGGCACCCGTTGCCACCTATGCCGCTGCACCCGCTCTGACCTACGCAGCTGCCCCATCCGTCTACTCGGCTGGCATTCCAACCGTCTACTCGGCTGCTGCTATTCCACGTGCCTATACCACATACGCTGCTGCCGCTCCCTCCGTCTACTCTGCTTCGTATGTGGCGCCGTCGGTGTACTCTGCGTATGCTGGCCCTGTTGCCACCTATGCCGCACCCGCCGTTGTCTCCACGCTCCTCAAGAAGTAATCAAAACCAGCTAACACACAACTACATCATGTATACGAATTTACTCTGTGTCGAGTGTATAAATATAAATTGAGCTGAAATTAAGATTGGCAAAAGATTTGATTTGCTTTGATTTGAGGGATTACTTGAGCCCATCAGCTCACATCAAGAGTTAAGCATCGACTAAGCAATGAATATTTAAAGTGGGGCAAGTAAGCTGGCAATTAATCTGTCGAGTCGCCTTCGCTGTTGCAACTAAATTAAGTACATGCTCAGCTATGATAATAAGGAAATGAGCATCATCAAGCAACACTTAACACCCAGTTACATATTTAAACACTCTTGTGCAGTCATCTGTCTGCGCATTATGCGTTAACATCCATATTTTATTCAAACCACCACTGAGCAAAAGGGAAAGCTGTGATTCTTAAAGCCAAAAGCTGAGCAGAAATGCTTAGCGAAAACACTCACAGCTGACACAAGATATACATAAAATATTTTTTGGTTTTCCAAAACGATAAGTAAAAAATGGTTTCACGATTTTCTTTCTACTATCTTTTTATTGAGTGTCTGTTGCAAGCTTCTTTAAATGAAATCAGAATGTACTTCCTTTTTTATGAGTGTAGTTATTAGCTGAGTTTGGTGCCTTCTAACTGGTTTCGTTGCATGTTCGGGCATCCGGGCAGAGGTTAATGTTATGCAAATGAATTATGACCAGACTGTGGAGCTGTTGTAGCAGCTGTGCCACCAATAGTGTCACGTGTTTGACACATAGATATACACGTGCCTTCAGTCATCACATAATTCAGCAATAAGCGCTTGACAAACACACACACACACACACACACACACATACACACACACATACTCTCTTTGAGTGACTAATCATCGAGGTAAACAAGTGCTTATTGATTTACCTTCACTTGAATGGTGTTGGTGGAAGTACGCAAATTGTCATACAATATTTGGACAAACATAACGCCTCAAACGGGGGTAGATGGTGGTAGAGTTAACAAATGCATTTGAAAAAGCCCATGTTTACAAACTATGTATATATATATATATAGTTTCTTTTGATCCGTTTCCGGCCGGAATAAGCAACGATTATGCGCAACAAAAGTTTTGTGCTCTCGCTCAGCCGAGCATTTCCCGCTGTTTTGGGGCGAAAACTTTTGGCTAAATCACTTAGACCTAAAACAAGTGTCGGGCATGTCGAGAAATCACGCCGACAACAGATAGTGACTGCAGTCGAAACAAACTTTGGCAGCTCAAGTTTGGCAACAGCGCTTTGCCAAGCGCTTCATCAGCCATCAAATATGATGTTATTTATGGTAACAAATTGTTTCAGTTGCTTCTCCCATTTGGCTTGGCTACATATCATATTCTACAAGCCTTGCTAAAATTTCTATCGATCAAGAATAGTTATTTTTTATCGAATCAAAATCAAATATTTGTTGCTTTTTAATTGAGATGAAAAGTTTTCTGCGAAATTAGTATGATTATTTTCTATAAATACATAAATTAATATCAATTTAGCAGTAAGACATTTTGTACTTTGTGATTTCCTATCAATACTCTTTAGCAGTAGAACATTTTCTACTTTAATGTGAAGAAAACGATTATCCATCAATACATTTATTCTTCATCTATTTAGCAGATGAACATTTTCTACACTGATTACTTAACCTGATTATCAAATTCTTTTGTTGAGAAATTCTTCAGCTGTTAATCCTTTTATCTTTGAATCTTTTGAAAAATCTCGAGTTACTTTAGGACGGGTTCTTAACAATTGTCTTCGAATGACAAACATTTCTATGCCAGCCAATTAATTTGCTGATATTATCAAGCAGCTTACAAGGGAGGCAGTCTGTTGTCCTACTCCTACTCCTCCTCCTCCTGCACAGCGACAACCTCAACGCATTCAATTGTGCAGGAATAATGCAATGGCAACTTATGGGATATCCTTAAGGACTTGACTAAGTAGTAAGTCAGCTTGCCAGCCAGCCTGCTTGCCTGCCTGTTGCAAATGGAATGAAAACAACGTGGCAAACAACAAACGTAATGACAATTGAGTGGCAGGCAACAGCTCAGAACTAATCCGATATTCATTTCTCATTCTCCCATTGTTAGCGTTGTCGCGCATAAATTGACAACAAGCTCAAGTATTTTATTAAAGTGTATTCCAAGTTGCAATTCTGGCTGCATTTCGCCAAAAATTTAATACTTATAATAAACTTTGTTTCTTTATTTTACTGCTATTTACAAGAGCTTTTTTCATTCTTTTGTTTTACAAATACGTTTTTTTTTTTGCTGTTGTTAAATCGAAATGCTTAGCTCCTTTTTGGCCCAATAATTAAGCCACTGGCAAGTGAAGTGCATATCAAACACGTGTCGCGCGAGTTTGCCTTCGTCTCAAGTGGCAGCTTGCCACCCCGTTTCCTGCCTCCTCAAGCCGAGAGGGGAATAAGAAAAACAACCAACCACATGTTCACTCTGAGTTTCCTTTTTTTATTATTATTGTATTGTATTGTTGATTCGTTTGTCTGCTGCCTTGACAATGGCAAGTCCGTCACGGCCACGTCTACGTCTCCAGCCAGAGCCACGCCCACCTGCCTGCACGTGGTATCCAGGCAGCAACATCTTCCGCCGTAGAACGTATGAGTCCCGTACGCAAAGCCAGATGACAAATGACTCTGAAGTGCAGTTGTGCAGAAAGTCAAAAGATGTTACATGAAGCACTCGTCAAATGTATTCTTGTTTCCACTAGGCTATAATTTTATAAACTTAAAATTCCTTTTTACCTTAATTAAAACTCTTTACTCGGCACTTAAGCAAGTTTGCATTGCTTATTCATTTACAAGTTAAAGCTAAGGAATTGCTAAATAATTCATATGCCCTAAAACTTTCATCTTTATCAAATGTCAAATGCAATGCCTAAATAAATTATTCATTCAATAACTTTAATTTATTTAAAGCGAAAATCTTCAGGCAAAATGCCTGTTAGCCTTTTGGCTGTGTGCGGCACGTAGCAAGTAAGTATTTGCAATCTGTTCTCAAGTCCTTTTTCTGGCAATCCTTTCACGAACCCAGTTGGAAAGTTTTCTGCGGCACCAAATCAAATGTCGATTATCGCCTAGTTAGTTGCACTCCCGGGGACCTTGGGAAAAACGAGGACGAATGCCGGCGCCTGGCACCAAATGTGCCATTTCCTTCCGCCTTGCAATGCCATCCTTTCACTTGGGCATGTTACTTCTCAAGTTCGTCTACCCTACCCAAACCCTCGTCGCTGTGATGGCACCGAGCGTCACTTCGACTGTCACTCATTATCGGCGTGTTTGTTTTATGAAGGTCGTTTCCCACAGCCCCTGCCGTGCACACAAAAAGGATTCAGGACACGCACGCACCCAGAGTTCATACTTGCTCCCCTCTCCCCACTCCCCACTCCTCCCCGACTGCCCCGATTGTCAGCCTGCTTACTCCGCTTCCTACTTTTTGTCGTTGTCATCATTGTTGTCGCCATCGTCGTCGTCGTCTTCGTCGTCATCATTCTCACCATTTGCGCCAGCGTCAAAAGCGACGTTTGCCATTGTTATCTTCTACCCGGGCTCCATCTGTTTATGTGCCTCTGCTTTATGACACTCTTGTCCAGTCTGCAGCATTTGCTTCACTCCGCTTCACTCCACTCCTCTCTCTGCTTATATCTTTTGCAAAATCAAACATTTCGCTTGTCCGGCAAACCTAAAATTTGTCTTTGCTTTACAAAGTGCTAATAGGGCAGCTGACAGGCGGATGAGAACGACGATGTGGATCTGGATCTGGATGTGGATGTGGATGTTGATGTGGATAAGCCGCCCCAAGTTCATAATAATTGCGTATGACAACAGTCAAAGTGAATCTGTAAACAACAACTTGTCCTACTTTTTCTTCTTGTTGTTATTGCTATTGTTGTTGTTTGGGTGGTTTGGGAAGCGCACATTAAATTATGGCGCATTATTGACAGTTTATCAAATTGATTTAACAAAGCGTTTCGTTGTTGTTGTTGTGGTTGTTGGTTACTTGCCACATCAGCCACCCCTCAAGCACACTCTACCCCGCTCCTCCTCGCTCAGCAAAACTTAGGGTGCGTGCTCTTCCTGTGTATTTTAAGCATCCTTAAGTGGTCATGATAAATGTTATGGCTCTTTCTCTAGGCTCTTACGGCACTCCATTCACTACATTCTCTCCCCGTCTATGCTTGT